>CM019042.1:13125518-13637874 GCA_009664405.1 Drosophila bifasciata
AAAAGAAGAAGAAGCGCGACGAGATGGGAGTGTTTTCGTTTGAGGCGAAATAATTTTTATTACTTTCGCGCTAAATAGCTAGCCATTTGTTACTAAATATAGTTTAAAACGTGATCTAAGTAGTTTAAACACATCCCAAACATAACGCCAGCGCCGCTGATTCAATGAAAGTGCTCGAAAAAGTCGAAGGAAAATTTGAGACACTTGCGACAACGACCTCCAATACAAGTACAAAGTGGGAAAAATCGAACAGTATATGTTCGTACGTGAGTGTGTGTGTGTGTGTGTTTGTATATGCGTGCCCCCATAGAAATAATAAATTTAATTTAAAATCAAATGCATGGCACGGCAGTACACATTATTAATGCTATAGTGTAGCCACCAAATATGATATGATGTTGTGTTTGTATGTATAGTGTGAATCGATAATGTGCAACAATGATGATGAGCAATCAACAGCGATAAGTGCAAAATTCCACTAACCAACAACAACAACAGCTACAACAACAACGACGACGACGACAGAGGCCGTTATTCGATCCATCCACACACACAACACACACACACTCAACATGGAAGTGGAGGAAACAAGCGACGATGTCTTCCCGCTGGGATTTCTGGAAGTCGGCACCTGGAACACCACCCACAATGTAGCCTTCAATGACATGAATCTGGATGCGCGAATGGTATGGAATTACGAATTAAAATAAGAATTATGAATAATAGAATATACAATACATGCATATATATGTATGTGTGAGGCTTGGAAGGTAAAGGGATAGTCGGAATTTCCGCCCAGCAGTCACTCATTGAGAATTAATGGCTCCCATACCATGTAAGATCTGTTGGACTCCAGCAATCTATCGAACAGGATAAGGTGCTGCTATCAATATCACTCATAGAAACAGGGCGCAATACGAGTACATACATACATCTCAATTAGGTCGAAGTGCACACGCACACACCTCAAAACATAATAATAATAATACATATGTGTATATGTATGTATATAATCTGATTAATATGGGTATGGTATGGGTATATGAATCAACCGACGAATGGCTTTATCTGCACAGCTAATGGACTGATTGCTGCCGTTTAATAGTCCCAGACCCCGTCAGACCGTCAGAGTCACAGTCGCACTTTCCAGCGATTCCATTCCATTCCCCGGCGCAGTCGCCCGTCCCTGTTGCCGTTGTTCTGCCCCGGCGAGTGGGCTTATCAATCATTGTGATTTGGTCATTGACACGCACATACACACACACACACACAGAGACAAACGGTGCTTGCTGCTTCTCTGTTCGTACTATCCCCATTGGCTCCACTGAGCCCAGAACCCAGTTGTCGCTCGCTGATAAGTCATTCAGAATATACATATGTACATACATAGTTATTGTTATTGTTTTTTATTATTTCCTACACTTCCCAGTCATGATCTTTAGCTCAAACTATAAAACGAAGCATAGTTTTCTTTGTACATTGGCGTAATATCAATGTCTATTTAGGCATACCAAAATTATACAGCAAGTTTCGAAATTATATTGCCATATATACTCGTAGTTCGGACTCGTTTCTATGGGAACTAGGGACTTACTTTAAGATTAAAGATTTCGGCTTAAAGTTTATGGTTCAGCCTAGGGAACATTCGTTGGCTCCCTGTAAAATATTTCCCCATATGTATATCAGTACGTGGGTATCATTAAATGAAAAGGATTATTGGAAATTACTTGCCTGCCCCATCACAGATATTTAAATGAATATAATAAATAAATGAATGCGACTTGAGGCTTTGCCAGAGTTTTTTTAAAGCACAGAAAATGACAAATAATGATGCTAGAACGCAGCTTATGATATGAAAATATAATTTCTTTATTACTAGTATTTTATTTATTTTAAAACTTAAAGTACAGGATAGATGACAGTCATAGCTGTTAGGGCTTTTGGCTGTTTAATTCTTTGGAATATCATTTGACTTTTCTTATGTTTTATATACAATTTAGCATTAGGTATTTAGGTAATAGCTAAGTGTTATAATTTTTAGATTAATCAGACACTATAGAAGATAACCGATTGTAGATTTCCTAATATAATACACAGGTGCATTTCCAGCTGATAGACTAAACACTGTCAAACCGCTCACCCTTCGGCGCCTTCGAAATATCTAAGTAGATGTGGAAAAATCTCAGTTCTAAAACTCAAACAAAACTTCAACAAAATTATTTCCCTTATTTTAAAACAATAAAGTATGATTCGAATGTCAAAAATCGAGTGACAAAACAACAATTAAACAACAAAACGCTGAACAAACGCTCCGTTTCATTAAAGAACACGCCTAAATTTCTTGTTTATATTTTTATCTTTTTTTTATAACGTTTTGTGTGTTTGTTTGCTAAAGTCATTGTAAATTATGATGTCACTGAGGGTCCTCGTGGGCTGTGCAGTGCAACGCCAGGGTATGCTGGGCCGCGCTGTATGCAACAGCAGCAAGTCCTCGACAAATCTTTGCCGCTTGGCCAGTAGAAAAAGCAGCATGCCAGAGCCCACCTTTGTGGTGGACGATCCGCGGGAGATTGAGCTCTCGGATGAGGAGAAAATAGGTCCGTGTTATGCCAATGTTCCGTCGCTTCAGTGTCCCGAGATGTTCCTTTTCCCGCAATTCGTGGCGCCAGCCAACCATGACACCAACCAGATTAATCAGATGGATCAGATTTTCCTGCCGAAGAGGGACGATGAGATGTCGCGTAATGGACAACTGCTGTGCAGTGACTTTGAGTTGACTGTGCAGCCGATGCCCAAGCTGCTGATCTCGTACCTGAAGTCCATCTTCTACCGCAACTGCGAGGGCTATCAGGGATTCAGAGACTCCATGGACTTCACCACCATCAGCCTGAAGTTCAGCTGCGATGTGGACCTGGCCATCAAGACCTTCCTCGAGCTGGCAATCAAAGAATCGATGAGCATCGCAGAGGCCAAATACTGGGTGGACTTTGTGAATCCGTACACGGGACGCGCCCACCATGCAGCCGCCTCCCCGGAACTCTATTACTGGCACAACTTTGGACTGGCGGGTCAGCACTGGAACTACGAGAAAGCCAATGGCTGCACCATCATCAAGGATGGCTTCGAGAATGAATTTACGGGCACCATTTACACCGATGCCCCCACACATATCATACGCAAATGGTGTTGCCCTGAATCTCAACTAGAGCTAAAAGAACTGGTCAATCTGTTGGTTTAATGTTTTCACTTGTAATGGCCCAAAACACTGCTCAAAAGAGTATAGAAATCTACTCTCCTGAACCTGATAGTTGATTGTAGCCCCTCGATGATCCAAATGTATTTGAAACCTTTTCTGTCAAGTATAAATTTAAGTAACAATTTCGACAAATTTTAATCAATTTTATTATTTATTTAGTAGTATTTTTATGATAGATTTATTCTTCTGTGTGTCTCTCGGGTCGAGCCTACTCTCTCGCAGTGAGACCTTCGAGAGTGCATCCTATAGCCCCTGCAGGAAGATCATTATGAGTTCTGCCTTCAGATCAGATTATTTATGTTCTTGATACATTTCTTCTATAAGAAGGAATCAATTTAGTTCCTTCACTAAGAGTTACCTTTGATCTTGCTTTTTATTTGGTACACACGTATGTATTTATACAATTGGTCACAAGTTATGCGGCAAAAGTAAAACTATGTACACAACCGGATCCTATCCCTTATACATATATGTATGTACAATCAAATAAAATATATAGAGTTGCCTTTAAGTTTGAAATCATATTCGAGCAGTTGGTCAACAATTATTTTGCTCACGTTTTACTGAGAACATTTTATCCAGAGAGAAATTATAAATTCTAAAATTAAGCAAAATGTCCGATCGGAACTACGACGATGAGCCCAACGAGTCGGCTGGTGAGCGCCTCTGGGGATTGACAGAGCTCTTCCGGAAAAAACGCGGCTGCCAAAGTCGCCGAGGCAACTGTGGCGGGCGTCCAGAAACTGTGCAACTGCTCCTGGATGATAGTCTCAGTGCCCCTCATTCTGTTTGGGCCCGTTATCTTTGAAATCGAACGCAATCATGGAGTCAATCAAGTTTGGATTTAATTAAAGGAAATATACATGAATTACAGCAAATAAAAATATTTTTTTATACTCAGAAACAACAACGATAAATCGGATCAGGCAATAACTGATTCTCTTATTCTCTTCATTAGTCTTAGCTTGACTTTTGTCATGTGGTTTTCTTGATTTAAACTCCCTCGATCTTTGCTTTGATCCTTTACTTTAGATATGGCTACTCGGTTCGCTGCTGACGACCATCACCTGGGTGACGTACATCACGTTCTATAACCATCGTGTGATCGGGATGCTTATAACGAAGATAGCCAATCGATGGTTCATCAATTTATACTTTAAGATCGGAACCAAAAGTAAAAAAATTAAATTAAAATATATAAACGTGTTTTTCCAACAAAAACTAAATTTTTTCCAATGAGGTTATTTTGTTTTCTATAAAGTAATGACAACGCTAATATTTTTCAAAAAATTTATATTTCAAATTATTAACTAATTAATATTTGGGTGGGACCACCCTTGGCCTTTATGACACATTTGATCCTATTGGGCATCGAATCGTATAAAACCTTCAGGTATTCTTCCCTTATATCATCAAACCATACTTTTTCTATAGTTTGGCTTGGCTCAACCATAGTTTTCGTTTTTATTTTTCCTATTTTTGAACCCATAAGGGGCCCAGACATTTTCTATCGGATTGAGGTCGGGACTGTTACCTGGCCAATCTAAGGACTTAATACCCAATTCCGCCTTTAAAAACCTATCGTTGGAGAATAGTCAAAAATAGTAAAATGCATTTTTAAAAATAGCAAACGACGAAGAATAACTTACAGAGCGCGCTCGATGACAAGGTGCAGAATCGTCCTGAAAGATGTGATCATCTTCTTTCTCAGTTACGGATTCCATACTAGGCACAACGCCACTGAGAATAATTTCCTCATTCACCATACCATTATTACCATTATTAGCGATTCAGTTTCATATTTGGATATGCAACCCCATACCATAATATAAGGCGAATGCTTTACGGTGCTAATGCAGCAATCTTCGGAATATCGTTCCCTGTTCTCCGGCGATTTGTGCGCGACCCATCGGGTCCAATGGGGTTAGATTTGGACTCATCCGAAAACATGATTCGTGACCATTTGGTTTCACCCCAATTCGATTTTTCTCTAGACCAATTTAAGCGAGCATTTTTCATTCTGCTGTTCAGAAGTGGCTTTTTGCAGGTGTCCTTGCCATTAGGCCCATCTAATTTAAGCCAACGCTGTATGGTTCGAGCCGAAATATCTTTTGAAAAATCGTTGCTGCACTTCGGAAGCTATCTCAACAGCATTTCAAAATCATATTCACAGGAGGGTTCTCAAAAAAAAATATTGGACGAATCGAATAAAATTTTCCAAAGTCAGAAATGAAAGTTTTTGTCGCTTTCAATTTTTATACCAAAATTTAGATAGATATGCGAAGTCTTTGAAGTCAGTTTCCAGGAGGGTTCGATGCTGATAAGATTGGTCAAAATTATGATGTTTGACTTTAACTCATTCGTTGTGCACTTTCCCTTATTTGGCGACAACCTGAATGTTCGATGCCGGACGAGTTTGACTTAAGATCATTGGTGTTCCCCGAGAACTACAAATCCATTGAACGGAACCCATCGTCCTAAAAAGGCTCAAAAGATATCTACCTCGAACGAAGAACTAATTTGATCCAATTCCAAGGTAACGTGACTCTTGACATGACGAAGGTAATGGAGGCCATCAGGGATAAGTGGAGCCTCACAATTGATCTACGAGCAGCTCCAGAAGCTGGTCAATAGAAAGAACATGCTCTTTGGAGGACAGACTGCAGAACTGGTTGCAGAGCCTGATGACCCAGGCGCTGAACAAAATATAGGTAACCAGATCGAAGTGAACAACTCTATTCCACGCTGAAGTACAATCATTTTGGACCAGCACACACCATTTTCGTGGAGCCATGAAATTATAAATTCCGTGGACTTTGTGCCAGCCATCGGAACTGACAGCCGCCCAACGCGTCCTTACTGGTGCGCAGAAGGAGCACTTTGGCCGCTCCACGCACTGGGATGCGATTTCAAGCCCCCGAAGCCGCCCCAGCCCGACAACAACTCCTTCCGGGCCTCCTACTACGCCGCCGAGCACGAACTGCTCAAAGTTTGGGGGCAACCTGAAGAGCGCTTTGCGGCTCATGAAGAAGTTCCGCGACACCAAGCAGAACCTGGGCAATGAAGAGCTACTACATCAAGACAGTCTTCCTCTGGGAGGTCACCAAGCAGCAGGATCGCCGCTACTGGCAGAGTCCCCTTCACGAGATCTTTATTGAGGTATGCCATTGATTCCACTCTCCCCTGACTCCCTACCTCTCTCTCTCTCACACGAATGCTCATTTCAGATGATGGGCAAGCTGGCCAATGCCCTGATGGTGACTTCACGCAATGGCAAGCTTCCGTTCTTCTTTGGGACCCCAAACTGAACATGATCGCAGACTTGAGTTCCAATCAGCGCGCTGAAATGTTCAACTGTGGGGAAGGGCGGTTACCGTTTCCACAGGGCCGCCGGCAACCTCACGGATGACATCAAGGACAGCATGCAAAGCTCCTTCAGTGCGCAAACGAAGCCGCTGACGATTGGGTCGAAGTTTTACTAATATCCCCTTCTCTCTCCTGAAGGTAACCGACAGGAACGGGGCATAGAAAAAGCCTAAAGCCCGAAGGCCAGTCAAATTTCGGGGATGTGCGAGAAGAAATCTGTGGAAACTCAGACCGAATGCAAGCCCAAGCCGAAGGCTACATTTACGTTCAGGATTCTATAACACAACTGGAAATCGCAACGGCCAATCTCCAGTTGGGTGCCAAAAGAAGCAAAGCGGTTCTTCCCTTCCTCCCCCGTCAGGCACTGTATCCAAAACAGAGAAGGAGTCTGAGGGTATACCAAATCCAAAACCAAAATCGAATGTTGCTGCCCAGCCGCAGAAGTTACCGAACCCGAGCCTCAGTCCGAAGAATACTGTGGAAAAGCAAAGCCAAAGCAAACCCAAGCCAAATGAGATTCCCGTCTCGAATGGGAATGCAACCCCCAATCCCCAGTTGGGTGACAAATAAAAGCTATGGAAAAATGCCTCCCAGCCGATAGCAAACGGATTGTCATCGGGCGCTGCATCTAATACGAATGGGAAGACGGGCGCCAACTCTTCATCGTCCTGCAACATGAGTTAGAGAACGAAAAGGATCAGCAGTTCGAGGAGGGTGAGAGTTGAAAGATTTTTATTAACAGCAAAATGAAAAGAAGTTCGATCTCCGATCTTAAACCTAAAACGTTGCTCTAGCAGGTCGGAGTGGTGGGGATGTCGTCGTTGTCGTTCTCAAGTCGCGCGCTTACAAGCCGCCGCCGGAGCGGTCCACGCTGATCTTCTGCTTGAGAGAAGCAGCCTCCCGCTTCTGCTCCTCCAGCTCGGCCATGCGGGCAAAACCGGGAGTAGGCCACGTCGCCCGTCTTGGCGAACTGGACATCATCTGCAGCAATTAAATAGAGTTACAACATTAGGTTAAGGCAACGCATACAGACACCAATAAAAATTGAGAGAGAGAGATTGAGAGACGCACCTGTAGATACTCGTCGAGCTCCACCTGGCCGTTCATGTTGGTATCGATCTCGCGAAGGATCTCGTGCAGCTGCTCGCCGGAGACGTCGCCCTCGCCGAAGGTCTTGAGGCCGCGGCGGATGTCGTTGATGGAGACATAGCCCTTCTTGTCCTTGTCGATCAGCTGGAAGCGCTTGATGTACGTCTGGATCTCCTCCTTGGAGCTTGATGGGTATGCGCTCCTTGGAGGTGCGATTCACCGAGTGTCCCATCTCGTTGGCCAAGAACTCGGTGGCCATCTTGATCTGGCGCTCCTTCTCTTCCTTCGACCACTTCAGCCCTCAGCCATTATGTCCACGATCACGGGAAGCGCCTCCTGCGCTGCCTGCACGTTGAGGGAAGCCAGTCGCAGCCGGCGGGCGATCATATCGATGGCCGAGCAGGCGTATTCGCGCACGCCGTAGCGGATCTCGGCGTCGATGAGGGGAACTCGGGGTGATGCGGTTGCCGATGATGGGCCAGCGCTGTCCCGTCAGGGGAGGCCATCTTGGAGACGGCAAAGGCGCGGTCACCGTACGACTTGGCCAGGTGCTGGGCCACCTCGCACTCCAAGCCAAAGTCCTGCACCAGGCGGATGTACATGGTCGGTGTCAGCCCCGTCCGCCCTCGATCTTCAGGTAGGAGGGGTAACGGCCTCCGCCCGCTCCGGCTTGTCCATTACAGGCTGTGAAATGGATGGACAGAGATATGATCAGCAATCGGAGATTGCAATAGGATCACAAGCGATACCTACCCTTGATGGCCGCATCGATGGTGTGCTCGGCCATAGCGCGATATGTTGTCCACCTTGCCGCCGGCAATGGTGATGGATTGGAGGGGCTGACGTGGACGATGTGGTTACGGGCGAGTGACTGGGCGTCGTCCTTGTTGGGGTCGGAGACCAGAGGCCGGATGCCGCCCAGGCGGACAGGACGTCGCCGCGGCGCACCTCTACGTCCGCATTCAGGTAGTTCTTGATCTCTTTTCAGAATGAACTGGATCTCGTCCTCGGTGGGTATGGGGTTGTGGGTGATGTCGCAGGGCAGGTCGGTGGTGCCAGCAATATCTGCCGCTGCCAGGGCAGGAAGAAGATGACGCGTCCGTCGGATGTCGAGGGATCGAGCAGGCCCATCTGGTCGGGGCTGTAGTAGCCGGGGAGCACGATATGTGCACGCCGGAGCTGGGGCAGCAGATGCCTTCACCGTGGATTGTCCATCTTGCGGATGGCGATGAAAGGGCTGCAAGCGTTCACGATGCACTTGGCTTTCACGGTGGTGCTTGCCGGAGATATGGTCCTTGACCTTGGCACCGCACAACACCCGCTTGCCGGTGCCGTCGTCCTTCTTCAGCAGCCTTTCACGGCCCACGTGGTTGCAGACGGTGGCGGGTGCCGGGCGGCCGTCAGGAGAGGGTCAAGTCGGCATCTCTGGTCTGCTGCCCTCCATTCTGCTGCGTTTGTTTGTTCATGCATGCCACGACGCCATCGTACAACACCAACACCACGGGCAGCAATCGCTCGGGCAAGATGCGTCGTGCAGACCAGGACTCGCTTAAGTCTCAGGATCATGGGCCACCGCACGCCAAGGCCGGGGGTAAAAGGAGCTCAAATTCGTTTTCTCAGTCACGTCGCGACTCAAGAGACGAGGCGACGCGGAGGCTGCGCGATAGCTTCTCGGAGCCACAGGCCAAGCGCACCCCAGAGACGGTAGATCTGTCCGAGAATTGGGTGGAAGCGGGGCTGCACCTCGCTGGGACCCATACTGCTAGAGGGGCGCCTCTGCACTGCCCATACCCGATCATGAACTGCATCTGGTGCAGCACAAGTGAGTGGAAAATTTACATTTATTGGCAAGCTTTTTACGGCTTTCTTTTCTTGCTCTCTCGTCTAGTTTCCTGCGCGAACACGATGCCAAGTTCAAACGTTTCAGCAGCGCCAATCAGGAGAACAATCACCTGGCCTTCTGCGGCGACGTCTTCGAGATGAGCTTTGCTCTGCCCTTTGACGATTTCCTGCCCAAGACGGTGACGCTGAAGTTCTGGATCCACGGCGAGGGCCTCGACCTGAGTCTGTACGTGCCCGAGGTGTCCTCGGTGCGTCCCATAGTTTTAGCCATAGACGAGAATGCAAGACTGTTGACCCGCGAGGGTAAGCTCTGCCGCCGGCCGGAGCTCTACACGAAGAAGTGGCGCAAGATCTGTCAGCGCTCCGCTGGCTGGATCGACTGCTGGGCGGTGCCCATCCTGGCGCTGTCCATTCAGTATGTATATCATCCGGTGCCACCGTTGGGACCCGATCCACAAGCGGACATCACGACGCCCGAGAAGGAGGAGATACTCCTCAGCCCCATGCGCATACCCAAGGTGCGAAAGTCTCCAGTCAGCAGCTGGCAGCAGCCTCCGGAGCAGTTTAGCAAATTCGATCCGGGCACTCTGGCGGCGGATCACGTCACCGTGGAGCTGGAGATCGGCAGCTCTGTGCTGATGGCCTACGGCAATGTGCTGCGGAACTTTATCAGCCTGAAGGAGAACATTTTCGGCGAGGATCAGAGCTTCACGGACATGGAGCAGTCGAATGTGAATCTCAAGGAGCCACCAGCACTCAATCCCAAAGATCAGCTGCTGGCCAAGGAGAAGGAGTTGGCCAACAAGTCCATCTCGGAGGTGCAGGCGCCCGAGGAGAAGCGAAAACCCTTCGATCCGCGTCTCTATCGGCCGCTGGAGGTGATGGTCTCCGTGATTGTGCACGACATTCAGGCGCATGTGATGAAAAACTGCAACGAGGACGATCCCCCCTGCCCTGTGGTGCTGATCGAGCGATTCGGCTTCGAGATGAACAAACGCTATCACGAGACGACACTCCAGGTGCTGGTCAGCCCCTCCTATCTGCTGGCATCCGACAGCCTACAGCGGCCGCAGCGGGAGCAGCACATCAATCAGGGACACCTGCTGCTCTCGGCCGTTCAGGTGCGGGGCCATGCGATGTTCAGCAACGAGGGATGCGCCCTGGACGAGGACACCCTCGAATATTCCTGGCTGGTCGAAGTACAGCTGGGCAAGCTCACGGGGAAACTAACGCTGCCGCAGCTCGTGAATGTTGTGACGGGGCTGGAGACGCTTATTCTGCTCGCCATTGACCCCGAGAACTGCCTCAAGTCGCCGAAAACGGTGCGGAATTGCCACCACGGAGTGCCTAGCAATCTGTGTCCCCAGACCAAGGAGGAGAAGAAGTACAAGTGCCCCTCCTCGGAGGACATCAAGTACAAGATGACGCGGGTGTCGGTGGATGCCGTCGATGTCTATCTGATAGAGAGCGGCACGGCACTGCATGCCTGGATATCGCCCATTCGCCTCGCTAACTGCAATCTGCACGGCCAGAGGGTCAAGTCGGGCATCTCTGGTCTGCTGCCCTCCATTCTGCTGCGTTTGTTCATGCTGCATGCCACGACGCCATCGTACAACACCAACACCACGGGCAGCAATCGCTCGGGCAAGTTGCGTCGTGCAGACCAGGACTCGCTCAAGTCTCAGGATCATGCGCCACCGCACGCCAAGGCCGGGGGTAAAAGGAGCTCCAATTCGTTTTCTCAGTCACGTCGCGACTCAAGAGATGAGGCGACGCGGAGGCTGCGCGATAGCTTCTCGGAGCCACAGGCCAAGCGCACCCCAGAGACGGTAGATCTGTCCGAGAATTGGGTGGAAGTGGGCTGCACCTCGCTGGGACCCATACTGCTAGAGGGCGCCTCTGCACTGCCCATACCCGATCATGAACTGCATCTGGTGCAGCACAAGTGAGTGGAAAATTTACATTTATTGGCCAGCTTTCTACGGCTTTCTTTTCTTGCTCTCTCGTCTAGTTTCCTGCGCGAACACGATGCCAAGTTCAAACGTTTGTGGTTCTTGTGGTCCAACAATGGCAGTGCCTTGTCCTCCAGCACAGAGATCTCACGCTGTGGCTGCATCGGAGGCTGTGCGTTCTTTGGCAGCAATCGGAATGGTCAGAAGTTCTTCAAGCCCACGGCACAGGATGTCCATGACAACTACAACATAGCGCGTTACTTGTGAGTGTCCTTAAAATATCAAAAAAATCAGATAGATAATGATATCCCCTTGCCCCTACAGCATCATCAATAACAACAAGGACTTTGGCTTCGGCGAGAGTATACTGCACCAAGGACAACTGGTCTTCCACACGCCACCCTACAGTCTGCACTGTGTCTCACTCTACGATGCGGCCGATTTCAATGGCAAGGGTCGACTGTACAGGCCCGCTGGGGCCGATTTGCGGAATGGCGGAAGCCTCAAGAAATCGGAGCACTGCTCCCTGCCAGACGGCACAAAGTTCAAGATCGGCGGCTGTGCCAGTGCCGCTGTGGAGAAACCAGAGCTGAGCAGTCGCCACAAGTCACGGGAGAGCATCGGGTCCCCCAACACACTGGAGAGGCGCAGCAAGCGATATCCTTGCACGCGACAGACCTCCGTGGAGGTGCCCTATGCCCGCCTGCTGGATAGCCCCTCCAAGAAGCTGCAGCTGCAGCAGCATGAGGCAGCTGCTGCAGGCGATGCAGGCGTAAGCACTAAGCGACGCGCCTCCGATTCAAACAGACTGCGAGTGTCACCGCCAAAGACTAGCATCTCGGATTCGCGACTGACGGGCGAGGCATTGGATGATGAGCATGAGGTAGGATCAATCCTTTAATACGTAAAATTTGCAAACTAAAACTTGAGGTTGTTCTCTTGCAGATGCCCGATGAGATGTCGCATTCGGCACCGCATTCGCATCCCCTGGAGTTTGAGATAGCAGACATTGCCCTGCATTGTCAGGCTCTGGGCGAACAGCTGCCGCGCGAGGTGCAGCGCACCATCTCTTTGACATCGGAGAATCCCTCGGAGATGTTCTTCTCCGCCGAAGAGGACATATCGAATGTGATGTCGCAGCGGGGATCCATGAAGCAGCGAAACAGTGCCAATAGCGGGTCCGTTGTGCTCTCTGGCCGAAAGCGTTTCTCTTCAGATCTGAGGTTGGTTATTACGAGGATTATTTGAAAAAAACCCAGGTTTAAATGTAATCCTTTTTCGCTTTCTTTCTTGTGCAGCATTGGTGCTCAAAACGAGAATGGCAGCCACACGCTTCCCACATATCGCAGCGATCTGGAGATCCATGCACCCCCCGATGGCAATAAGACACTGCCCAAGCGGCCGCAGAGCACCACAGAACTGGTAAAACTAAAGAACACTTATGCCTCATACATATACATGTTATTCAATGACATGTTTATTCAATAATTAAAATATATTCATACATTTATACACGAACCGCGTTTCGCTTTGCTGCTTTTTGAAGCCAAGTTTATGTCTCACTTTCTGTGTCACCATTTTTCTCCAAAAATCTCACTCGTCAAAAAAAAAAGCGGCATAAGAAGAGATTCTAAACAACTCTGTCCAATGCATGCTTTGGCCTTTAAACTTAAGATCTATCTTAACTATCTATTTACTAGTTATATTATAAATATCTAATACCACTGTTCCATTAGCCGAACATTGAATATTCGTTGATGATTTTGGTTCACTTTTGAAAGATGGATTTACATATATTAGTTGTACTTTTCCTATGCATATATGATATGTCCGATTTTGTATATTAATTTAAAAATCAGTTTTCAATTTCGTTAAAATAATTTCAATACGAAACGAATTTGGCAATAATATTTGAAAGTTCCGATCAAGTTTTGATACAAAATCAATGATGGGACATATAAACTTACCATATTATCGATAAATTTCTAGTATTTCCTTGCTTAAAATACCAGAATCACTGATGGCGAATGTATCCTTTCGCTTATGGGAAATTTCTAAGTAGAAAGAAGTTTCTGTTTGTGTCGAACCTATCGTTTCACTTAGATTTAATTTGTACAGCGAATCAATGTCATTCAACGAATATCAAGTGGAAAAGCGATATAAACATAAATCTTCTTAAGTGACGTTTTCTCAATGTTCAGTTAACAATCAATCTACAAACTGTCGTTTAACTGAACATTGAGAAACCGTGCCTATAAAACTATAACTATAAAACACACCTAAATTCTATTCCTCTCCTCAAAACTCCTCGATCTTCATCTTAAATCAAATTATTTAATCAACAAACAAAAAAAATAAAAACAAATACCAAAAACAAAAACTCATCCAGAACGAAGACGCGAGACGCATTCACGGTCTTGCCACACCAATAAGAAAACAAATAACAAATATCTCATCACGACCTGAGTACCGACATTTTGTTCATGATGTGAGTAGTTCTTAGTTCTTCCAACTGCAACCAAAACAAAAAATCAAACAACAAAATCTCTTAGACAGTAGATCCACCGAAATTCAATGTACTATATCTGTAGATGTTTTTTAATTTGGTAAAAGATTTCTTATATCTATAGATTTTCCAAAAAAATTTACACACGATTCAAGTGATGGACATTTGCATGGAATGTCTGTCAGATAGTTTTAGTGCATGCATCGATTCCGATTCTAAACGGAATCCTAACTAGTCCTAAGTGAAGTTTTCTCGCAACCTTCCATGAACTTTTCTTTCCATATTTCTTCTGCTTGCGCCACTTTCTGGCTTCTGGCTATTATTTAGTTGTAGTTTGACCCACAAGCGAACTGCTTTAGTAATCTATACGTTCTCTTTTCCACTGACTGTTCCACAGGCGGACTCTCGTGGCTCCTCGTCGGGCACTCCATCGCTGTCGTCCAACTCGTTCATCTCGGCCATGTCATCGCAGGAGGATGTGGCTCTGGTGAATCTTCATCAGCAGGTCAATCGACCCATCATTGACTCGCCACTGCTGATGGCCAGCTATCTGAATCATTTGTCGCAGGTCAAGTGCTTCAACTGGAATGCCTGCTCCTTTCCGCTCGGCCCGGATGTCTTTTCCACGCCGCTCTTCAGCGAGAACGAAGATGGAGGTCTAACCTACATAGGCAGCAAAATGTTGCCCCATTTCGATCTGTACTCGTGCTGGCGTGAGATCAAGGTGGTGCCACGCTACGAGAATGCCACGGGTAGCAACAGTTCGGCCACATTCATGGGCGGACCCAAGTCCCATCCCTGGGATCCCAGTGTTCTGCTCAAGGAAGAGGAGGCGGACAAGACCACGAATGGCTTTGATGATGGCGAGTTTATGAGTCTCCAGGCGGAAGGTGGAGCTGCCTGTACATCTGTGGTGGCCAGGCTGAAGGGACAACTAAATATCTTCCTCACGCCGCTTCTGTTGGAGGGATTGCAAAGGTTCGTCTATCAATCATTCGGTTCATTATTCATACAGAAAAAGAAACCAACTTTCTGCTTTATCAATTTATGGGGTGTAAAAAATATAATCACATTTATAATTATGGTGATAAAAACAATTACGCTTCACGTTTTTAACATCAACAAAAAACTCAACTTCGCTTGACGCGCAAATGAGCGGAAACCGATTGTTGCAGGGCCTCCAGATCGTCATTGCTCTGACCGTCCTGATCGCGTGGAAACGAGTCCATTAGCTTTTTCATATAGGTCTCCTTAGAGTTCTAAAGAGCAGCTGGATACGCATTAAATGTGTGGGCTATTGGGGATCAAAACTCACGTCTGGTGCATCGTCCGTTCGCTTGTTCTCTCGCTTCATTCGCCTGAAATCGAAATATTCATTTTGATTCTGTCCCTCTGTACGCTTCTTCAGTGTTCGAATTTCGCTTTGGCTGTGATCCTCTCGTAGTCTTCGCTCGCCAAGATCATTCGGACTCTCCAACTGGATGAGGTAGTTCATCGGTTCGCGCTCATTGCTGGCAAGGAAACTGCAAAAAAGTAGCACAGAAATGTAAATGGAAAAGCGTAAGAATGAATTGTGCTGCCCCAACCTGTCGGCAGCATTGAGCTGTGGTCTGTCTTCCATGGGTTCGTATGGGATCGGTTTCTGCCGCTGTGTTTTGGCATACTTTCGCTTACGATGTGCCATTCGCGAGAGATGATGGCGTTCGTAGGTTTCTGTATGCTCCAATGGCGCCTCCTGCTCCTCCTCCTCAGCCATAGGTTTCCATTTACCCTGCTCGACCCGCTGATCCTCCTTTAGTACTCCATCCAGATTTGGTATGTCCAGTTGCTCGATGCCGGCCAGCTCTTGGGGTGGAACGTAATCCGGGGACTCATCGGCGCTCTCCTCGTCGTAGTCGAGGGGCGAGGGCTTCCACATTTTTTCGGAATCTCTTTCGCGGAATCTCTTCAGACACTCGAAATCATCGGCGTTGCAGTCTTCATCGCTCTTGACTGTCGGCTTGGGCTTGCCCGGCTTTTTCTTGGTCTTCTGGCACTTGGTCAGGTCGACGGGGGGCTCCGTGTTGTCGTCGTCTGGCTTGTTCTTGGAGGAAGTTTTCTTTTTGGGACACTCTGTTGTTGCATCGGGAGGTTCACAGGTGGTCGCCGTGGTTTTTAGGTTGAGGCGTGTGGAATTTGGGCATGGTGGTGGCTTCGTGCATAGATTTTTGGGCTTCTTCTCGTCACCCTCATCCTCATCCTTGCAGCCATCATCGAGATGGTCCTCCGAGGCTAGAAGATCGTCAAAGATCTGCTCATTCGTGCCCACAGCTTGCCTGAACTGGTTCCTTTGACTTGCTTGCTTTGAAAGGCCTCTCCAACTGGTGATAAAATCTCATTCTCATCTACAAACACTCACCATCCGAGTCCGAGTTGGCCTCTTCATCGTGATTGCTGTGCTCATCCAATAGCCTGTCCAGCCGGTTCAGATCCTCCAGGGATAGGCCGTCCAGGGCAGCCTGAACCTCGCCATCGGTTAGGCCAGCAGTCAGATCGGGATAGTTGTGTGGATCAGAGTATCGCGGAGCATGTAGTGCCTGTAAATGGACTAGCTTGGGCACAGAGATGTCTCCAAACATGGGATGGATACTCACCATGGGATAAGCGTATAGTAATAAAGGAACTACGGCGTATATCAGATAAATGCGCATTAAAAGCATTTTCTTTTTATGAAACCTGAATTTATATATATCTTATAAAGAATTGCAAAGCCTACTTGGGATTTTATTTGTGTGTTTTACTGTTGAGATAGTAAACCTTTTTGGCTATTAATAGACGGCAGGTTTTCGAGATATGTTTAAGAATAAATTCACGAAGAGTTCGTAGAAGGTTTAGATGGATTCAAGACGAAGTCATTCAAGAGCAGGCGAGCCGAAGCTTAGAATGAGAGCGAGAAATTGAAAATGTAAGGACCCGAGAGCAGCGTGATGCTGTTGCTAGCCGAAAGCCAAAGATAAAAGTACAGAACTCATGTAACAATATTTCGGTACCGTGGAATTACATATGGCTACGCCACCAGCCATTAACTATGTAGATTTATTTGTAACCATTTTCCCTTTTTTTGTAACCCTTTCTAGAATGGTTGAGGCTGCCATACCCACCATACAGTCTATGCACCTCCTCTCTGTGGTAAACTTCATTCACACATCGTGCATTGCCAAGGTGAACAACGACAATATACTGAAGAGAGACCAGAGCCTGAGCTACTGGTCGCAGGTGCACTCCAACTCGAAGCGATCCACCACAGAGCGGCATCTGCAGGGCCCAGGTGACTCGTTCCTCAGCGATGTGTACGAGGAGAGCATATCGACCAAGACGCAGGGACTAATTGTGCTGCCAAAAGTCAGCATTACGATGCTGCAATCCTCCATTGTGGAGGAAGTGATATCCGTGGCAGCTCTGGACAATGTTCAGGTAAGAGTATGCGCTCTTCAAAATGAAAACAGAATTAACGTTATCCATTTTGGATTGGCAGGATCTAAGCTGCGTATCGCTGCTGACCTTCTACATGGAGGGGATCTCCACCAAGTTCCATTTGGGCAAGACGACGCGTGCCTCCATGCACAATGTGTACATCCAGCAGACGGTGCAGTCGGGCAACAGTCACAAGAAGGGCGGCATTATGAAGGGAACGCGTGCCCTGCTGGCGCACCTTTCATCACAGACGCGTCCCGACAATGTTCAGGGCGAGCCCATACTCATAGAGACATCGGAGAAGCAGCTGGAGGAGCTCGTCATCACCCTGGACATTGGACGGGCGCATGCGCAGCTGCGACGCCTGAAGACGGAGGGCCAGTCCTGTGCCCAGGACTCACCCATCATTGTCACTGCCATTCCGGAGCACAAGAGCAAGGTGCTCTTCGAGTGCCTGAAGATGCCCGAGAGCACTGGCATCGAGAGCATCGGCTACATCATGTTCGAGTGTGGCCTGGAGGGTGTGGGCGTGAAGATCGTCAAGCGTTCGCACTTTGAAAAGTCCGAGAACAGCAAGGAAGAGCTGGCCGAGATGGCGGGTGCAGGGGGTGAGGGTGTGTCCGCCAGCGGTGGCTTCAACCTCAACGATCTCGTCGGTCAGGGTGGGGCAGGCAACGAGGGTGGGGCAGCAGCACCTTCCTCAGATGCTGGGGCCACATCCAAGGCGGAGGCCGCCTGGCGCATGATCACCAAAAAGCCACCCACACCAAAGACCCCCAAGGAGAAGTTCCACCACGCCCTGGACAACGTCATTGTGAGCGAGAGCTCCACCTCTGGTGCTGACCAGAGGAAATCCACACCCAAACCTCCAGACGAGGATGTGGAAAAGGGACCCACGGCGACAGGCAATCCGGGTGCTCCCAAGAGCGGGGCAGCCGGTGGCAGCAACTCCAAGGATGCCTACGACAAGGTGCTCTCGAACGTCAAGGAAACCGACAAGACCTCCTCCTGTGTGATCGAACTGAAGGCCGTGTGGTTCAACTTTGCGGCACCGCCGTGTGTGCCCATCACGCGCAAGATCGATCTGACGCGCCTTGACTGGAACCTGTTGAGCACTGCCTCGCCCGCCATCACCGCCTGGATGAATCCCAGCAATCGGCTGGCCATCAAAGTGGTGTCCGTGCTCAAGGTGCTGCACACGCGACAGACGGCGGTGGCCGCCTGCCTTATGGCAGAGGCAATGGACAATGAGAAGATCCAACGGAATCCAAAGATCAAGAAGGTACGAGCAATATTTGTGTATACTTGAGACTGCGGGAATCTGCAACAATTCTTTTGTAGAGTCGCTATGCCAACAACTATACGCTGCTGTCGAAGACGCTGCAGGAGGATCCCAGCTGCCAGCTGTGCTACATAATGCAGAAACTGGTCCTGGACGAGGGCGTGCAGCGCATTGAGCCGATATTCAAGCAGGGCGACGTACCACATCTGAATACCCTGAGACAGGTGAGCCGCTCTCAATGGGAAGAGTTTTTCCTGAAGCACATTATAACACGATTCCTTTGCAGGGCATTATTGTGTTGAGTCGCCAGTGGAAGAATACTCTGTACAATCCGATACTCTTTGAGCATCAGTACAAGAATAAGCTGGCGCGTCCCATCAATGTGACATTCTCGTTTCCGCAGAACGAGGAGGAGGCGGAGAATGATGAGTGCGAAGGTGATGTTGAAATGGGCGCCTATGCGGGCGTCGGCGAGAATCCGGAAGAGAGTGAGAATGCTTTATTACTTGGGCAAACACAGCATCATCGAACTCACATTGGTATTTTTTTGATTAACGCTCTCTCTCTCTCTGGTTTACCTTCTCTCTCTCTCTATCCTCGTAACCTAGTTATATGTATAGTTCTCCAAACTGTCTCTCTCTCTAAATCTCTATCCCTCCTTTGCCTATTTCCTATTTCCAATTTTCACTATTTTCTGCACGTTTTTGTTGAATGTGTGTTCTATACTCTTCTTTGTTTAGCTTTGATCTACCCACTATTTTCCCCTTCAATTTCTCCCACTTCTGGGTCTCTCTCTTTCTTATTATTCTTTCCCTCTCGCACACACACGCACACATACACACACGTTGTCAAATGCTTTAAGTGTTCACACTTCATGTTGTTTGATGATTTTGCGTTTGCATTACAATACTCGTACTACAATACAAACTATACTATACTGTACTCTATTCTATTCTATCCTTTCTGGCTATAATCTATCCTCTATATAGAACTAAATTTATAACTAAATGTGTTGTACACTAAACGGAACTGCTCAGTGGATCCAAAAACGAGCTAAACTATCGTAAAATGTTCGAACAAAATTTTTGCAAAATACCTTTAAAACGAGGGGAATATGTGTCGTCTACAATCTTTGAATAATTTTTACAAAAATTATATATTTGTGTACAATTATTACAAGCTAGCATTTAGATCGCAAACAAATCTTTTCACGAGCTTTCAAAAACGAAACTTTTACTGCCGCAAACATAGCGACTACCGATTTACTTCTGAACAGTTTTCGAATAGTTTTTCATAGTTTTACACGTTCGAGTTTGGCCACTAACTATGCAGTATGTAAATGTGCCGGTTCATACTATACGATATAATTTTGTAGTAGAACTTTCAAAAGCTTTTGACTATATTAAACGATTAAACGACATGAGATATTGGGGCAATGCAATTTCTAAAAATTGTAAAAGGCATGTGAGCCTAGAAAATGAATCGAGCTAAAAACTTCGAACGAACCACAGGCCTATGGAAGCTCTCGCAGAAAATTCTCTCGTTAAGTTTTCATTGTAAGAAATGGTGCATCTATGTATACTGATCCACTGGGGATTATAATCGTATATATGTGATATATGTATGTGTGTTCTCCTTTAACACTTTCGTTTATTGTACAACCTGCCAACACAAAAGTGAAGAAATTGAAATCAGAAATCAGAAAAAGAGTGCCAAATTATTACTCATCAAATGCCCTGTATCCTTCACATCCATAGAAAACAATCAGTATGGCGGACTCTCGTATAGCCATGAAGCGGGAGGCCATCATGGAGCTGCCTCGCAGCGTTCGACCTCAACATCACCGAACATCCATAATCCGCGTCGTGGGTAAGTTTTCATCTATCCCAGTACTCGGGGCTAACTCATGATTGCTTCTCATGCTTGCCATTTGTTGTTGTTCTACTCTACATCTCTGCACCCTGCACACCCGCACCCTGCATTCCTGCTGCATTCGCTCCACGCTGTAGGCTGAACAAAGTGCACAGCAAAGCCTCGAATTATTCACATGGAAATTCATCTCGTTCCAGCATACAAATGTTGCCCATTATCTCGGGGCTGGTGGAGAAGCAAGTGCCAGAATTTGGTATGTATTCAAGAGCATCCTCTAAGAGTTTCCTTGCTAAAAATGTATCCCCCTGCAGAATATGGAGCGCTTCAGGAGGGTTCGCTCAGTTCTACCAACTCGGTCAACAAGTTCTGGCTGGGTGCCGAGAGTCACAAGGAGGATCTCTACTTCTGGATGGCCAAGCAGCAGGACAACAAAAAAAAGGAGCACTTTGCCGAGAAGGAGCACGCTCGTCCCGCGCCTCCCAAGATCCCTGGACACACGCGCAGTGGCTTTATGCAGGATTCGATCAAGCTGTTGGACGCTCATTTGATCTTTGAGCCGCTGCTCACTTGCTTGGGTGTCATGCCCCAGCAAATGATCAACAAGTTCTCCAATGCGGACATCTCTTCGCTGGAGAATTTCGGCACAAATCTCTCGCTCATCGGCACCTTCGATTCCATTCGCGTGGACATTGTCGTGAGCGAGGCGGGCGACAAGAAGAATCCAGCCCAGAAGCCGGCAAAACTGAACAAGAAATCGAATGGCAGGGCCTCCATTATGATGGATACTCCTCTGTTTCTGTGCGAGCGCGTGGGCGTTGAGCTGGAGGTGCTGAAAATGTCCGATGGGGCGGTGGATCAGGCACGACAGAATGTCATCTACATGTCGCGGCGACAGCTGAAGAAGCACACGAGCACTGTGATCAATTTCAGCCTCAATGTGAGGTTCATATCGCAGCAGGTGAACATGCCGCTGCTGCGGCTGCTCCATCAGATCTGCAACATGTATCAGAATGTGAAGGATGCCCAGAATGAGTTCCACGATCACCCAGAGCTGAGCAAAAAGAGTCAGACCAAGGATGAATGTAGTTTGGGTAGGCTTTCATTACGCATATACAAATTTGAAAAATTTCTTTACCAGATTTCCGTCTTATCCTGCAGCTTCGGAGCCCACGGATATCCTCGCTTTTAATTCAGTCTCTGAACGGTTTGGCCATGGCGAGAGCTATTCGGATGAGCGTTACGACAAGTTCAACGAGACGATGCCAACAATGCCAGCGGCTCGTACGCGTCCGGGTGGCCTGGCGCCCATCATACAGCTAACACCGTCGCCAAATGCCAAGAATCGTCCACAGAGCTTCGCCCAGAAGCTGCGTTCCACGGGCAAGTCGGTGAAGGGCAAGCTGGGCTACACCAATCTCAATGAGTCGAGTTCGTCGCCTCTGCGGGACAGTCCCACCATGTCGCTGCACGAGCAGAACATCCTCAAGCTGGCCACCGAATCGAAGGCCTCGCTGAATGGCGGCTGTGCCACCAGCATGAGTGGCGACTACCAGAACACTCTGACCAAGGGCATGTCATCGATGGCCCCCTGTTGGAGACGCCCAACTGCTGGAAGACCATCTACCATCTGCTGGAGCTGTACGGCACGATGCCAGAGACCAAGACGGTGGTCCAGAGGAGCTCCCTCAATGAGCACAAGAAGCCGTCGGCGTTTGTCAACGATGAGGATGATTTGGCCAGTGCTCCCACTCCGTTGCCGCAGCATCGCGAGATGCTGATCATCGATGGGCCGTCCCAGGAGCGAACTCGTCTGATTGTCTTTGGTGTGGCCAAGATCCACAAGACCCGACTGCTGGCCACCCTCTCCGGGCTCAAGCTCGAGTCAGAGATCACCACGCTGAACAGCACGGCCACGTGGCGCAAAAAGGCGCGTCCCGTCTCCCTCGAATGCTCGCTTACTGGACAAGTGGGACGCGCCATGATTGTCCTGCTGGAAGGTGTCGCTCCCAGTCAGCAGTAAGTACACCAAAAGGCTTTCCCCTCTCCCCTTGTAGATCATGGCTAACTCTTGTTTCGATTGCAGAACCGTGGTAAAGGTAACCGTGGGCAAGAGTCAGACGCTCTACTCGAGCCTCTCCAAGCGGGGCAAGGACAAGAACAGCGGCCTGCTTTCGATCGGTGCTGTGAACATAGACATCCCGCAGCATCCGGTGGCCCTGCACGGCATGATGACGCGCAGCTCCAAGCAGCTGTCGTCCACCATCCAAGAGCTAAGAGTAAAACGCAATTCGGGTCGCTCCACCCTGCGTTCATTTACAGCCGAGGAGCCAGAGTCTCCATTCCATGCCCGTAACTCGGGTGGCGCCAGCAGTGCCGGTGGTGCGGCCAGCGAGATGCGAGAGCGCACCGTCTCCGGCGGCGGGGGAGCCCAGCAGCAGCCGCAGCAGGCGGCACGACGAGCCGCTCACATGGCCCAATCGAGAACGGGGGCGGCGGCGGCACAGCATCAGAATGGGTTGCTTCAGCCGCTGGTTATGCAGTTCAATATACTTCTGCAGAGTCTGTCCATCAATGCCGCACTGCTGCCCTCGCTACAGGCCCAGTATCGGATGAATCATGTCAGTTCCATGGGGGTCACGGGCCAAAGGGCGAAATTTGTCATCGATTTGCCAACGCATACGCTAAGCTTCAACACAAAGATTCAGGTGAGTGGGGGGAAACTTGTTCTCAGATCGGTTCTTTGAATAACAATTTGATATCCCTTAAAGAACGAAATGAATCTGCCATCGGAGGCTTGCATTGGGCTGCCGCCCGTCCATGTGTTGGCCGAGTACATTCCAGACAATCGCCAGGATCAGACGGAAAGCATCGAGGGCATTGTGTTGCGGCAGGGTGGCTATGTGAATGCCAGTGCGGAGATTGGCGAGTTCGAGCGCTGCCTGACCACAGATCTGCTGAACCACTTGGTGTTTGTGCAGAAGGTTTTCATGCGCGAGATCAACGAGGTGCTGCAGAAGGTGTACGGCGGGGAGAAGCCCGTGCCACTGTGGACCGAGGAGAGCGGCGACAGTTCCAGCGTACAGGAATCTACGCTGAAGAGGATCCTCTTCTCCATCAACATATCGATGAAGAGGATTCAGTTGACGGCCACCACGCCCTGCTCATCGGCAGTGCGCTTTGAGACGGGCACCCTGGAGCTGCAGCTGTCGAATCGCGTCAAGAATCTGGGGGACATGAGCAATCGGAAGCTGTTCTTCAAGGCGCACATTGACTTCAATCTGTCGCTGGGGCAGATCATCCGAAATGTGATCTTTGACGAGGCGGAGCCAGAGTTCCAGCAATATGCCTTCTTCCACACGACCATCGGCCTGCGCAATGCCTTCCAGGACGAGCTGCTCAACGAGGACAAGGAGCTGATCCTGCTCACGTTGAAGCGACCCCTGGTGTACGTCCAGCCGATAGCCGTGGACAAGGCCATATTGGTCTGGCTGAACTACAAGAATGCCTACGAGTATTGGGCCGAAAAGCGGGCCAATCTCTGCTACGAGCACAGCCAGGCGACCGCCCAGCAGCAGCAGCAGGTCTTTGATCGCGTCGCCTTTGGCCAGATAGCAGGCTCGAACTTGTCTACTCTATTCCTACAGCTAACTGTCGAGGATATGGGCATATGCTTGCCACTGAAACAAGTGAATACTGTGGTAGGTTCCTCACGGACAGGACTTTAAGAATTTCATAATTTAACTCTACCTTTTCTAGTCCTTTGGGTCCCGCTCGTATCAGGATTTCGATGCCAAGGGAGCTGTTGTCATAACGCTGGAGAACACCATCATCTCGGCATGCAACTCGGGTGCACTGGTGTCCAAGGGAAAGTTCCAGGGATTGTGCCTGCGATTCGCAGATGATTTCGAGACCAATCTGGATGACTGGAAGCCCACCAGCGGCGAGCCCATTATGAATGTGTGCGTGGTGTCCGAGGGCACCTTCGAGGTCTGCTCACGGACCACCGCCGCGAAGAAGGGAGAGAATGCCAAGTGGCTGCTGAATGTCAAGTGGCAAATGGAGGGCGTGGACATCCACCTGGACGTGAACATTGGCAAGCAGCTGAGTTCGTTGGGGCACACGCTGACAATGCTGACGGGCTTCGAGGAGGAGGACACGCAGATGGAGTCGCCGGACAGCGATGAGGGGGATCAGAGCTGCCGTGACACGTATGTGCGGCGTCGCGGAGAGTTTGACAACCTGCCCGCCTTCGTGTTCGATCCAAATATCGACTCCAAGAAGCGCTCGTTCATGATGGAGAAGGAAATGGCCGAGCAACTGAAGATTATCAATGATCTGAGGACGCTGGGCGCCTCCCACAACACGGTGGCGCATGAGGAGCGGCGGCTGCAGGAGCTGCAGGCCATCTGCTACAAGTACTTCCGGCGCGACATGATCCAGAAGTGGAAGCGTCCCTCGCTGAGGAGATCCCTCAAGAACTACAGTCGCTCGAATTCGTATATTGGCGGGGGTGTGGGACTTCCCGGCGTGGGCGGAGTGCCTCCATCGCTGGACAATGGCAGTCACAGCTATGCCGGACGAAGACTGGACACCATTGCCTCCAACGATGAGATCTCCAGCCTACAGAGCACCCCCGCTTCCTGTCACTCGCGCAGCGCTTCCCTTAAGACGGCCGGCGGAGGAGGAGTTGCAGGTGGACCAGGAAGTATTGTCAATGCACTGGGCAGAGTGACCTTCACAGAGGCCATGCGCCAGACATCGCTGCCCAACGCGGACACGGATACGGAGACGGCGGACAACGAGTTGGATTGGCGGGGCGACTGCACGCCCAGCGAGATGGATGTGGATGGGATATCCGTGGAGATGAGACGCAAGCACGGACACGGCCAGAAGCAGGCCGAGCCGAACATAGACTTTGAGCTGGACGTGAAGGTGCTGGTGAACTCTGGCAAGTGTGTGCTGCACACCAAAGACACGGGCGAGGAGCGCCAGGGCCAGGGCTATGCGGCGGCAGGAGCTGCCGGAGCTGCTGGAGCGGCTGCCTCGAGCGTCAAGTCGCATAAGCGGGAGCGCAGCATTGGCAACGACTGGGGCAGTCCCACGCCATCGCGAAGGCAGCGCGACAAGAGCAAGCTGCGCTACAATGCCAATGCCCTGCTGGCGGATCTCACCATCTTCCACATACCCGGACTGGACGTGAAGCTGCACTACCAGTCCAAGACCCTGCCGGAGCAGGCGAACCATCAGACGGACCCATCGATATCAGCCACACCGCACGGACCCCGACGGATAGGCAGCAAGCGAGCCACGCTGTGTGCCTGGATGACCCTGCAGAGCATACCCGAGGAGACCATCATCTCGCCGCACATACTCGAGTTTCTCGAGCAGACATTGGAGCCGATACCCGCCCGGCAGCCCAGCAGTGTGCCCCAGACGCCGAACCTCAATGCGGCTGTCAATCTGGACATTTTGCCAGCCAACTATGTGACATATGCCTCCTTCCCTGTGGATGTCATCGTCTACTTCCACATGCAGCCCTCGACGTTCCGCTTCAGCTGCCTGCCTGTCTCACGCGTGGAGTGCATGCTGCAGCTGCCCAGCCTGGACATTGTCTTTAGCTCGAAGCGCAGCAGTGAGGAGGAGAGCTCTGGCAGCCACTCAAGCAGCCACACGCATACGGAGCCTCTGCCGACGGGCGGCCTGAGTGTCACCGGGTGTCTGGCCGACTTCAATGTGTTCATCTTCCATCCGTACGGCGGCAAGAAGACCTCCAAGGAGACCCAATTCTCGCCACTGAGCGACAGCGAGCGCAAGGATTCGCTGAGCATCAATGTGGAGTTTGTCAAGTTCCATATCACGCGTTGCCGCAAGGTCTACATAGAGCCGTTGCCCAGCTCCAAGCGAGGCCTGGACCACTCGCGCGCTGTCATCCGCTTCTCAACCATCGTGGACATTGGCAGTGCCAGCTTCAAGTACGACATGCGGCGGTTGACGGAGATCCTGGCCTTCCCAAGGCATGGTACCGGCGGCGCATTGTGCGACGCCTCTTCCTGGGCGATCTCAGTGTCCACCAGCAGCAGCAGCAACAGCAACAGCAGCAGCAGGCGAATGCAGGTGGAGCGGAGACACCCACGGGTTGTGCACCGGCCACACCCACCCCCAGCGATGATGCAGGGCGGGCGAAGGATAAGATGCGTCTGGACTTTGAGGCTCAGCCGACGCAGCAGCAGCAGCAGCAGTTGGGACACTTTGGAGCTGTGCGCAAGCTAAAGAATCTGGGGAAATCCTCCAGTGCCGAGTCCTCGGGCACGCCACCCTCCGAGAAGAACCAGATCACGTCCTGGGAGACACTCGTCCTGTTTGCCGTGAACTTCACGAAGTTGAATGTTCAAATGAACATCGGCAATGTGTGCGGCAATGTGGTGTGGCTGACGAAGGACTTCCAGTCGGACGGACGCCTGTCCATCGGCAGCACCGGCTACAAGAACATGTACGCGGGCATCTACCTGGGCGGATCCGCGCTGGACGCCAAGGGTGGCATTGTGGGCGGCAGCTTCGAGGTGAACAAGATCAACAAGCGGTTCCACATCAAGGAGGAGGCCGGCATGGAGCCCTACCATACGCTGGGACTAAGCTTCATGGCCCTGGAGCTGCGACTGGACTACATGGGCACCTCGGTGCTGATGACCCGCATCAGCAGCTTCTCCGCGGCCATGAAGGACGAGTGGCGCACAGCCTCCCAGGCGGCGGCTGCACCCGCTCATGGCAAGGATCAGCCGCGGGCTCTGATCTTCATCCACGGCGATCTCAGCTGGGATCAGCTGCAGATCATGATCTCCAAGTCGACGACGGCGGATATGCTGAAGATGTACTTCAAGCTGGAAGAGTTCTTCACGCAGCAGTTCAAGTCCTCCAAGCGGGTCTTCTCCAGCCTCGAGCCGCGGCTCCAGGATCGCACGGCCAGCATCAAGCGTCGGCAGCAGCTCAAGAAGAAGCCCAACGGGGAGCTGGCGGCACCTCAAGGCATGCCCACGGGTATGATTGGTGAGAACACGGATGCCCGACACCACCGCCACTGGCAGAAACCCCTGGCCCAGGCTGTGGGTCTGGTGGTGCCCTCGCTGGTCACCCGTCTGCCCCGCCATGGCAACGTTTTGGGCGGCACAGTGGAGTTGCGCGGGCAGAACATCTCGTTGGCCTGCTTCCATGGCATCAACTTCAAGTCCAAGTCATGGGCGCTGTTCAGCCTGAGGTCCCCCTCGATTAACTTTGCCACGGAGGCGCGACAGATGGAGGAGTCGGGCTCGCATGAGGTGCTGGTCACGCAGACGCTCACCTCCTGCCTGGGCCAGAGCACCGAGGTGCAGCAGCAGCAGAACCACTCGATGGCCATCGTCAGTCGCATCACGCGCAACATCATCTTCCCGCCACAGTTCAAGACGCTCAACGAGTGGTTCCACTATGCGTTTGCCAACAGTGAGATTGATGGTGAGTTGCCCCCCTAAACGATTTGCTTTACTGTTGATTGATGAACCTTTTTTTCCCATATGTAGCTGTGGATCGCTTCCCCATCATGGAGTGCGAGCGGGAGATAGCATCCAATTCGATTGAGCGAACGCGTGCCTCCGGCAGCAATAGCTCCGCCAAGGCACAGGAGCACAATCACAATCGGGAGGTTATCTTCGCATTGCCCAGCCTGCAGCTGCATTTCAAGACTGAGCACAAACAGGGACCAACCACACCAGAGCCAAGCGGTAAGCAACCATCCCCATGGGATCGATCTATTTGTTTAGTATTTGTCTGACAATTTGATTCGTTCTTGCAGAAACGAAGCCAGAGGTTTTGTGCAGCTTCATCACCGAATTTGATGATCACATCTTTGTGACCGTCGATGCGGATGCCTTCTTCTTCCTGCACGATCTCATCACCTCCTATGTGACTGAAAAAGAGAAGGTGGTAAGTCTTTTCCAAAGACATTTTTACATTGCCTGGGGCTAGAACTTGATTGATTTGTATTTTCTATCTTTGCCAGATTGGAGCTCAGTCGGCGAGGGCTGCTTCGCCTAATCTCTCGCAGAAGAGCAACCTGAAGCCGTATCTGACGGACGAGATACTCAAAGAGAAGAGAAGCTCTTCCAATACGAACCTAACTGCCCAGGGCAAGCAAATGAGCGCCAGCAAGAGCAGCCTGGATCCGCTGCAGGGCAGCCATACGAACCTAGCGAACTCAACGACCAATGTGTCAGCGACAACAAGTACGACGGCGAACACGACCGCAGCTGCAGCCGCAGCCGCAGCATCATCATCATCGTCATTGACGACGACCACAACGACAGCGACGGGACCTACAAACGATGTCAAAGATGGAGGGACACAGCCACAACAGCAGCAGCAGGCAAATGCAGCAGCTGGTGGCTTGGAGGCATCACCGCCGAGCTTTGATCTGGAATCGTTTGTGCGCGATTGGCGGCACTTTGAGTGCCAAACGTGGCATCTGGAGCCAACAGTTCGCCTGCTCTCCTGGGCGGGCAAGTCCATCGAGCCCTATGGCGTCGACTACATACTCAATAAGCTGGGCTTCAGCCACGCCCGCACCACCATACCCAAATGGCTGCAACGCGGCTTCATGGACCCCCTGGACAAGGTGCAGGCCCTCATGATGCTCCAGTTGCTGCTGATGGTGCGCGAGAATAAGGTGGAGAGGGAGCGGGACAATGGCAGCAGCAGCGGCAACGGCAGTGCCAACGGCAAGCAACAGCAAAATCATCGACCACCAACGAATTAGCATCCATGGCGTCTATATATGACAATTGACAATTATCCAAGTCGTTCTTATAGTTCGTTCGTTTAAGTTAAGTAGCAATGTATAGATTTTTCACCCATGTAAAGTTCTACATAATTTATTATCCCGGTCTGGCATGCTTTCTACTCGCGGTATTATTTAGCCAATAAGGCAGCTTCTTCTACTACCTACCTACCTACCAAAAATATATGTACTATATGTGTGTATATCCTTGTATTGTAAATGGTTTGCTCTCGTTTCTCCAACTCTATTTGTTAAGCGTAATCGTATACTAATTTTTATAGGTGTGTAAAGTCCAAGTGCTTTGTGTAATTTGCTCAATTTTTGCGCTTTGTAATTATCATTACAGGTTTTTTGTTGTTCTTAGGATCTACATACATAGATACTCGTACATACATACAATACAAATACATACATATGTATATCAGGCAACAATGAGCAAAGCAATTGTGTTTAAACTATAAGTAGCTCTAATTGATTATACAGAAATATACAATGCGAACAAAAAACTGCGAATATATTTGATGGTTTATTTCTTGCGAATGATGGAGCTTCCAGAAAGGAAGGACACGAAAGGGTGTGTAGAAGCAAAACATATTTGGGAAATGTATTTTATGAAATAGAATATTGAGAAAAATATTTTAAAAATGATATACAGACTTATATTTGAATATTTAGTTAAATCCATAATAAATGATCCGTGTAATAGTATTATCTATATCATAGCGGAATGGCACACTAAATTAAATGAATAGAATGTATCCATAATCCATCGCCCGAACATGATGTTGGTACTGTTGCAGCTGCTCTTCCTCACTTTCCTATCGTTTAGGTTTTGCCATCATTCAGCCTATTCGCTTTGAAAATGAATTGTATGTTAAAGGATAAGATATGTTTTGCTTTCATGCTAAATCGCTAGAGGAAGTAGTCTTTGGGGAAACAATAATGATATTTGAATATATACATATATGTCTTTATATCCGCAACTTTTTCTCAGTTTAATTTGAAAGCAATTTGGTTATACTTTAAATAACTTTTAATGTTTATTGTTATTCCGCAATCAATTGAAATATCTTGGTTTGATCCATAGACAATGATCTGTGAAAAAGAGCACTAGGGCACAGCACATAAAAACCATTAGAATTGAACATTTCATCAGTAGGTGGAACATGAAGTTGATACTGTTGCAGATGGTAATGAAAAGCAAGTTATGACCACTTAGTAGAATGTTTCTAAAATATACTCTGATTGACTTAAAAACGGTCTCTCTTTTAGTAGTTATTAGTCTTTAGTTTTTTTAGATTTAATAGTCTTTTAGTAGTTACACAATCTGTAGACTTAACTTAGCATTTGTCGCTTTGTCATAGCAAAGATCGTAGCAAAATCAACTACATATTTTGATGTTTAATTATAGTAGAAATATCCAAGCGGAATACTCCTGAACTTCTAAGGAACCGCGGAACCACTTCCCTTTGCCTAATTATTCCACGATTACACTATGCCCTTGTACAGCAGTCATAGAGAAAAAAAAAATGTTCCAGTTAATTTTCGCTTGACTTTGCCAGCTCCACCGCCGCTCCGCCGCTGAACCAATCCGCTTCCTTTCTGGCCTTGCCGGATCCTGCTCCTTAGACCCTTCCACGCCCACGACTTTGCCCAGTTTTGTGTGTGTGTGTGTGTGTGTGTGTGTGTATGTTTTTGTGTGTGTTGGCTTGAGTAAACTTTGGATCCGCTGCGTGTATCCGTTTTTGTTTTCCTTCTCTGGTGCTGGCTGCCTGAGCGGCAGTGCAAATGTTTTCCTCGCTTTGCTCTCGTCTTTTCTTGCGGCCCTTTCAACATTTTTTCTTTTTTCTCTTGTTTCTCTTGTCACTGTGCTTTACATTTTTTTCGGTGACTGAGGCTGAGCCAGAGCCAGAGCCTGAGACTACTACTGAGACTGAGGAGGCAGGGCCTGTGTCTCTTTGTAAACATTTCATTTTCCATCATCAAGGTTGCGTTTTTAATTATCTTTCCTTTCTCTGGTTGCTCGATGTGATGGGTTCCTTCGGCTTCTCTACTTTCTTTTCTTTTGGATTTTTTTTTTTTTAGCATATTAGGTTCAGAGGCTCTTTCCTTTTCTACATCATTTTGTGTGCTGCACATCCCCATACCCCCGAAACAGTTGCCACAAGCTGATGAGCTTTTCAGGCATTGTAGGCGCGCGCGGAATAAAAACCCAGAGTCTGAAGGCCCTGTGGCAAGGGTCGTGTCAGTTTAGCTTCGTTTCGGGGGCCCTGAATGCGAGTGGTTTACTTTGGAGATTAGTTTATCTAAAGTTAATGAGGGTTAAAACTAATAGGCGAATGGCTTAATTTTTAATTATGAGACTTGCCTTCTTTTGTGGTTTCTTTTCTTTGCTGCTTTCCATCCTTCTCTCTGTGTCCTGTGTCCTTTGTCTTTGGGTTCAGTTTTGTTTTGATTTCCTTTCCATTTTTGTGGGTCGCTGCGCCCTTGACGCCCTTTGGTGGCAGTTAATATAAACCGCCGTCAGCATAATGGCCTCTCAAAATGGGTTCTTAAACATCAGCTTTAAGCAAAGCCACTTAACCGGAAAGATAATCCCAACGTAGTTAATCTTAGCTTCTACCATGTACTAGTATATGTAGGGGTCATCTGATACACTTTTCATTATTAGTTTTTTCCCCTTCGAAATATACTCGACAGCGTAAAGTTTTCATTTGGGGAATGGGCTCCCCACCCCCTACATAAATTGTCAAAGCCTGTGTTGTCAAGGTGTCTTGGACACATTTTTTTCAATTAAATGACTAAAACTTGAAATTCTCTTTTTGTTCTTTCAGTTGTCAATTTATTGCGCAGCACAGGTTCGAATTACACTCTTTGGCAAATTTTGTGATTTGCTCTCGCATGGGGGGTCGCCTGTGAAATATTAGTCGAGCTGTCATAACAATCGCACAGGGGGATATATCGCACACGCATATGGGCTTTTATTTTATTTGAGGTACGAGAAGTATTGGCTGTGGCAGTTGCGAAATGATAGGACAGTCTATGTTTGGGGTATATTGATTCTGGTTTGATAGGGAACAAATATATAAAAGATGGAGATATAGTACCTTAAGATAGGCATCAAAAATTGTTAAAAGTTACGCTTACAAATCTAGTCTACAAATTTCCAGCTTTACATAGCTTAAGCTCATAGCTTTAAGGTATCAAAAATTCGATACTCTCGACTGCTTAAGGTGCATCACTCCTGTGATATTTATGAGTGCAAAAGAAAGTCAAGGCAATCAGACACAGGCGCTGCGCTCCAGACACACAGGACACACAATTTATGCGGCAACCCTTGAACCAGGGGGTTCTAAATTATTTTTTAATTTCCACCAGCCCCAATCCTAGTCCCAGTACCCAGCCTAAGGAAACTTTTGGCTTGCGTTCGGGCCGAGAACAACAAACAACATAATAATCAAGTCAATAAAAAAGTCATAAAAAATGAACAGAACAGAAAAACCGAACCGAAAATTTCACAAAAAGGCCGTCCGGGGCCATGTCCTGTGGCCAAGTCTATTTATCTATGTGTGTGCGTATATCTGTGACTTGTGGCATGACCAGGACATGCCATAGACAAATATCAGACAAGACAGGACAAGCCAAGACAAGACAAGACAGGGGCAGAGCAGAGCGCAAACGAAGAACTTGTAAGAACGATAAAGCAGACAATAAAAACCACGAAGCCTAATAAAAATTACATTTTATTTTATTTCCTGCTCCCCAGTGTTTGTCCTGCAACAATTTTAAATAGTCAAAGGCACGCACGTCAACAGAAGGACCCACCGACCCACCGACCAGGCTCTCAGTCTCTTGGCTGAACAGAGGTCCTTTTGGACCTCCGCCTGCCGGGAAGTCTCTAAATTACAGTCAAGATATTTGGTTACCAGATAGCGTGGGCACATCCTCCTCCATTCACATTCCCATCCCCATTACCAACACCCTCTTTTAAGCCATGGCCCAGTAAGTAATGACTCCCCCGTGTCTGGGACTGAAGGACAATTTGTGGACATTTAACTGTTTCTAATAATTATGTAAATGCCTGTCACTTGATGCGGCACTTTTGTGGCATGTACCCGGGTGGGTACCGTTTGCTGCCGCCCACACTTCATCAGCTGTCGCGACTTGGACCATCCATTGTCCGTCGCAGCAATTCCTCAATTATATGGAGGGATGTCCATGAAGAAAGAATGATGTCCGAGTTGTAAGGGGAAAATTGTCAAATATAATGAGGTTCCTGGGATCATTCCATTGGGAATAGCTTGAAGAAGTTGTCTACAATTGAAGTAGATTAAATTGCAATATATTCCAACTGGTTTTCTCTAGGTAAAAGTAAGGATGGATATGTTTGGGGTAGAGATTCAATGCCTTACTTCATGGGTTATATAGAAATAACAAGTAATATCCTTTACACATTCAATGTAATATCCTAAACCATTCTAAAGTAATATCCTAGTGCCATAAACTACTCTTTGCTCCGTCGTTTTTGGGCAATTTGGAGAGTGCAGCAGTATCCTCTGGCATGCCCTGAACCATTTGGAGGAATGCGAGAGTTCTCCCCATTTATATGGTCCTTGGCTCCTTGGCCGGCAACAATGGCTCTTGGTCTTGGCTTTGGCTTTCCATTCCAAGTCCCATTCCACTGCAGCGGACCATAAAATTATTATGCAAATACACAGAAGAGTAGAAGCAGCAGGAGGAAGAGGATGGTCTATGGTGTAGCGAAGGACTGTGAAGAGGTGTGGACTGGGAGTGTGCACATATTAGGGCTACAAGCCGTTAATATGCAAATGGCACCGCGACTCATTCATAAAAAGGGATTTTTCCATAGCGTAGCGCAGTCCTTGAATGTCGTCGTCGTCGTCGTCGTCTGGCAGTCCTGGCAACACAGGATGTGGCGGCCATTCATGGCGATCACGATGGGGAGTTGCACGGAGTGGAACCAAGGCAGGACAATGGCAGGGCAGACTCTCGCATGTGCATAGTTTGTAAGACTAATGAGTGGTTCGGGGCGAAACGGAACGGAACGGGGGAATTAAAAGTGAACATTAACTTGCCGCCGGAATTCTATGGCAAAGGAACAGAATGGACTCTGAAATGGTGTCCCAAAAGGAAAGGGGAACACTTCTTCGCGAAGATTAAAGATGTAGAACATTTTGGGAAAAGATTTAGTAGTGAAGTTTGGAGCGTCGAGTAGCTTGGCATGGCATGTTATCGACTTTTATCGATTAACCGATTTAACGTTGTTGCTGCACTTCGATAAATGTCAATGTCATATGATCCATGATCCATGGAAACTGTCAAAATTAAAATTCAACACTTTCATCCTGCCTCCAATGTGCCTCTCCCACAGATCCTATTCCTGTACATTAAGCCATAACCTCGAAACTCTCCTTGAATTACATAAAATTGCACAAAGCAAATCACAAAAGAAAGGGCAAGCGAAAAGGAAAGAACAGAGAAGTGCGAAAGGGGGAAAGGAAAGTGGAAAACGAGAAGCAGCAATGGCTGAGGAAGTGCATACACACAGAGAGGAGAACAGTTTTCGCCACTCGGCTGTGGCAGAGTAATTTCATAATTATGCAGGCACAAATGCCATTGTTTGACCTCTCAACCCAACCCCTCCCCACATACATACATATACCACTCGCTTATTATAGTATATACCACTATATACATATATAGGGGGGACAGCTTCAAGTGCAGCGGAGAGCGAGAGAGAGAAGTGTATAATTATTTGTTGCCTTGTAATTTTTCACTTAATTTCCATGGTCCGGGGCGTGACATCCGTTTTCTGCTGCTCCAAAAAGTGTGCAATTATTTTTTCTCATATTTTTTTTTGCGCCCCACATTTTTCCCAAAGCAAAGGGAAAAGAAAAGTTATGCATTAACTTAAGTCGGCAAGAATTTCCCATTAGAAGTTACATACTAGTACTATAAGCGGGGAAGTTTTCAGAATTTTGTTGCGTATTATTCATGATTATTTGTTGACATTATTATTAACACAAAAAAATGCTTTAATCTCATGGATAGTTTACCCCTACGAATAGAATAATGAGGATCCATTAACTTGCATCTAAAAAACAATTTATTTTTAGAATTTATAAAGTTAAAATTGAATCATGTAATCCAAGATTAGTTACCATTTCCTTTCCATATGGAAAATTCTTTTTTTATTTTTTCAAAACAATTTCTAGATTATTTTTGATCATTTCACTTTCCTCATTAAGTTTCTTTGTATACTTTTCGTATACTTTAGTTACATATTTTTGTACACTTTACTATACCCCTTCAAAAAATTTCCATTAGCATATATTTTCTTTGAAATATTTTCTAGAATTTTTCGCGCTCATTTCTCGACTAGATTCCGCTATACAAAAGTCACTTAACGCTAATCATCATATAAATGGTTTGTAAAATATTAGATAAGAGCCATAAAAGAACGAACGAAAGCGAAAAAAAAACTGTTAAATGTTTTGGAATTAAATGCGTGATTTACCCCGTTGCTGGTGCTCTCCCTGGTGTTTCCATTGGCTCTCCATTTGTTCCTTCTGAGGCTCTGCTCCTATGGCTTCTGGCTCTGCTGTTCATTCAGCTCCACTTGATTTTGCTGCTCCTTCGCCAACTTCATCCCAAGTGGCTTTCTCTGGTGTGCTCTCTGCTCTGCTCTCTCTCTCTCTCTCTCTCTCTCTCTCTCTCTTGTTCTCCGCTCCTCAGCGGGCGAGCGGCAACGCGATTTTCCATTAAATCCTTGAACAGCTAACGCGCTTAACTCTCCTAACCGACAAAACCCAAACCCCAAGCCCTACCCCCCACCGCCTGCTGCCTGTCCCCCTGCCGAAACCTGACCCCACAACCTCTCTTGGTGAGAGCAGCCAGCCCCAGCAGAGCTTATGCAAAAATTTTGTTTTATAAAATTTTCAAGTCAAGCGCCTAATCCCAACACTTATTCTTATACACTTCAATGTCTTGGAACTAGAAGTGGGATGGGGGCTGCTGCTGAACAGCAGGAGGTGGTGCAGGGTATGGTATTTGGAGGGGGGGTGGGGCGGCATATAGCTCTTTGTCGTCTTCGGGGCTGGGCATTGAAAAAGTTTTTCTTTTCCCAACCAGACAATATTTTATGACAAGTGCTAGAGAAGCACGGGGAGGAGTGCTATGTCCTAAGAGGAACGTTGGTGGTGCGTCTTTAGCTTTCAGAATGGGCTTGGGGGTTGTGGTTACGGTGGCTGCGGGGGTGGAGGCGTGGCAACACATTGGCACATTTTGGGATTATGCCACTGAAAAATTCATTCATTTCCTGCTTATTTTTCACAACAAAACGAACCCTGGCAACCGCCCATCCCCCATTCCCTCCCCGTCCATCCCTAGGACACAGACCCCAACACTTTGTAATATATAATTAAGATTACAAGCTTTTTGGTTTAAGAATCTGAGACTGTGGCCGGCGGGGAGGGGGGAATGCGGCACGGGTTTTACGACTCCGGGTGACTGATAACCGAAGGCGAACTGTAGGCGGCCGCAAGGAATTTATTCATGACCCGGTCCAGAGCATTCTGCCTCTCGGCTTACGGCATGGTTTATGTTGGGGCGCGACCTCTCACAGATTAATTTATGCGCTGCGTAATTATTAAATCAAAAGTATTTATGCCCCAGCACTTCCACAGAGAGAGACTGGAGTGACCCAATGCTAAACTTAAGGCGATAATAAAAATTTTAGAGTTTCATTGGGCAGCTTTGAGGGGACAGCTTAGTCTTGTGTATATTTCCAACTGATTTGGTAAACTATCTACCCAGCGTACCTGTAGATATCTCTCCTCCAATCAGTTCATTTCCCCAATCCCTGCCCCATGGGAGGCATTCATCTTGCATATTCCCTTTGTCTTGCACCCACAATGCTATAGGAGGTGGCGGAAAATGTTGCAAATTGTCAACCATTTGACAGGCCACATTAACAAGCAGCTCGTCCTGGGGTAATACGATACCATTTCAGTTTCAATTTGCATGACGCATTAATCAGCATTCGATTTGAATCTCGTTATCTGGCTATGCTACAGAGTGTCCTCCATCCATCCAGCCAGCAACCAACCAGCCAACCATTCTTACAGCCACTCTCCCCCACCCTCTCCATCACTCTATCCCTTGACAACCGCACGCAATAAATTCGAGCATCAAATGGTGAGTAATTTCTTTATGTTGCCGTTGTAATGTGCCACCATAACTTAGCCAGGGCAAACGATAAGGATGTGGTAGGTCCATGCTTGGTAGCATGGAACATGGAACTGGCAGCAAAGGAGGAGCTACCTGAGTGAAATTAGTATGCCAAGACATGAAAATCATTAGGCCAAAGACAAACCGGGTTCTAGCTGGGCTCTGGCCGGGTGGGTTCCTTCTGCATCCGTGGGTGTCACTAATTAAATTATATACATAACAGGCAGACAGACACCAGAGGCACAGCACAGCAGACCTCCTGGCAGCAGCAACACAACCACTGGCACCACCACCAATCAGTTCTCTGGTTGAGGCCGAGAGCATCACTGATTTGGTCTTGTCCCGGACCGCAGGTGTAATTAAAGAGCTTCTATTGCCATAAATTTACTCGCCTTTGGTTTGCCTTTTGTAAAGTACTCTGCCTCGCACACGAATACAGTGCGTTTCATAATGGTAGGAATGGTCAAAAGAGTTTAGCAAGTGAATGGGGATGCTTATCAATAGATTTGGCGAATGAAATCAGTTCACAAATGCAATAAATCAAATGAAAAAATTTCCAAAAATAGTTTCTCGATTCTAAAAGTATTTTGGTGAGCTTTCAAGTCATAGAGGCTCATTCTGTAGTAACCATATCGTACTTATCCCTTTTCTTATGCTCCCTAAACGCACTGTATGCCCACTTGTATGTTAATAATTTCAGCTAATTAGAGTTAAACAAAGCTTAGCATGCAGAAAATAGTTAAGGTCCGACAATGATTGGGTGCTCTGGATTATCCTGTTTTATCTACAACTGCTACACCTCCTAGAAATATCAAGCTACTGCTACACCTCTCCCAAAGATCAAGCTGTTTCATCGCCCATTTGGCCCAGGGCACCGACCACATCCAACTAATTAAAGGTGACCCCCCCCAAAGGGTCACTTCGTGTGAGATTGTTTTCGATAAAAATTAAAAAAAACTCGAAAGTTGGCCGACCGCAATTGTCCCCTACAATCCACTTCATGGTCTGGCCTAACTGCCAGCGTTTGTTTTTTTTTCTATTTTATTTTCACTTTTTAATTTGATGCGACTCCAGCTTAAAAAACAGAGAGAGTGAGAGGAGAGACACCCACGAGAAGGAGAAAAGGTTCCGGGGAGCCCTTTGGCAACGGGTTAAATCGCTTGTAATTACGCTACATAAATTTTAAATAAGTATCCGTTTCGTTTCTTTTCGCCGCTCTTTACGCCTCCGTGCACACAAAGTATCTACTATATACATATATATATATTTTGCGAGTATATTTGAAATTCTCTTTGTGTTAATTGCGCTGGTTAGCCGAGCATCGAAGTGGGAGGAAAGTCAGTGCCCAAGTTAACCCCGACTTGACCTTTTTTTTTTTTCAACCAAAAGAGAAAAACAGGTTGGGGGTTGGGCCTCGTCCCTTGCTCTATCTGGCAGAGAGAGAGAGCTTACATGCTAATTGTAACCAAAAATCCTGTTTATTGTGTGCACATCAAACTTTTAGTGTTGGTAAGCGGCTTAGTATTCAAATTGAATGTAATACATTTGCCCAAATTGCATGCGAGTGGGGTCTTAGCGTAAATTCCTTGGGATTCCAGCTGACTTAAGCTGCCATTGCCGCTCAAAGGGTGGACGGGGCCATGGTGACTCTTTGCTGATTCCCCGATTGTTCGTATTCGGGTTGGGTTTGGTTCTGGGTTTTGGGATCCCCAGCAAAAAGGTCAACAGGGTAACACAAGCAGCAGCGTTGATACTTATTATTATGTTGTGGCCATTGCCAGTGGTTGGGTGGGGGTTTTTTACGAGCATCAGCAGCACCCCCTACAAAAGTACATAATGCTAATCGGCATTAGGATAATGCTCTTTACTGTGGTACTCCCCCATATCAGCTGTAAGCGGCGATCGTTGAATTGGTTAATGGCAGAGACCCTTTTGTAACTGTATCGGTTACCTGATTTTGCCGTATTTACTGATAGGAGTGCTGATGGCAGTGCTGATACAAGTGGAGCAATAACATTTCCAGGAATAAAAAAACTAAATATGTGTAGGAGTATCTATTGCTAAGAGATTCACAACCTGATAAACAGCAATGTCATGTTTTTTTCTCAAACCCCAACTGAATATTTTAAGGCTTCCCACTCATTACTCAAATAGAAATTACAACGAACTTGGGGTATAAATATTTTAAACCGCTTTTAGCATGTTTTTTGTGTGTTTTTGTATGTTTTTTTGTGTGTTTTTTTTTTGTGGTGCCCCTATCACTCATTTCCCCATTGAAGGTTGGTAAACATTTTTTAGCACTTTTCGCTGACATTGGAATTTTCTTTACAGCCAAAAAGGAGAGCAGCTATAAATAACCCAGGCAAGGGGCCGTAATTTCTTGGCCCACTCGACTCAAGGAGGAAAATAAATGCACCTGTTCATGTCATTCGGCATTTCTTCATATCATGACCGATATCCGGCTTACGCTTAACCAATAAAAGTGTTCCAAATAATCACATTAAATATTACCTCCTCGCTCCCACACACGCGTACCCCATACACATAAAGCGCATCAATTTCATGCCTTGAATAAGAGCAAGGAACAGCCAACCCAGCCGCAGCAAAAATAAAGAAAAAACTCCATTGAAAGGCATTAAAAATTGTTACGTGGGTATATGCCAATGGTGGGTTGATGGGCTGGGTTCCTGGGTTCTGGTTTTCAAGGGGGAAAAACCCTACTGCCAAACAAACCACTCACCGCGGGCGGCCCTTGTCGTTGTACTTGGCAAAAGCGGATATTGATAAATTCACGGCAATCAATAAAAAGTGATAAATGACAATTGCGTGTACGCCCAAAAACAAAAAAAAAAAGCAGAGCGAACAAAAAAATATATATAATGGAACCAAAGAGAGGACACAGGCGAAAGAACAACATCGGGAATCAGAGAAGTAAACTGCGTGTACGGAAATGAATTTAAAACTTAACGAGTTCGGGGTCGCCACCCTATATACCCATTCCTGTTTTACCATTTAAGGAACTAGCTGAGGGTATGACTGCTTTGTGTAGAGGTTTGTTCGGGAGAAGGAAACACAGCCAACAGGAAGAAGCTTGCCTAGGGAAGTAGAAGAAAAGGTAAGCGAAGTTTTAGTTTCATGTATACTGAGCATAGAAATCTCCCATAATATTTTACAATTCCTCTTTGATGATTAAAATAATATCAAATGTATTGAATGTACCTTGTACACTATCCTGTATGAATACATCACTGCGTGGACTTCATTTTCTTGTTTAAGAATCTCTTACTAAGGGAATTTTTACTGCATTAAATATAATTTTCATTAACCTATAGAGACCATCTTTGATAGATCTGAAAAGAAGGTGCTGAACTGTAAGTGTGTTCGCACTTTTATTACACTCAAAAAATAGAGTATACAACTTTTCGATCTTCATTTATTTTGCACATCAATTTCCCCATCCAGGCGTTAATTGCATTTGCTTGTAGAAACAGGGGTAGGGCATATATGTACTACATACATATCTACATATGTATGTAGCATGTAGTACACACCCACACCCACCAGTTGATGTCTACTAATTGCTTGCTAATATCCATTTCTCAAATGAATACGTTTCAGGGCTTTGATTTTTGTCATCGTTTGCCAGGCGAATGAGCAAAAGCAAAGGCAAAGGCACGACGACACACAAAACTGAAAGAGAGACGAAAACAAAGAAAAAGGCAAAAAGCGAACAAACAAAAAAAAATTACAGTTAGAATGGAGTTTCGTCTGTGTTTCTTCATTCATTTTTACGGCATATTGCTGGGCCATTGTTCGTCATGCCTGAGTGCATGCCCGAGTGCAGGAGGAATGCACGGCCGTGCAGCAGCAGAGGGAGAAGGACCACTATATGCTTGAAGAGACATTCCCGTACATGCACACACACAAACACAAACACACACATACACACACTGGAAAATCTAGAGAAAATAGTCGTTTGTCGCTTGGCTGACACAGAAAACCAGTTGCTGCCATCAAATTGTTAACTGAAATAGGAAATCTTAGTTATGCATTTGTTCCACATTGTTTTCCCAGCCCCATAACATTCGCTGCAATTTGCCATTAAATGATGCAAAAGTGAAGGTTTGCTTAGCTGTGTAAGGAGTTTTGGTACAGAGAGAGAGAGAAAGAGAGTAAAATAAAGAGTTCCATCAGTAAAATAAAATACATTTGATTTAGTTTAGCTTAAGTTCAGTTAAGCTTAGTTTATAATGTATACCCTAGAGTTCTTTATATTCTATAGCGGAAATATTGGCAGTAAATGAAGTTAAGCGACACTATAAATACTCGTATATTATGCTTAGTGAAGTTAGACGCAAATAAATGTAAATACTCCCATATTACGCTCAGTGGATTAAAGTTTATATAAATATAAATTGCAGCTTAAATCATTTAAATTTAATTTAGCATAAATATGAATTAAGAAGTATAATTTCAGCCATGAAGTACCGTACAAAACAGCATTACTAAATCAAGCTTAGCTAATTTTATATGCAATTTGTTGCATTTATTTTTAAGCGAGCTTAGCGGGAAATAATAGTAGTAAAACTTATTAGCGTTTGGCTTATTTTATTTGAGTAGAATGCAATTTATTGCACTAAAGTTATTTTGAGTGCATTTTAGTTTAGTATAGAAGAGCATATACAGATATGATATATATGTACATACATATATATTAATTGAAATAACTAATTTGCTATAAATATGAAAGATCTGTTGTATGAAATGGTTAAAGTGGAGACTCTGTTATTCAAACTTTCAACAAATAAAATATATTTTTTTCACTGTATGATATTTGAGTTCAGTGAATCAGTAATCGAATATATTTCGATGCAGTTAAGTTTAATCGGAAATTTAATCCATCTTTCATTCATTCATTTTGGTTAGGATATTTTAATGGGTACCAACTAATCGACACAGTCTAAAACAAACACAGCGATACAATCACATGTACTTTATGTTGCTTTGTAGTATATTTACTATTGTGTTCTTTGCGGACATCATTACATGTGCGCTTGTTATGCCTTTTTGTCTTCCCTACACACAAGTACGTGTGTCCACAGTATACATATACATATGTGTACATACATGTGTACATTCATCTTGTTTTTGTTGTTCCATGTCCATCTCTGTCGTTTCTGCTTTGTTGCTCAATAAACTTGTTGTACAGCCACCGCCCCAACATATGGCCTGCACGTTCGGTCGGTGTGGGGGGCAATCACTGTTAGCATAACACTAAAAATCACCAAACAATATCATCACACCCCCCACTCTTCCACTCTCTGGCACACAGAATAATGCAATTATGCAGGAGAGCGGGCAGAGCGAGAGCAGAGAGTTCAAAATAAAAATGGAGCCCTTTAGTAAATTGCCGCTCATTTATTTGATTTTATGTGGCAACTGTACAATGGAAAGGAGTAGCAATGGAACAACGGTAACCAACAAAGGCAACGGATAAGCGGATAAACGGACAAACGGCCAATGCCAGCACACACACTTGAATTTTATGTGTCAGGCCATTTGCTCGGCTAGTTTGCCATTATTAGTTGGGTTATGTTCTTCTGCCTTCCCCCTCCATTCCCTCCTCTATTTCGCTTGGCAGGTAACAAGGTTGTGCTCATGCTCATGCACTGGGAGTAGTCGAAGAGGAAGTGTAAGGAGTCGCAAAAGAGAGTCATTCCATGTGTCTGGCGAAGGCGGAACCAAGCAACTCGTAAGATGGCAGCAGACAGTAGAGCAGCTAAGGATTAAATCGCTCAGCACATGCTGATGTGAGTGTCTTAAACATTGTTGAAAATGCTGCTGATTGATATTTTATTTCATGCTGGCAAGATGTTGAATTTTCATAGGCAGTGAAAATGGCAAACTAGAGCTTCACATTTTTGTTAATGTTAAGTTACTGTTTAGGTGGTAATAGCGCTGGATGGGCAACAGTTCTGTTGGCATTACAGCAACACTGCACTGTTAGTGTTACAGCTACGCAGACTGTTGTCCGCACTCTCGCTCTCACGCCTGCGATCGTTCTCCCTCTCACTTCGATGCCCTCGCTCTCACGCTTACGTTCGTTCTCCCTCTCACGTCGTTCTCACGACTACGATCACGCTCGCTCGCGCTCCCGCTCTCTTGGCTTGACGGTCGCCAGCAGCGTATTAGTCAAGGCTTGTACTTCTTTCGATTCCGCTACTCTCGCTTCATAAGAGGGGCCGCTTTTTTTGTTGAGCCGCTAAAACGGGAATAAAGTATAGTACATATTAAGAAACCCCTGGAATTTATTCTTTAACGCTTTTTGAAATCACCAACTAATGCGCCCTACTACATACAGTTATAAAATTCTAAAAAAAATGCTACACTAAACAAAACTTTCAGCTCAGTAGAGTAGGGAAATACGCTCTAACCGCTGTTGACCATTTTATTCCTGGTATGCTTTCGTTTAAGCCATCTACTAGTTTGTCATTCTCTGTTGACCGCGTGAGAAACCGCTAAGTAATCACTCGCTTACGCAGCAACCAAAAGCAAGTTTGAGGCAGAGTAGATGGAATCTTTTAGCAATTTTCAGACGAATGCAGAGAATGCCATTAAAAAAACGCAGAGCACAAAAAGGAGAGTCAGAGAGAAGGACATCCATAGACAGCAGCAGCAGGTAAAAGGGAATGCAAAATCAAAGTGTGATGGAGCTACCTGGGCTGCTGGGCTTCCGGGCTACCTAGCTGCCGGGCTGCCTGGGCTCAGAGCTGTAAGCTGTCCGCTGCAAGCCGCAATGCGGCCGCAACACAAGGAGAGCCTGGGGCAAGGGCAGGGGCAGTACCAGAAGCTTTACCAGCCAGGGACAGGACAAGGAATGACCAACCAAAAGCAGGATCAGAAGCAGAAGCAGCAGCAGCAACAGCAGGGGGACGGACGGACCATCACCCAACAACACAGCACAGCAGGCGCAGTCCATTAAACGTGTCAAAAGACATGGAGCCCAAGGGACGTGCTGCAGCAGTTGAACTCAAAGAGAAGCGCACAAAACAAAGGGGAATCAAGTTGCCAGTTTTCTACTGGAGATGAGACCGTGCTGCAGAGAAACCTAAAAAAGTGTGAACGAAATTACACAAAGATATATGTATGTGTATATAGTATTTTGAGAGGTCTTGTAAAATTCTTTCAATTTCCACCTTAATTTTTTTACGATTTATACGAATTTTAGGCATTGATTTGGGGAATTTCCTTTGTTCATATTCGTGCTTGTTCCTTAAATTACAACCTGCAGCACTAAGAGCCCGGACTGTAGCCATCTCTACTCTCTTTTTGTCATTTGCTTTCGCTTTTTGTTATTTTCTTTCCTTTTTTCCGTCTCTCACTCTGCCCGGAAGTTCTGAGTGTATGTGGATTTTGGCAGCTATCTACCATTCCATCTACCAAACTGCAAGTGCAGCAGCTTCATCTAACTTTTTGTCCCTGCTATTTTTGGCGCAACTATCGTGGAAACTTTCAGTTCTTGTTACTGTTTTTTTTTAGCTTGTCTATGTCTTAATTATTAGCCTGTTTGCTGACAGTTTGGTTCTGGATTGGTTATAGATAAATATAGAATAGAGCAAGATAGTAAAAGTGACAAAAAGACAGCAGCAATTGAATGTCATCCATTAATTGAAATGCATTTAATCACTGAAAGTGTTGCCATTTTCCAGATAACTACTATTTCTGGGGTAGATATTATTGTTTCTGCATTAAGTTGCCTTGATTGGGGTAGCTATACCTTGAGCTAAAATCTACCTATATATAGATATATTCTTCTTTTTAAAGTCACTTATCTACACATACTCAGAGCCACTATTTTGCCCTCGAACACATCTCAACACCGCACAGTCAAGTGCAGCTTTGTTTTGGCAGCATGCCGCATGTGGTTTCTGTAACTTTTTTTTGATTTCGCTGTATTTTTCCCGCATTGCTCCCCTCTCTACAACTCGCTGATGAGGCATGAGCCATGACAATGAGCAACTGCCACACCCTGGAGCAGTTTTGGCAAACACACATGCCAAAGAAAAGGCAACAGAAACAACAGCAACAACAACAGCAACAACGGCGACAGGAAATTGTCAACAATAGCAAACCGCGTTGTCTGCGGGTAATTTGACATTGGGTGACGACGCTGACAAGGCTGATGAGTAACGGGTGAAGTGGCGTGCGGGGGAGCTCTGATGGAGCCTGGTTGCTGTACTCGTATGTATGATGATGATGGTGCTGGATGACTGACTCTGGCTGGGTACGTACATCCTTCTGGCATTGATGCACGAACGAGTTGCTGGTCGCACGTAATCAGACATTTTGCATACACCCATCCCACACACACACACACAGACTCTACACCCCCAGCATATACTACCCACACTGCCAGTCATTCCTTCTACCGCAGCTAATTTCAACTTCAAAGACAATGAGAAAGTTAATTGAAATACACTGGGGTAGCAATGGGAGCAATGGCAATGGCAAATGGCAAACCCATCCTATCCTATCCACTGTCTGATTTATGACCATCGCCATGTCACCATAAAATGTCAATTGTGAGGCAAGCGTTCGGGATCTTTTCATTTCATTTCATTTGTTATAATGGAATCAATATTTGCCAGCTGCAGCAGCAGCAAAAGCAGAAACAGCAACAACCGAGTCACCAAAGAGTCAAACCCAAGGCACTTCCTGACCAACACTCTCCTACACACACATGCTGATACATATCGAAATAGCTACAGTTGGGGTCAATACAATAGAGACTCTGTTATGCAGACTATAGCTGTATCAATCATACCACTCATATCTAAATATATTTATCATTTAGATATCAAACAGACGATTGCTCTGAAGGAGAAGCTTCCTTGCCTAAAAGCCTTGCCTATCTTTTACTCCATTCATCTCGTTTTCTACTACTGCCACTATTTTTATTCCCACCACTGTGTGTATGAGAGCATGTTCTAATGCACTTCACTGATTTAGTGTTTGCGACATTTCCTGTTTCCTGCTTTTTGTCGGCTTCCGTTTCGCACTTGGTACCGCCGTTGCTGTGCTCCTCCTATGTATTTGTGCCGCTTCCATTGAGAAGCCAAGCCAAACCAAACCGCCACCACCATTGTCATCATCAGCATCAGCATCATCATCATCATCATCGTCGTCAGAATCGACATCATGATGATGCTGGTGTGGCCACTTCAAAGCTACATAAAATCGTCGTCTGGCCAGAGCGTTGATTGTCCTCCGCTTCTCAACACTTTCACTCTGTGCAGTGGCAACAACAACAAAAAAATATCGAGCAGGAAGAGCGTAATAGAAAGCGGATGACGATGGCGTTGCAGCAGCAGGACCAGTGTGGGTGCAGGGGAGGGGAAGCTTTGACCACTTTCCCCACTTTGCTGCGGCCTTTTCGGTCATCCTTGGACCATTAAGGCGTAATTGACACTTGCTTCTTCGCTTTTGTCCTGCTGCGGGTTTTCGTTCGGAAGTTGCCATCAAAATTAAGAGGGGGGGGGGGTTTATTGAGAGCTGTTCAGCAAGAGGGTTTAAGAGGGTTTAGTTATGTTCCCAAAGCAGATATCATTTGATAAATTAGTTATGATAATAAATTCCCTAAAACTAAGCAGTTTAAACAGATCCAAGGGCAACAAATAGATTAGATGTCACATAGAAGAAATCGAATAAGGAAATAAAGAGTTACACAGCCATGTGCTTTCTATGGAGGGGTTTTTGTCATGCACTGAGGCAAGTTGCATACATCAAGGAGTTGCCGAAGCTGCCTCTTGCTGTCTCCCATCCGAATATTCCACGCCCACTCCTTCCTGCTGCATTGCAAATGCATAAACACAGTTTGATATTATTCCATTGCCAGCTGTGCGCATTGAATCCTGATGCCAGGCGACTGCTACGCCCCACTCCGTGATGTAAGAGGATCAAGTGCGGAAGTACGACTAAGGGATACCCGATAATAAGATTTATAATAGATACAAATCAAAGCCGAAGCAAGAGAATGGCAGTAGCTAAAAAGGGGTGCTGAGAGTAATTCGATATTCTAATAGAATAACCATAAAAACGAAGAGAAAAAAACATAGAACGTGTTCGTGATTAAACATAGTCTGCAGTTCCTATTACTCTAAATAATAATTGAATATTTTTGACTAATTTCTAAGCAATACATGTACCCCAATCTTCAAAATCTATACAGGGTAAACCGTAAAGGATATCCAGTGTGGGGGGGAGGACAACACGTTGACATCAAGCAACACATCGTATGCTGGGCAAATTGCATTAGAGTCAGCACGCCTGCACATCCACAGCGATATGACAGCGTAAAAAAGAAATACGGGAAACATTGCATAGACATCGAACATTTGCTTACCCCTACCGTACCTCCGTTCCACCCAATACTCGACCATCCTTGCTGCTACGCTCCCTTTTCCATGCCAGAGGGGCGGCATCCCCGGAGCGGCATAAAATATTCAAAATATTGTAATCGCAGAAATGCGGCGCGTAGTAGTGCTCGACGGAACCTCGTCCGAAGTCCCCGAACCCAAGGCAAAGTTTGCTCTTTCATCGTTCCAACAGTCGAGAGTCGACAGTCGGATGGCGCATAATTTGCAGTTCAGTTTTGGTTCAGTTCGATGCATTCTGCTCCTGGGTATTGCTTGTGGATGCTTCACTTCTTCCCCCTCTCTCTTTATCTGTCTCACTCACTCACTCGCTTACTCTCTCTCTCTCTCTGTGGTGGTGAATTATTTATTTGCCATGTTCTGTTTACTCGGCAAATTTAACAACTTATTAATAATGCATTATTCCCGCTGACTCCGCATGGCCAAACATTTTGCTCCCAACCGCAGCACCAACCCATTCCCACCATTCCACCCGTGCTGCACATACACTTCCATCCATTCCACCCATTCTGCCCAACCACTTCCATCCATTCCACCCATGCTGCACCATCCCACTCCCATCCGTTCCCATTTAGCGTTAGCGTTTGGTTCTCTAATCGGCCAGACACAAACAAGCATTTAAATATTCTTTGTATGATATTTGATGAAATTTTGTCTATGTTTGCTCGTTTGCCAATTCTCCATTCTCCCCCATATTATTGTTATTACGAGTATTATTATTGTTCGTTGCGGAATGGGAATCTGAATTGTAGCTGTCAATGGCTATGCGATTATTCGACAATGTCTGATTCTGTCTGATTGGCTGACACATGTTCCATAGAGCGCTTGGGCCCTGGCTCAGCGTAAATTTACAAATTTCAACAAGAAGTCAGCACAAAATTATTATGTCGATGTCGAAAGAGGGCGAAACATTTATGAGCCCATCTACCACAGTATCTCTCTCTCTCTGTCTATTTTTTGGCATTATGTCAAAAACTGCTTACAGTGTCTGTCAATTGTATACGGCTGCTTGCATTGTTGAACAAATGTCTGAATATCAAGTCTGTGAAATGAGACAAATGAGGTCTGCAAACGATTAAGATTATTGAATATGTGGAAGTCAAAGTAACCCGTACTCTGGTTAGAAAAAAGTAGAATATAATTGAACAAAATTCGAATAAAAATATTTAAGATATATAGAAAGAATTCTGAATATATTTGAGGCTGTGTATCGCACAGATTTACAGCCAATATCTGCCATTGCATCTGTTTCTGTAATCATTATATAGACTCAATATTTATTCCATATTCCACTGTGCGCTACTTGGTGAGTTCTTCTTCTTTTGGTTTCTGGTTTTTTGGGTTTCAGGGGATAAGCAACTTCTCTGCAGACGAAATCCCGGCTCTATCAGTAGACAGCCATAACTCACTCACGACCAACAGCTGCCAACTGCCGCCGTTCCAGCTCTGCTTTCCCTAACATCAGTTAGTATCCATCCCCAGCACTCACCCCAATGGATCCCATGTATATCCAGCCAGTACAAACTCCTCCCAGTAACCCACACTCGACGAGAGCTTGAAAGTTCTTCTGTTGAGCCTTCGTCTGTTGTCTGTGGCTGTGCGCTCTTCTGATTGACAGCCTGAACAGCGCGAAATCGTCGAAAATTGCCGAGTTTTGTATTTTTCTAAGGCTACAGAGGGGCGGCGTCGTCGTTGATGGACAGGGGTGTAGGTTCTAGTAGGGGGTAGGGGTGGGCATACTTTTGCATGCTGGTGTTTCTTGCTTTGGGTAATTGAACTGTAAGTAAATTTGCAGCACGGATTTCTTCTGGCATCGCCACTTTTTAACTGCCTATCTGGTTTATACAGGGGTATATTGATTTTGATAAGAGGTTTGCAGCGATGAAAAGGAAGTATTTTTGACCTATTACAATATATGTTAAGTCGTACATTAATAGCCAAGATAAACTATAGTCTGTTTCTATACCTAAGTATTCTTCATTGGCAGAGATCTTTATATACTTCGGAAACTTTTGATAGAATTTCTAAACTACCTAACAGATTACTTTATCATTGGTTTCTTTTTGAAATAATTTAATTATATGATTAGCTATAGATTAACGTTGTTTCTCATTGTTAGAATCATATTTGTATGGAGATGTAGGTTTAAGGGTATTTATTCTCCTTCTACATTCAGCCTGATTGTGGTTCAACTCTCCTTCCCGCTCTCTCCTTCTTTGTTACTGCCACTGCCTCCGAATCTGCTTTCTTTTCTGTGCTACAGCCCCGCCCCCTTTTTGGCGGTTAGGCGTTACTGTCTCTTACAGTTTTAGGCACACAAATGCTGCCCCAGCGAGAGAGAAAGCAAACAGTAAATAAAGTTTAAAATTCAATTACAAGGCAATGGCTCACAAGTTGATTGCCACCAGAGATACAGAGAGAGAGAGACAGAGCGAAAGAGAGAAAAAGACACAGAGCAATGCCAAGTGAAAGAGTAACAGGGAGATGGTGAAATCGAGTGCAAAAGAGAGATAGAGATAGTAGAGTGCCCAGCAAATGATAGAGTCCGCAGCAGGAGCAGCAGTGCCTTTTGTGATGCTGCAAAATCAAATCCTTTATTGCCGCTTGCTGTTGGATCAATTAACGTTGAATGTGTGTGCAAAGGCAATACCGCAAAAGCCACACGCATACACACACAGATGGAAGTACACTCACAGATACACACACACACACACACAGAACCATGTGGTGGTGACAACCACTGACAACCACTCAACTGCCTGCAGTTTTTCGGTTAACAACTTGTGTGTCTGTGTGTTTGTGTGTGTGTGTGTCTGCGTGAAGTGCTGTGCAATTGCAATTGAAATTTTGCAGCTCGAACGCGATGGCCCAAACCCGCCTCACCTGGACGAGCATCCCGGACTCTAGCCAGAGCTGGAGTGGACCCGAAGCCGAACTGTGATGCTGCCAGCCAGCCAGCAGGAATGGCAACGCTGGCCAACATTTTTGCGGTGAAACGTTAATTTCCCAGCGACCACTTTTCAACAGTTTGTCAACAGTATCTGGCCAAGTGCGTCCAGCTTTGGTTTACCGATTCCAACAATGAAACCGAGCAATGACCGATCAAATGGTGGAAATGTTACGACTAGAAGATAGCCTGTACTGGGATGTTACTTGAGGTATAGGTCTTGAAAAAGGTATAAGAGCGAGTTTGGACTAAAGTTAGAGCTGAATGTATATTGAATGGATCTAGGGCATCTATAGAGAAAACATTCATAAAGGATTGAGCATTCATTTGAGTTGTATATTCCTAAATTATAGCTGCTATATAAATGTTCGCTCTTGTAGATAGGCAGGAAAGAGTGTAGATAATTGTAGATAATAATATAACATTGATTTCCCCATTCAATGGTTCTATCTCCTAGATTTTTCTAGTCATATCCATCTGCCTGTTGCATGCCTTAACTAATTCACCCTCAAAGTGTGCCCCCTAAACAGTATCCCAAACAGAACTAATAAAATATACCTTTAGCCAGCTCAAACCCCTCACGCAAAACAATCTTCAAAGTAACGAATAATTATTTTTGCATCATTTTATACTTTTCCGCTTCGGCTTGCCCTTTCTTCTTTTGCTGGGAAAAGTGGTACAGGGAAAAGCGTGGAAAATGTACCCCAAGCGAACGAGAGAGAGGCAAATTGGAAAGTGTTTGCTTGCACGAGCACTTTGGTAAATATCAATTAAAACTGATTTACTACCACCCCCCCAACTCTCGGTGTGTGTGTGTGTGTGTGCTTTACCGGAACAGTTTTCCCCACAGTTTTCCTACCTCAACTACACCTCCTGCCCCCCTCTGGTTAATCCAATCCAATCTGCAGCATTTGAATGCAATTTTTGGGGTACTTGCTTTGCCTTCTACTTGAGTCCCTGCTTCGATTTGATTTCCTTTTCCGGGGATACTGTTTTCCCGTTAGTTTTTTTTTGGTAATGCCTTTCAGCTTGTGGCTTAAAAACTATTCCCCTACTGGACGAGTGTGCTCCCTCCTGGCTGTTAATTAATTTTCAAGCAGCATTTGTGTTTGCTCTTTGCCAGCTATAGCGCTAGCCAGCAAAATTACGCATACGCCATGTGTGTAGTAGTTTTACGAGGGAGAACAATTGGCATGAAATGAAATAAAGCGAATTGAGTGCCTTTATGAAGTATTTGTATTTGCTGAAGCAAGATTTTTCATTGAATATTTAGGAATTAATTAAGCTTTTTTTTTGGCCTCAAACTTATGGCAATTGTTTAAAATAAAAGCTGAAAATGTAGTACTGGAAATACAGCTGGAAAAGTTAATTAAAAGTGTTAAAGAATCGAATATGAACAAAACAATGAAAGTGCATCGGAAGCTTGTTAGTATTGACATTGATTAATAAAAGCTTTATTACTTTTCTTGGGGAAGCTAGGAAAACAAATTCATGGATGGATCGGCAGCAGTACGATATTTCACAACGAATTTTTGCGTGCAATTGACTCAGTCAAGTGCTACAGCGTGCACGAACAATGAATTCTGTACCCTCGAAATATATTTCAATAGTTCATCGCTTCATTGAAACCTTATAATTGTAATTAATTCGGCTACTTCAACTCCAGTTAAAATTTTACGTATGACTGAATGAATCGATTTGTGCAAACATACAGGCAAACACCACACACACACACATATCAGGAAACACCAAAAACTACATGTTGGGCCCTACAAAAAATTGTTTTTAGCGTAGGATTGCCGGGTGGCACAGCAAGGCAATAAACAATTCAGTATCCCCGTTTTCCCATTTGCACTTTTTCTCTGTACTATATGTATATATATTCCGTTTCATATCCGATTTTTTTCCTGCCTGCATTTGTTTTTCTTTCTTTTTTTTTTTTTTGGGGCGGGGGCATTGTTGTTATTATTACTTTACATTGTTTTTGTAGCTGTTGCTGTTTTGTTAGTTGTGCTGCTACCTTTGCTCCTGCTGCTCCTACCTTCACTCCTGCTGTTCCTGCTGCTGCGGTGCACCTGAATGTTCATGATTGCCGCGGTTATTTTACCCTGAAACCCTTCAGCCCACCGATTCCCATTCCCTCACAAAGCACATGCATAGTTCGCATAGAAAAAAGGGATGTGAAAAAATTGAATTTTAGATATATTGCGACTAAGGGATACCTGATAGTCGCACTTGTTGGTAATTTTAAACAGTCTTATAATGAGAACAACTAAAAGGTGATACTATAATTTCAGTTTTGCTGTAATTATTAGCCAACAGCAATATTATTTGGTGAATTCTTAACTTATGCGAGATTAGTAGGATGTTTAGGGAGAAAATTTCATATTAGAAAAGAGAGTTTTGGTTGAATTGAAGACAAACATAATCAGCTAACAGATATCTAGTTATTCAGACAGACAGGCAGCTGGAATAAGGTCAAATACCTTATTCCATTTACTAGTTAATGCTGTACAGCAATGTCTAAACTTTATGGTATCGCATAAAGCACAACTCCATTGCCTACATACATTATCGCACTTATAGCATACCCTTTTGCGATATTCGTATACCGTGTATAAACCCCAAAAATATGCCAAACGAACATTGAACTAGTAAGCTACATATAGGTATATGCAAAACAAAAGACTACAAATAAATATATGTCGAATACACTCACACATACATGACTGTGTGTGTGCATGTGCATGGCTGTTTGTGTTTCGTTGAGTGAGAATCGCTGAAAAGTATGCTACGATTTTTGTGCAGCTGGTTGCCTCGCATCCTTTAGGGCTCCTTCAGTTCTAGCCAGTGAGGCGTGGCGCGGCCGGACAGCTGCTACTGTTGCTCTCACTCTCTCCCACTCTGTCCCGCTCTACCTGTCTCTGTTTCACTCTCTTTCGGGTACTCTTTCTCTCTTTTTCACTCTCTTTTTGGTACTATTACACCCGATGGCTGAGCATTGATATGACTATGGCAAGTCCATTATGCAGCTCACTTGGCATGCCGCACAGAAATTTGTATTGAAGTTGATAAAAAGCGAATAAATGTGCAAAACTGTAGCGAAGGGATTGGGTATGAAAAATAATATTTGAGGTAAATGTAGTTCGGAATGGTGCAAAACGAATAACAAAACGGATTGTGGATTTTTATTTACGTAGAAAAAACATGCTAAAAAATGATACAAAAATTCTGTTCTGTAATCAGTAATGAGAGAGAAATTACTACTTTTTAGATTGTAATTACTTAGAGTGATTATGGAAATAGTAATTAATATGAGAGAAAGTAAATGAAAGAAGAGAGCAATGGCAAAATATACGAGGGTCTATATTGATAGATGGATTGCCATTAATGCTTATTCATATGATACCCATCAGTTAGATATTCCAACTAAAATATAAGTTTCCCTATAACTAAAAAGTACCCCCATTGAAATTTCAATGCAAATGAACCAGACGCACTTAATCCTCACGCCCACACACACAATTCCCACCCACCAAGCCAACAACAAACATGGCACAAAACATCAAAAACGCATTTCAATTTATATCAATTTAAAAATGCACGAAATATGCAGATATGAATCACACCGGCAAGGTGGACAGAGAGCCAGAGGTAGAACGAGAGATAGTGCTAATGGGAGGACATCAGAGAGGTGGCTAACCCAAAAACCGCTAAGCACGCAGCCCACACACATACCACAGCACAACGCACCGCAGCGCACTAGTCTACGCTCCATGGGGAATCCAGGGCTGGAGATTAGCCCACAAGCCGCAAAAAAGAATAACACGCATCACGCATACGACATGTAAGCCGCATTATGCATATTTTGTTTGCTTTTTGCGAGGGGGGTATTTAGATGTTGTGAATGCAGCCAGCTACCATTCCCCCACCCATGTGCATCTGTCAGCTCCCCCCCGTTACACTCAATTGCAGAAAATATCAAAAATAGTCATAATCAACAACATTCAGCACACAAAAAAAAACATTGAAAACGCATTTTCGTTTATTTGATTTATGGAAAATATAGTAGAATGCGACAGTTGACAGTTTTTGCCTATTGGGCTAGGGATGGGTGGCTATGGTTGCAGGGGAACCCCTGGCTAATGCATCAATTATGTCCCAAGCTGGGGCTGTGTGTGTTTTTCGGGCAGATCCCCCGAACATAGAGGAGGTGGGGGTGGGCGGGAGCACTACATTAAAATGCATGTGACAGCCGCACGGAACCCTCCACTCGACTCTTTGTGGCTGTTGCATTTTAATTGCCTGGCTAAATCGACACAGATACAAATCGACGTAGTCAGAGATATTTAGATACAAAATGCAGCCCAAAAACTACCGAACATTATTATCGATATGAATATTGATTTTGAATCGTTTCGACTAAATGCATTAGATAGGCAAAAATTTGTATATATATATTCCCCACTCTCTCCCTTTGTACATTGGCCACATTCAATGGTTTCCATTCGACTCGATTCATTTCAATTCGATTCGATTCGATTCATTCGCTCGTTCGTTAATAACCGCAAATATTTTCATAATGCATGTTTGTGAAAATTTCTGGAAAATTACAAACGAGTAAAATACTTTTTGCACACATCGTTGGGCGGCGACGGCAGTGTCAGCGAAATTACTACATATAAATGAAAATGTTTTTGGGCAATTGAATGGGGATGGGATGAGTGCTTTTAGGGTACTGCAATGCATTGCAGGATTTTAAAGGGTATATTTAAATGTGGGGAGCTGCTCAAAGTGTTTTTTAGTTGTTACCTAGGCATCAGGCGGTATTTTAAGAATATTTTTCCTAATTCTACAACTTCGACTATCTTAAATGGTGGAATTTAAATATATTTGTATATTTGGTGTATAATTTGCGCCCACCCTCAATTTTATGCAAATAAATTGATTACAAACTAATCTTAGTGGGTATCTAAACTTCCAGCAATTGTTGTCTCTGCTCTCTAATGTGCCCTTTTTAGGTGCCTATAATGCAGCCCTTTTGGCATCAATAGGCTATAACATAAACATACATAAGCGCATTTTAGAAACATTTATGAAATTATAAAGGAATGACAATTGGTTCATAAAAATAATACAAATTTAGGGGGAGGGAGAATTCAAATTTGAAACTTTATTTTAATTCATAAAAATATGTGTGCGAAATGAGTTTTAATTTGCCAGTAAAAGGAGAAAGGTAAATTGTTGTGTAGCATTAAATAAAAATTAAATGCATGGATATTCGAATACGAATTAAAATAAAATATAAGAAATATTTCCTTAAGGAAATATGCCCTCTTAAAATAATGTACATGTTTAAAGCAAGAAACTTAAAACTTCTTAAAGTTTTTCATACCTACTTTCAGTTCCAGTTTTCTTATTGAAAAATTTTTGTGGTGGTGTGGGAAAACAAAGCAATGAAGCACAGCGGCAGAGTGGCAGCGTGGCAGCGTGGAGAGAGGGAAAATTGTGTCTGGTGTGGCATTTGACTTTTGTCGGTTTGTCGGGCTGTAAATCAATTTTAATCAATTTTTTTTTTGGTTTGGGTTGGGCCTGGACCCCCGCCCGCCGAGTGCTTACCAGTAATTGATTTCCCTGTCATTAGCGACGCGAATCGCAGACAATCAATTGCGGCAGGAGGCCGCTTCTAAGGAAGGACACGCTGCTGGAGTGGGAGCAGGAGGAGGAGCAGAAGCAGGAGCAGGAGATGGTGTACTATATAGAGTGAGGTCTTGTCATTGCTCTGAGGCACAAACAAATTAAGGACAATTATTTCAATTAACCAAATGCAAATAAATCGAACCGCGTTAAGCAAACAAACATTTACGCTCTTTGCTTTTGCCTCTGCCCATGCCCATGGCTTGGGTTCCATTTCCATTAGAATGGGGGTGTGGTAAAAAAAAGGGCTGGGGAGAATTTTTCACTTTGCGGGATGGGCTCTGGCTTGGATTGATAATAATTTAGCCCGAGTTTATTTAGGCTTTAATTAATAATGAATTGAGAAACTCATTACGTGGCGGCAAACAAACGGAACAGCAAAGGTCAGAGGGTAGAGACAGCAATTTATGGGTGGATGCTTATAAAATCAAATGGAATATACATATATATGATACGGGAGCAAAGTCAGTTAAATATTATTAATTTTAAATTAAAAAAAATTAAATAATATTTAAAAATAAAATAAAAATTCTAAAAATATTCCTAAAATTTCTTTGCATTGATCAACCTTTATAGAGCCTTTATTCTTTATAGCATCTCCATATCTTCTTCCTAGATTTATTTTTTAATTATATTTTCAATCCACCCTCGCTGCTGAGCCTCGCTGCCGATAGCTGAGTAAGCGTTTTGTCCCGCTTGAAGCTAATTACAATGGATATCATTGCCTGCCCCATCCTGCCCCCGCTCCTGACCCCATCGTTTTGCCGTGAGTGGTATGGCGGCCCTTCAGATTCAGTGCAGGATGCAGGAGAGTGTTGTCGAGTTGCCGGGACAACGCCGGTACAGCTACTTAGTTAATGAACCTGTTGAGGTCGATTCCTGGGTGCCCCACAGCCCCCCTCCACATAGTCCCTCTCCCGTTACCATTGCGAGTCACTCATCAGGCCAGAAACAATGCGTTGGCAGGCATTTCGATGGGCTCTTCTATTCCACTACCCTTTTGCTCCTTCCTTTGTATGTACAGTTGTGTAGTATGCTCCAAATGCTCCTCCAATTGTGATATTTATGTATCTGTGTGTGCGTGGAGTGTGTGTGTTGTGTGTGTGTGATGGCTCTCTCGTGTGTTTGTCTGTGGTTTATTACGCTGCTCTTGGCAATTATATTTGTTACCCAATTAGCGTAAAATTGTGTTTATTGGCATACAGCGGCTGGGACCGCATCGAACCACTCGGCACCACTCCATACCCCCATACCCCCATACCGCACCGCACCGTACAGCACCAGCACTCACGTAACGGGCGCCGCATTGAATTAGCTAATGAAGTTGTAGTTGCCTACCAATTGCCCACCCCCGCTCCCTCCCTACCCCTTGCTCCATTCCACCCACACACACATCTGCATCTCTGTGTATCTATTAGTTTGTTAACCTAATTTGCCAAAAAACACACACCAATACCAATGCATACGCATACGAAGAGATGGCCTCCTCCTGTTTGTTGCTCGAGTGGGTGTGGCCCCGGTGCGATAACTTCTTGGCTTCCTCTCGGACTAGCTACCTCTCAGTGGAGCCGTTACTCTTGGAAGAGAGTACCCTTGAAAAAGGGTATTAAGAGTTTCAATGGGAAAAAGAAAACCAGTTGGAATAATACTAAATACATATTCATACTTTTCTACTATTATTTTCAGTCTCTGGTTTCTTTTATGAGAACTTATCATATATTATAGCTACCTTTTCTATCTTTTATTGTAGAAATTCCCCAGCAAGTGTATCCAATTGTTCGACTGCCAAAAATTATCTTTCCTTCGAGCTGTTGCTTAGGTGTTATGGCTAATGCTTAGATAAAATATCTCATTAAGTATTGTGTGCCTCTGTGTGTTTTGTTTGGCCCCCGTTATAAATCGCTTGTGGCCTAAGCACTAGGAGGTACGTTGGCTCCGGGTGGGTCGTGGGGGTTAATGTTTGTAGTTGCACACACAGCAACAACACATTCAAGAGAAAGCTACTGAATTATTCAATTAGATTTGATGGAATCCACAGGACTCCACACACACACCAGGACCAGATGTGGTAAATGAATCAACACGTAAGGTAAGAAAGAAATGGGGAGGGTGAAAAAAAGAAAGTACGAGTACAAATCAGGATTTAAGCAGAGGAACAATGCTTGGTGGGTGCTTAGAAGGGAATGTAGTGCCTTGAGAGTCCACTCCCCCTAAAGACTGTCAGCAAAGATTAATTAGTAAGAGATTTAAAACCTCAAATATATTGTTTAAATCTCACATTTCTCTCTCTTAGACCTCTGCTAATCACAGCTTTTGCCATCACGTTCATTCCACACAAAAAAACTATTCATTTGCTGTTGTTAAATAAATATTAAATTATAGCATGCCCCTCTCCCCACATTCTCGTTGTTTACCCAAGTTTAAAATCTAATTTGGTTTATAAATTATGCTGATATATACATATGTATATAGTATTTTCAAGCCCCAAATTAACCCGGAGCCGGCTCCAACAACAATAGAGTGCCACTACAATCAAGTGGCTCTCAGTGTTAAATTTGGCCTGGGTAAGAGGATTATAAATTAACGCGATTGTTTGCATACATATAAACGAATGGACTTTCATCTCATTCTATGCATATAGCATGTGTGTGTGTGTGTGTGTGTGTGTGTGTGTGTGTGTGTGTGCGTCAGACAATCAAAACTTAACTGCTTAATTAACCCTTTTGTTCGCACGGCCAGTCTCAGCTGATGGCCAACAATTGGCGATAATTGTATGAGTACGAGAGCGAGTTTCTAGTACGTTTCCAGTACGCACTGGGATCTGGGATCTACGCTATCCCCGCCAACTCATTTTCAGATAAGTGTGGAAGAAGTATGAAATTCTCTATTTGCTTTTAGTATGTTTGCTAGCTTAATTTTTAGCAATTTTAAGAGGGAAAAGCTGGTGGAGCAAGCCAAAGGCTGCTGCTTGAATATGTAAGAAAAGTGGCAATGGGCAGGCAGCTGTTGTTCCCCTGGCAGGATAACCTTGTAGTGCATCTAACAAGATGTATGAAAAGATATATAGGTTTGGTTTGATTATTTCTTTCATTTAAAAATAACATTAAATGTGTGCACCCTTAATCAGTCTTGTGAACTCATAGATTGCCCTTATTTGTATACCATATATGTATGTATAGTTTTTTGGAATTTTTCAGTGCGTTTTCTCTATCAAACTTTAAGTTTAATTCTTTCCCTGTTAAACTTGAACTTCCTGTAGCAGTTACTATGAGTTTCGGTAGATCTATCAATGCCCTTATTTGTATACCATATATGTATGTATTGCTGTTTTTTGATGCATTTTTCAGTGCGTTTTCTCTGTCAAACTTTAACTTTAATTCTTCCCCTGTTAAACTTGAACTTCCTGTGGCAGTTACTATGAGTTTCGGTAGATCTATCAATGCGTTTCCGCTGCCACATTTTAACGTTAACATTTTTATCCCCAGTTAAACTTGAACTTCCTGTAGGAGAGTCACTTGAAGTACTCCCTACTGCTGGCAACTCTTTGTCCTACCCCCTAAAGACGTTAATTCCTGCCACACACTGTTGCTATTTGCACAGGAATGAATAAAAGAAAATGTAGAGGGAGGAAGGTAGGGTGCGGAGAAGCACACATGATTTATATCTACTTATTTGTGTTGGTGTCGGAATTTTTCAACCCATCCACTTGTAGGCGGCGCCGTCTTTTGTATCTCTCTGCGCTAACCAGACAATTATTTATTAGCTTCCCCGGTGGCTGTCCCATCCCGTACAGGTCCCTCACTGCTGGGGACACGCACACCACTTACACACACACACACACATGTGGTGGGGAGGGGTGCAGTATGTGTTTGTTGGCCCTGGCTGTTTAAGACAGCTTAAGGGAACATGCCAAAGCGAGTCTAAGACGTTGTTGAAAAATTCATTTTCATGTTTGCTGCAGCTTAAGCAATTTCTTACAGAGGGGTGGTGTTTCCCTTTCGGGGCCAGAGAGCATAGAACAGAGGAAAATTTAATTTTGGCTACTTATGTGCCATGTGTGCGTTTTGGCAGTTGTGTAAGCTGCTTAGCATACGGCATACAGCAGGCATATGGCGGCCCTCACATCACATCAATCACTGGCTACAGCGAAAATATGGCAAGGAATGCAAGCAAAAATGTATGAAAAGACTGATAAAAAGCACAAAAAAAGTGGAAGCGAGGTATCACACGAGTATTTAAAATGCCAATTATATTGGGGCAATGGACAATGGACTCGGCCTCCGATGGTGGTGGCTCAATTAAACATTGCCCAACAATTGGACCTCCTATTGGATGCTCTCTGAGTGATGGGTATATTAGGCTGTATACACACAGTAAGGATATCCAGCACTCATTTTGTATCACTCTTTTTTGATTCAAAAAGGTTATCAGTTGCGATTTGCTGTGTTTTGCGAACTGCCTATAGGACAATGTGGTAGTCCTTTTGGGGCGTGTATGTTCATAGCTGTATTGTAGCCTGAGTCTTATAGAGATGCTCGACAGATCGCAATTACATACATCAAAGAACCCTTGACTTCTGCAGGATATGCCCTGGTCGTTGCCTGTTGTGGATTTTTGTTTTCTTTAGCTGACCGTTAAAAACAGCTTTAATGGCGGTCGTTTGGCCAGCCTCTCCTTGTGCACTGGCATTTAACTCTTACGCTCATTTATCATACTTTGAGAGCCAGATAAAGTACATTTGTATGAGTATGCAGCAGTATGCGTGTTTACTTGTGTGTGTCCTGCATTTAACCTATACATATGCACATATCCCATACCCATACACCACCCATATGCGCGTAGTACATTCATATTGGTTGGCAAACATTTTATTCGCCAAGTGCCTTGCCGCTTGGCCGGACTTAAGCGTTTCGTTTATTTTTTCACCGCATCTTTTTTTATTGGCCATATTGCGAGCATTTCATTTCAATAACTCTTGGATGCAGCTCCTTCTCCTCTTTACAGTCCACATACTTTCCATGCTCTCCATACTTCCCATACGCCCCCATACGCCCCATACTTCCTCTTACTCCCCCAGCATTGCTTAAGTCGTAATCATGCTGCAATATGGGCATATCGGCTCTTAAAATGATGGACCCTATATACATACATATCTCTGTACTATATATATTTACGAATATGTGAAGTTCGTCTCCTGCAGCGACACTTTGTTGTTGTTCATTCGCCAGCCAATTTATGGCTGTACATTAATTGCGCATACGTCATGTATGACAAATACATTTGACTTGAGCTTACAATCAAGTTTAATGGTTAATGGAGTTGACATTTAAGATGGAATAACGTCACTAAAGTTGGAATATCGTTACAACAAAAATGCATACTGTACTCGGATAAGTTTCGAGTTGAAATGTCGAGTTTTTGGTTGAACTTTTAAGGGTAAAGAACTGAAGAACATATCCCAAAACATTTATATATTTATGTGTAAATTTATTTACCTTCAGGGCATCAAAGCTGCTTCTAATTCTGCTGCAAATATGCCACATGTATCTGCTATGAAATTTCATAAAAATGCATAAAAAAAAGGAAAAAATGAAAAATGGGTTAAGGAAAATTGCTTAGCAATGTACGTAGTATAGTATACTCATGCCATGCGGGTTAAATGCGTTACGAGGCAGCATCCACACACACACACACATACAGCTTCTACCAGCTGCCATGGCAAACAGAAAATGGCAAACAAGATGAGGCAGAATGCATTGGACGAGATGTTCCACAAACGGCATCATCAAAGGCACAAAATGCAACATCCGTTTCCGTTTTACAAACAGGAAGAGATCAGTGAGTGCGGAAAGGGGTAGTGTGTAGGGTAGGGTAGGGGTAGGGAATAGTGTCAGACACAATGCTTGCTCAACACTCGGCTCGGCTGATTGCAATTGCTTTCCCTTGTTTGCATTTAGCTTCCCCACACACACATACACACGTGCACATCCAGATCCCACACGCACATTCCTTATATCCCGTATTTGCATCAGCCCCGGAACTGTATTTGAATATTTCATAATTTGCGAATATGTATTTCAGTTCGTTTTGCATTTTGAATATATAGATATATGTCTTTGGTTGCTGTGCTTTTGCTTCCTCTACGCCTCTCTGGCTCCACTGTTTGTGCCTCTGCCTCTCTGCAGTACGTGTCTGTGGCTTAATTTGTTGCAAATTTAGTTTGTTTTTCAATTAGCAAACAGAGCTGGTGCGCTGCCACAGCTCTTCAAAACCCCAAAGCTGGCTAGAAGAGCCACTAATTGGTATTTTATCTTTTAATTTCTAGCACATTTTCCAACAACACACACACACACAGTGGACACACAGACAGAGATGAGACTCACAGTTGGAAGGAAAATCCCAGCTGAATCGCTTAGAGACAGAGAGACAGACAGACAGACACTTGCTACGTTTTAGTTTTCAATTGTTTGCTCGGGAATTTTCCAAGTGCTCTCTCTCTCTCTCTCATCTTTGTCCCCTCCCCCTTTGGCATCCGATCATCCTAAGCGCTTTCCCCATCCCCATTCCCCGTTGCATTTTCATTTGCACTTCGGTGAGCCGCATAAATTATTATACTATATTATTTAGCTGTCGCATTAATGCCAATTGAATTTGTCTGATTAGTGATGGCAGCGGGAGTGATGCGAATGAGAGATGACATGAAGAGCGATGAGCCATCCCATGAGTGGTCATCGGTTTATTAATGATTGTGTGTGCCCTAATGAAAGGGTATTCTTCCTTGTGTAAATTCCATTCAATTGTGTATGTTTTATATATGGTTCACTTTCCTGCCTTCTTAGTTCAAGTATACCCACTAATTAGTCAACATTTCAAGAGCATTAAGCACTTCGGTTATGAAACTTCATGCAGGCAGAGTTTTGTGTACATTTTGAAGAGCTTTCAAAGCGGATTATTGGCAAATTGTTGTCATAGTTATTAACAATATGATGCTCATAATTAGTTAGACATCAATGCAGCTGCCTAATTAGAGCTTTTATCCCTCTCTGTCTCTTTGCCTGATGCAAGTGGAAAATAATTAATAAATATATGCATGCATGCATCGTATTAATATTTGTCATAAAAAAGCGGCTAACCGCGCTCAGCGTCAGCTGCAAGCCCCTCTCCACCCCTCTGGATGACCGCCCTCTTGTTGCTGTTGCTGCTGTTGCTGTTGCTGCTGCTGTTGCAGATGACAAACGATGTGACAATTTAAATCTATTGGGGCAAGCTGTGTGATAAATTGGCCTCAGCCACACCAAGAGCATCGCTCGTTTGACAACAACAACCAACATGCAAAAAAAACATATACAAAAAATATATAGTACAAAATACAAAAATAAAAGCACACAAAAAATAGTGCAAAAATATACATGAGACAACAACAAAGAATCGGGGTTTCGAGGCCACCATCAGTGCAACACTTTTGTCTGACACTGTCAATTTTGGTATTAAAATATCAGCCGCCCCAAGAGCTTTATTAAAGCAGACACTAGATTCCAATGGCCTCAATGTGAATACGAGTATGCAGCGTGTTTTCGAACACTAAAAAGAGCAGCGATGCATACGGAAATGTTGAGGGTATATAACAGCATAAGTAGAGCAAGTATTGATAGTAGAAAGTTTAAATTTGAGTGCAATTATTTAAGAATTAAAGCACTTCTGGATGCTAATTTCGAGCAGCTTCCTTTTTTAGATTCTAGCTTGCTGTTTTTCAGCTTCTAGTTTTCAAGCTTCCTTTTAGCTTGCTTTTCTAGCTGGTTCCTTTTGTTTCTTGGCAGCATCTTTTTAGCTTCTTAGTTTCTAGCTGGTTTTTAGCTTCTTGCTTTTTTCGAGCTTCAGTTTCTAGCTTGCTTTTTTTTAGCTTCTTGTTTCTGGCAGCTTCCTTTTAGCTTCTTGTTTCTAGCTTGCTTTTTATTAGCTTCCAGTTTCTAGCTTGCTTCTTTTTTAGCTTCTAGTTTCTAGCAGCTTTCTTTTAGCTTCTAGTTTCTAGCTGGTTCCCTTTAGCTTTTAGCTTCTAGTAGCTTCCTTTTAGCTTCTAGCTTCTGGCAGCTTCTTTTTTGCTTCTAGCTTCTGGCAGCTTCCTTTTGGCTTCTAGTTTCCAGCAGCTTCCTTTTAGCTTTTAGTTTCTAGCAGCTTCCTTTCTGTTATCATCAAATATAGTAGTCAAAGGTCAAATCATAATAATATCCAACTCCTTCCCCTGTTAATTAGCTACCTTCTCCACCTTCCTGTATACCTGTTGGGCACACACTTTTAGTGCCCATAATAACAGCCCCCTATCTGGGGGCCAATTTGTGTGTGCACATGGCCGCTATCTATGTCAAAGCAACTAAAACAGCAATTGACTAAACTATTTATAAACAAATAAGCAGAGGTAATAAAAAGTATTTTATTTAAGGTAATTTCGACTACAACTCAACCCGAGGAGAAGGGAGCTGGAAATCCAGCTAACCCATGGACTGACTGACTGACTGTTCGCTTGGCACGCAATGCCTTTTGGGGTACACGGGTAACGTTCCCGGTTAGTTAGTTCGTAATTATTTAAATGGTACAAGATGCTCCATAATGATAACACCACCGAACAGGCACGTTCCATTGAGTTCTTGGAGTGCGATATACCGATTTCCCGACGGCAATTGTGGCCACAAAATTAATTGCGGACTGTATCGTAGTTTGGCTTCGGTTCCGGCTTCAGTCTCAGTCTCAGCCTCAACTTTAGCTTTGGGTAGTCTTTCATGCCCAGATATAGTAGTAGTTGTACTTGGTAGTTAGTAATGTTGTCCCTGTTAGCTGTGTATGGGTGTTTTATATGGCCCAAAGTTTTCTTCCGAAGCTGCTTATCTGTGGCAACAGCAGCAGAACTTACCCGAAAAGCCCGCAAGTGTGTGGCAATAAAAAGTTTGGCATTTCCTTTCTTTCTTTTTTTCATCCATCCATAACTACCCCAAAAAAAAACGTTTGTTATGCGACTTAATTGTTAGCTGTAAAGATTTACCATCGCTGGGGCAAAATATAGAGGACTCCTCCTTTTGGGGCACACACACATGCTTCGCTTCGCTCCATTGTTTATTTATGTTTAAATTTTAATGCGCTAGAACTTTTCTTTTTGAACGTTTCCACTAGACAACATTTCATAGAGAATTTTTCCAAGAATAATATAGAAAGTACAGATAATAGTTTAGCCTAAATGCTGCTTGCCAAATCTGCCATTTACCATCTAGTTTAGATCCGGCTGCTAGCCAGTGGAAATGTGGCGAAAAAACGACAGAGATGGAGAGATCATCATCAGCTGGGCGCGAAAGGCGTTGCACACTTTTAAGCTTTTGCGCTATGAATAATATTTGTGCAGTTACCGCAAAAAACACAGAAAGTATTAACAAAAACAAGACACAGAAAAAAAAAACAGAGAGAAAACAAAAAGCATCCACGGCTTGTCAACGCTTGTTTGCTGCTTGTTAGGGCACCATTTTCCACTCCTCTACCATTGCTCCTGGTGCTTATTTTTGTTCGTTTTTTTTTGGAAGGAATATATTCTACAGCTGCACTTAAACATAAAGTAGCTAAGGCAAACACAATATTAAAAATAACAACGGCTAAAAAAAAAGGGAAGTAGAGACATAAAAGTGCAGCCAGAATGGGTGAGGCAGAGCTGGGTTCGCAGAGGGAGTTGGCATTGGGGGTCTGCCACCAATAAAATATAAAAGTAACGACAAAAAAGTGCGCAAAATTATATATATCTAGTATATATAATCGCTGGGAAAAGTATTAGCTGTACACTAAAAAAATACATATATATATTAATTTATTTTGAATATGGGAAGTTAGTTTCTGTTTTGTTTGTTAAGTGATTTGACTTGTGGATAAGTGAATCGGGATTCAATAGATTGCCCACATGAATGAGAGCCATAGCTGAATATCTGCTGTTTATTTATCCTATTTATGATTAAATTTACCTGCAATGCAAAGATCTTTCTATGTTCGTTTTTCTATATCTGAATCAATTAAACAGAGAAGTTTTAACGCAATAAATTATATCTAGAAAATATTCAACTTTAATGTAGTTGCATCCAATATATGTATGTATATCCATATTGCGCCTATTTATTTCTTTTTAAGTGTAGGCATGTTTATGTTAACAGGATCTAAGCACACCAGGTGCATTTGGCTGTGTGTTTGTGTGTGAGGTGATTCCGTTTGTTCGACTCTTCCGGAAGGTATAGGACCACGAACAGAAGAGTACGAACCGAACCGTAGCGTGGAGCAGCAGCACTCAGCACCGGTGCGCTGCACACACACACACACACACACACGTTAATGTTGTCCAAGTGCTGTACTAAATTATGTATGTGCCCAGCATGTGTGTCTGTTTTTCACCCTACCTCTCTCTCTCTCTCTCTCTCTCTCTTACCCTTTTCTGTTCATGTGTTTGCCATCTCTGTCTATCTGTGTGCAAATAGTTTTTCAAAGTGCTTGGGTTGGGCAGAGCGTGGAGCGCGTGCCGGGAATGCCGCTTGCCTCTAGCCCGTCTACCGCTAGACGCCACAACTGTAATTATGTTGAAAGTAAAAAGCTTGTAAAATATTAACTACTGACTTTGCCTTCCTTGTCTTGCCCACATGCTGCACAAAAACTACTGTAAGTCTGTGTGTGTGTCTGTCTGTCTGTCTTGGCGTAAGTTAAATATTTAAAAGAGTTGCAATTATTCCAGGTCTTTTCGGATAGCTCTTAAGCGATTGGGGAAAAGTTTGGACAGAGGTGCTGCAAATGTTTGTCCTTGAATGCAGCTGCAAGGGTATTACTGCAGTGAGTCATGCATATGTTGCTAATTTTAAATGTACTTTAATTAGAATCTAAGTTCTCTCTTTTTTCCAATTCGTTTAACACTTGTTCGCTTCTCTTAACCCCTTACTGGTCATGCATAATGAGTTCTGTTGTTGTTGTTTTTTCGTCATGTAGCGTTTGTTGGCTACTCCCTTACTTGGACCAGTCTTTAACCCCACTAAGGGCCAGTCTTTAGCCCCTCTAAGGGCCAGTCTTTAACACCACTAAGGACGGGTTCGTTCATTGAAAAAAAATCCCCTATTTGTTTTCGCACTACCTCTATATGTACTATATTCTACTAGCCGATGCTGCACACTCTGTCCCACCGTCCGCCCAGTTTTTAACTTTTCATTTAGCCAGTGGACCAGTGCGGACCAAGGCAGTCTGCTAATAGAAATAAAAACAAAAAACTGCACACAAACTAAGCCTGGCTAAAAGCTCAAAGGCGGCTGGCTGTGTAGCAGGCGGTTACTCCCACTCCCTGACTTACCCCACCCTCTCACTCCTCTCTCTTTATATGTATGCAGCCCACCCAATGGATCCTGGCTGCAATGAAAACAAAAAGCGATTTGCAAGTTTTCTATTGCGCATAAAAGTATGCTATGGAAACCTATTTTTTCACTTTGTTTTTTCTATACCCTGCAAAGGGGGTATAGTGATAATAAAGAGAAGCTTGTGATACATTAAAGAGAAAGGTAAACATAAATAAAATTAATTAACTTGAGCAAGATTAAATTATATAGGATATAATTCCCCGAAATTAGTAGTCAAAGTTCACACCATTTTTTTATAACCCGATAATCCTACCCAATATCAGACATATCTAATATCTACATATATATTTTGGCATACATAATATCTAAATAAAGCATCTGCAAGTGTATCTAATGCTCCGATTCAAAATTAACCATTTTTCTATCGTTTTTGCTTGCTTTTTTTTCTCGCTCCATGGTCATGTTCTTTTGCTTTGCGACCAACCCGCTCCCCCACAACACCACCACCACCCCACAATTCTCTTTCTCTGGTGGCTTTTTCTTTTTTCCATTTTCTTTTTCCCTTTTTTTTTTTTTTTTTTGCTTTTCATAAAACCAAACTATTAAGCCAAGTGTTAAACTCATTTAGCGCGGATTTATGCGCCCGAGTGCCTCATGCATATGTGTGTGTACGCTCATATGAGCCATACTTTGCATGTGTGTGTGGGTGTATGGGTGTGGGTATATGTCTTAGTATGTGTGTGTGTCTGCTTTGTAAACGTGCCGTTTTCTTTTATGCGTTTTTAATAAGCCTTTTGCCAAGCGTGTCGTAGTTTGTTTGTGACTCTCTCACACTCCTCTCTCTCTATCACACACACACACACTCTCTTTCGCCCACTCTTTTGCCCTCTATTTACGTCTCTTTTTCTCTCTCTCTCTCTTTTTATTTTTTTTTCTATTTACAGCTTTGCATTTTGATTGCTGGCATTTGTGTGCCTAATATTTGCTGCCGCTGCTGTATTTTTCTGCTTTCTCCTTTTGGTACTTTATTTTTTTTCCTCTCCCATTTTCCTGAACTTGAAGCGTAAAAAATTGAGTAGCAGCACCGCCGGTGTGCCTTTTGTATGCAGAGGCTCTCCCAGCTCTTTTGTTTTTGCTGCTGCTCGTGTGTGTAGGGTATTAATTAGAACATTGGGTCTGCGACAATGGGCCATGCGACAAGTGGGCATGAGAGTGCGGAGTGGGAGCATAGGCCATGGCCGTTACCTGGGGGCGCCCAAATAAATATTGCTAATGACACGACAACAATTGAAAGCTATTCGATTGGAAAATATATAACAAAAAAAAACTAGAAGCTAGGTGTTTTAATTAATGCATTCACAAGCCACTCATTGCACTCACATAATTTGGTTATGCAGCGACAAAAAGCCCCTCATAACAGCCCAAACAAAAACTGCAAAAAATTACATGGCAAACCATTTAATAACCTTAACATTTTATTAAAATATTTACTCAAAAATACCCTAGAGATATTTGCTATAGTAAAACAAACACTGAAAATGGCCATAAAATGATTTTAGTCAATGCCAGAAATTGGCAGTCAAATGCGATTACAAAGGACAAAAAACTTGAAATGCATTTATGAAAATACGCAAATATATATATATTTATATATATATATATATATATATGTATGTATGTACGTAATAAATTCATTCAATTTACCATAAAAATCATGTATTTTGTCAAAGTAATTATTTGGTTTTGGATATTGCTCTGTTAACACTGTTTTTTCTCCTCCTCCTGCTGCTCCTGCTCTTGTTTTGTTCTTTTTCTGTTTCATATTGTTTTGTGTCACAATATATGTATGTGTGTACTATATGTATGTTTGTATGTAAACTGAATTATTGTTAAGTTTTTGTAAATGCCCATTGAATGTTTTTGTGGCTCAGCTGTTGTTTTGTTTGTTTGCTGGTTGTTTGTTTGTCTTTGAGCTTGACATGACTTCCTGATGGCTGCTGATGCTTGTAGCTTACAGAGAAGCAAATAGCAGAAACCAAAATGCTATGATTGTCCAGATGATGGCCATGGTTGTTGTTGCTCTGGAATGCACTAAGAGAAATTGGGGAGAAGAATGTATGGTTGTAGAAGGAGAGGTTCATGCCTTGCCTTTTGGGGTGTACAAATTTGTTTGGCTTTTGCTTATTATGGAAATATGTTTTGCAATATGGCTATATATATTTTTTTTCTATAAGAGGGATATTTATTCTTTACTCAATATATTTTTTAGTAAAAAAAATATATTTTTATGCAATATTACTTTTTTTGCCCCTGTGTAAAACATACTTTTGTAGCTTGTGTAAACTTCATATCTGACAGTTTTTGGCCAAATGTATTTTTGCATAAGATGATGCCCCAAGTGTAAGCAGCAGTCTATCATTTGGACATATGCATATCACATACATATGTACATATACATACATACATACATACTATATCTACACGTATTCCCTCGTCTCATCTCGTCTGCTGTATCATTCGTTTTGGTCTGGTTTGCTTTGGTTTCTGTTGAGATTTTCTGAGATCTTCTTTCCCTTCCACAGCAGACAACCACAAAACAGGAGGCAGCAGCATCCGTTCGTCCCTCCGTCCGTCTGTCCATTCTATGGAGGAGAAGTCTGTTCTACATAAGGAAAAGTGCCAATCAAAGTTAATTGAAAATTCATTGAATCTTGTATATTTAAGTGAGGCAGGCATACAACATAAATCTATGTGAAATCAGTGTGCGGCTGTATATGCCTGTCTGTCTGTCTGTATGTGTAAATATATCTGTGCACATCTCATATAGACATGCATATAGTACATATTTCTGTATATTTATCGTCTCGTTTTGGTTTCTTGTTGCTGTTTGCTCTTGATGTCTCTATAGTGTTTGCAGTTCAGTTTACAAGGTAAACAAACACATTTCTGATCAGTACATAAATAGCAGACACTGTACATTGCATTTTTCGGGTGTGTGCAATTGCATGTGAAAATAAAGTCACATTTATAAAAATATTTTTGAGGCGATATTATTAATTGGATAAAGGCAAAGTTGCACCAAAGTGTAGCTTAGATTGATGATCGGAATGGCTGCATATAAAGTGACTTTTTCGAACAGGTTGTGTTATTTTTTTGGCACAATCTATAGCTCAATGAATAGATATACATATGTACATCCTTCAATCTGTTCATCAATATCATATTCATCTACCTATATTGCCTCTACTCTATCTATCATTATACAATATTATCTTTAAGAATTTCTCTTAGCCAACTTAACATCCAGATACGCACTGCCCTAAGCCATATTGCAGTCTGGTATGTAAATAATTTATTTGCAATTTTCAACGCGTTGCAGGACTCGTTTCTTGGACTCTGGTTGAGTCTCTTTTGGTTCTCTGCTGCACTTTGTAATGCGATTCGTGATGCAGTTAAAACTTGCTCAGAAAAATATTATGTTTTTCTCTATTTGCCATTGCGAATCGCAGCTCTCTTTGGTCCACTGGATATCCATCTTACTCCGACTCTCAAATTGAACTGCAAACAGTTTGTGCTTGGTGAGTGCTGGGGGTTTGGGGGTTTGGGGTTAATGCCTTTTGACGTCACTGCTAGCCCCCAGCAGTGGTAGTCCCGAATCCATTTGTCATTTGCATCGCGCGTGGGTTTGCTGCGGCTCCTTTCCGGAGCTCTGGGAAGTGTTTACCTTTTACTTAAGAAATTACACTTGGGCAAACAGAATTTGCGTGCCCCACAACGGAAGGAAGTCCCAGGTCCAAGTGGCAGTGTACATTTTTGCCACGAATCAAATGCCACCCCCAGACGCACACTTCCCCATATAGAGATGCCGATGCCAATGCGGAGATGGCATTGCCAATGGCTTTGGTCGCTCCCCTTGGCCACGTTGCTCAACAGCTGCCTACAAATTGAAAAGTTTTCTTTGGCATTACTTGCTGGGATTTGTGCCTTCCTAGTGCTCATTAGTTGGCAGAGGAGAGAGGGTATATGCAAGAGAAGCAAGACTTTTCCTATCCTTTTCCTTCCTTTGATGAGGTTCAACCAATAACTCTCTAGAGTCCAGGGTACATCATATTCGCATCACTCTTTTGATTTCCTATTACTTTTCTTTTCCTACTTTTCCCTCTTAGGTTGAAGTGTGGCCCTGGCTTGGACGGCTCTCCCCCCCCCCCACTCCAACTCTCTATATGTTTGTTGACTTTTGTGCGCTAATAGCAAAAAGCGTTCCATTGTGCCGCTGAGAGGGCTCCTCTTCTCTCTCTCTCTCTCTCGCCCTGACTGCCCCCAGTGAAAGCTGCTGCTGGCCTTTGGTTTGCGGCAAAGTTCAAAAGTTTAGCGTGCCAGACAATTTGTGGGTCTTAAAGTTTTTAATAAGAGGTCATTGATTTACATTAGCCCACAAATTGGTAAATGTTCTGCCAGCGAGAGAAGTGGTTGCTGGTCCAGAATGATTGTGGTGGTTGGGGGGAGAGCCATGAGAACTTCTTATGGAATCTTTGAGAGAGATTTTCATGGAATCTCTTCAATTTAAATTGTGTTCATGAAGTTTCTACGAATACCCTCTTTTCAATCAGCCATAAATCACCTTCTCTGTTGTGGGGGCGCACTTTGAGTAGCCTTGGAGTATCCTTCTTGGGCCACTTTATGTATCCTTCCCCACTCCTTTGTGAACGAACCCTCAATCAACTGTCGCTCAATTCGATTGATTGACCGCAGCACGGCACAGGTCGAGCATGTCCGCAAATAAATAGAGAAGAAGAAGGAGCACCCTCCCCCGCCGGAGCCACTCAATATTTATGACCATTTGAACCGCAAACAATTGAAGCTTAAAAGCCAAACAATGAAATTTAGAACTTCCAATTAGGAGTTGACCAGCAGCAGTGGCAGTGGCAGCAGTGGCCATAAAAGCCAACTTTATGGACTACACAAAAGGCGTGACCGACGACAATAACAAGCTCATAAAAACGTTTTTTTTTTGTGTTCGCTTTTTGTGCCCACCTGCCGCAGAAAACCAATAAGCAGGCCACAATACAAACACACACACACACAGACACTCATGTGACATAATACAATGTGTGGCTGGGTGTGTGTGAAGTGCTGGTCCAAAATTCAAAATCAAATTCAAAAGTCAAAAGGCCACACAAAAACTGATTGGAGGAATTTGTGGTATGAAAAACTATGCGTGTGCGTATTGGCCACACAAATTGTTGTAGATCTTCTTTTTTCTTTTTTTTTTCGAATTTTTCAAAAAGGGGAAAATGTCAATGTGGTTAAAGCGTAGGGGCAACCAGTGGGTGCACCTTGCCACATGCAGCATTGAGGTATGAAGCTATGAGGTACAACAGGAATAGAAGGAGTCTCGGTGATGTGACCAAAGAGGGCCATTACATTCAAATCAGACCCTGGCCCTGTTAGTTAGTGGCCATTGTGTTCAATGGCAAAAGGGTTGGCACGGTAACCGGGTAACCCGTAACCCAAACCCTACGCTTACTTGCTGCCACGGTGCTACACTGTGACAAGAAATGGAGAAGATACAACTTCTCAGGATACTCCCTGAGAGCTATCACATTTTGTTTTTAAACTTCGATCTTTTGTAGTCTGAACTGCAGCTCCTTTCTGCCATTTGCTGCCTGTTAAAGCACTTTTTTATGTGTCCTTTTTGTTACAGTGTATTCCTCGTTGCATGTGCCACATGCCTTGGGGCAAGCTTACCACAAAGCAATGACAACGGCAACAACAACAGAAACGGCAATGTGTCTATGAGTCTATGAGTGTATGTGATGAGGCCTAACGAGTAGCATCCGATCACAATGCTGCGAAGCGATAGAAGTGATGGAAAAGCACACCAAGAAATTACATTATTATCGCAAGGAAACCCTGGTTCAATATAGCAGGAACTATGTAAGATATTGGATAGTAGTTCCTAAAGCTATGGGTATATATTAATGGCAGTTCTACATGAAGCAGATATCGTTTCTTAAAGGTATTCATGAGCTTTCCTAGATCTTTATTCTGCTTAAAAACTATAGGTACTATAAAAGAAAAGGCACTTTAGTTCACTCTCTTCATTCTTCAGTCACAACATTGTTTGACCCGTGATCACGTGATTTCCATGCTGCGCTCATCTCTGTTTTTATACGCATTAAGCATACGCAATGTGCGCCCAGTTTATGGCCAGACTCAAAGCTTTTATGCCAACATTTTATTGATAGACACAGAGAGAAAAGAGAGAGGGCCAGCCAGCCAGACAGAGTGTCCAGCCTACACCAAAAATTGTGACAATTGCCAGGGAGGGCTTTACCGCCACTGGGCACCGAGCTATTCCTCCTCACTCTGGTGGTGGGGGTTTTGATGGTGCTGCTGTTAATGTTCCTGTGAATGTGCTGTGCATTTTGTGCCAAGAAATTAAGTTGCATTTTCATTATTTTCGTATATCCAGGCTGCCTGCCGTTTGTTCCATTCGATGATTCGCTCGACTGGGTCACAGTTCAATTATAAACTGCCTGGACGGTTTTCGATGCCTGTCCTGGATGGGCTCTGGGATGGGTCATGTCTGCTGTGATCTGAAACCGGGCACTGTACCCTTTCCCCCTCTCTGTTGTTTGCCCTATCCTGTTTCGGCTTGGCTCCGTTGGTTTGCTCTGTTGTTTTTCCTTTTCGGCTTCAGTGCATCTTTGTTTGTCAATTTGCATCGTTTTCTTTGGTTCGGTTCTATTTTTGGCCAACTATGCATGTTGCATCTTTAAAGAAATATCCACAAACACACAAACACATATACACAAAGTGAAATGAAACTCTCCCCAAAGAGACCAACCAAATGGTGTATGCCCAAAAGGGTTGGATGGGGTGAAGTTGGGTGGGGTTGGGTGTGGTGTACTAGGGTTGGGTTGGATGTGGTGTACTATGGTTGGGTTAGGTTGTGTGTTCTAGGGTTGTATTGGGGGACAAAAAAACGAAACCCATTGGCAAGCGGAAATGCAAATTGTCGTGTGTGCGCATGTTGTTACAAATTCAAAATGACAATGGAGAAGCGCGCGCTCTGTGGAGCAGCTCCAACTAACCGTGCAGTCAACTTGGTCGCAACTTGAGGCGCCACTAACCTCAGGCTTTCCCCCCCGCCTCACTCCACTGCTGTAGCATATTCCAGCAGTGTTGGTAAATACGATAACCCTGCTGAGGCAGTCAGCTGCATTAGCCGAGCTCCGCGCTGCTCGCTTTAAGAGTCTCTCAATCGCTTTAAGCCACAACTTGAACACACAAAAACTGGGGGCACAAAAAATATGTATATCTGCAAGAGACAGTGCGTTTCATAGCACATAGAAGACTGGGATTATTGACAGTATTAACCGTTCAGTAGGGCTAGATGTTGGAAAACATATAGATATATATTGAATAGATATTGAACACCTTTATGCATCTTTTTGTTTCGAAACGCACTGTACATTCACTACTTATGTCGGCACTTGTCGGGTAACTTTCTTCTTTTTTTTTTTTTGTCATTTTGCATGCGTGAAATTTTCAGCAGCTGCATTTTTCATCCTTCCCCGAAGCTCGCAAGATTCCCATCCCCCTTGCTCAACCCAATGGCCCGGCCAATCCCCTTGCTCATCCGCATCATCTAGCCGTAGTCGAGAACATGCATGCAAAGTCATTTTTCTTATTTGAAAGTTTTTGGCCAGCTCTGGGCGGCGCCTCGCCCGCGCCCCGCTGCAAGTCCGATAAAATAGTGAGCTCTAAGGCAAACGCTTCTGCATGGTTTATGTGACTCCAAGGATGTGGCTGGATCTAATGGTGATGCTGCTGCCACACCGCCCCACACAGCTGGAAGCTTCTTCTCCCCAGCTGGTAGCTTCTTCTCCCCAACTGGAAGCTTCTTCTCCCTAGCTGTAAGCTTATTCTTCTTGTTCTTTGAGTAAGTTTTTCTTTCTTCTATCTGGGCATTCCCTTTCCAGGAGTTAGCCTTATGGGAATGAAGCGTAAAGATAGTGTTGCTAAACCTTAAAATATTTAAAATTTACGCTATTTTGTTTATGATTTTCATGCATTCAAAAGAGAAGTAAAAGTTTCGCCTCTTCAGACAATTGAGTGTCCTTTTTGGTCAGCCGTACAGACGCACTTCCGCTGCGCTGGCACTCAAGTCAAGGCTGCTGCTGCTGTTCGCGGCAGCTTGCCAACACTGGACATTGCCCATGGGAATGGAACAGCAGCGGAAAAGGAACGCAGAAGGGAACTAAGCGGGGTGCCAACTCTGCCAGCAAGTACATAATTCGAGCATTTAATGAAACCCGCTGCACAGTCTATGGTAGCATTTACACTCGTATTCATTTTTTTTGGGTGCTGCTGTTTCTTGTTAACTTTGCGTTTGGCTTTGGCTTTGGGACGGGCCAATTCCTTTTCGGACGCTTTGCTGGTTTTCGTCGGACGTGGACAGTAATTATAAGGCCATTAGCAGGGCGTCAGCAAAAGGGGCGAGTGCGGGTTGTGTAGGGGTGTAGTGGCAGTGGCAGTGAGAACGCATGGTTATTGTGTAAACGCATTAAGCGTAATGTTCAGGGCAAAAATTAAACAAGTGGCCAAAGCATTTTGGCCAAAACCAAAGCATTTTCTGGCCACTCTACAATTTCAGCCACGACAACCAAAGTGGCGCAAAAAGAAAAGTGAAGGCAAAAAAGGGAAACGAGGGAAATGCAGAAATCTAGACAGAGAAAAAGCAGTGCCCCGTCTGCTCTTTTTTAGTTTTGGAATGATAAATGGCAAATGATTGCGGTTTCCTTTAATGATTCCAGGGCTATTTATGTAAAAGTTTAAGCTTTTAATATACTTAAATAATATTTAAATACAGAAAATTGGAACGAGTTTCGATCGGGTAGAACTGTATGCAAAATTTAAGCGGTAATATTTAATCTTCTATTATATATTTGTGTATTTTTTATCTAAAGAAAAATACCCATTTTAGTTTGCTCATTTGCTCAGCTACTACTATAAAAAGAAAACCGCATTAAGTTTTCATAACACATTTCACTTGCAGCATATATACAAATCGACCATAAAAATATATATTTCCATATATACATATATGCTCCTATTTCTCTACACGTTTGGGTAACCTTTACCCTCTGAATCCCTCATTTAGCTCAAGGACAAACTGGAAACTTTACACATGCACCCACAAAAATCTGCGCACATCAAATTTCAGCTGTCATTAAAAGTGTCATAAAAACAGTGGAGAGAGAACAGTATAGAGAAAAGTGATGAGAACAGTGTGGAGAGAATGAGAAGGCAAAGAATAATGCAAATTAACGTAAGAAACGATGCTCATGTTGATGTGGGATAAGCAGGGGGCAAATGGGGAGGGGTAGTAATGCTACTCCAATGACAATGCTACTGTCGAACCACTCCCCGAACCACCACACATCTGTCTGTTGTCGGGGGCAACACAGAAGCCATCGGAGATAGACTTACCCAAGACCCAAGGACATCATCATAATGAGCGCATTAAGCATATAACGAGTGGGTGTAAGAGGTGCTCTTTCGTAGTAGAAGGTGTATCTGCATTTAGTAATTGCCATCAGATTACGCCTTGGAAGTGGAAACCTGTGCTACCCCCGCCCCCCCGCTTGATTATAGTTTTATCAGTGAACAAGTTTTGGCTATTGTTCCAATTAAAAGTGGTAACAAACACACACACACAACAAGCTACAACCCATACACATATGTATGTATTTATGGTTGCAAAGTAAAAGTAAAGCAAAAGATATGTCCCTGAAAAGTAAACCAAAAGATACGGCACTGAAAAGTAAAACCAAAAGATACGGCACTGAAAGTAAAAAAAGATACGTCACTGAAAAGTAAACCCTGAAGATACAAAAAGATAGTCGTAAGCAAGTTGTCTTGAGCTCCCAAAAAACACACACACAAAAATGTTTTGTTTTGTTTTTGCTTTAGTGGTCTAATTAAACCAAACCCATTTCATGTTTTCATCCAACAAAGATAAACGTTTCGCTATCAAATAAATGTAAGGAAAAAAGCTACTCCCAAGAAAGCAGCAGCAACTCCTTCCAGCCACGAATCTGCACGGGAATCTGTACGGGGCGAAAAACTTCACTTTTTTTAATGTTCAAAAGTTTTTTTTTGGTATGTGTAATAAATATGAAAAACAAATCTTGGGCAAAAGGCAAGCAAACTGTGAGGAGGAATAAAACGTAGAGTGCTGGTATGCTGCTGTTGCCATTGACCATGGAAAAAGGGTTTTGGCTTAATGCTCTAACCAAAAATGACTTTGGCTATGTTTAATCAAGTTTAACACGTTTATATTTAAGTCAAAAGAACTATTTTTGGATGAGTATTTGCTTTTGTAGCTCAATCTTAAAAGGTTTACCTCTTCATCTTAATCTTTACCTCCTTATATGTATGTAGGTTCCTTTTAGGTTCCGACAGAGTATTACTTCTTCGTTGGGAGCTCTATACTTCGGTACTTCAGTACTTCTCTCTGTGAGTTATTTCTGCTTGATATTCGACTCTCTCTCTCTCTCTGTGTGTGTCCTCTGGCCACTGCGTATGTCAATTGTAATTGCTCTTCAGCTTCAATTTCTTCTCCAAACTGGAGTACTGGAACTTCAGTTACAGTTGCCAAACAGTGAACACTTTACAGCACTTTACAGTGACTTACAGTAACTAACAAAAGTATACATACACACGTTTCAGGTTCGTGTTTTTCATAGCTATTTCTTGGCAGAACAAGTTCTCTTATCAGTCATTCTTTTATCTGTTTTTAGTGTGCCTTTTTTATTGGTTTTTTCATTTTTGATTGCCGATCTCTTGTATGTTCACCTTTATGAGTTTTTACTGTTACAAACAAGTACCAAAATGGGCAGCTCAACTTTCCCCTGTTGTCATTTTCCACTCAAGTTTCACTCCTGCCTTGCCGATTTTATGCTGCATCATTGAGCAGATGCTCAAAATAAAATTTGTCGCCTCGAATTGCGGGCTCATCTTTAAGGGGTCGTCCACCAACCTCCTCACTTTAATAGTTATCCCGATCTGCTGTCATGAGGTTTCCTCTTCCATATATAGTATATACACCCATATATGTATGTACACATACTATATATAGTAGTATCTGGAAAGTGTGTGTGTGTGCGAGTGTGTGTGTTTGGAGCAGGTTGATTTATGCGTCGGTTCCCGAGCAGGACGCAAAAATAACACAGTCAAGTGCATGGCAAACACTTGGCCCTAGACGCCACGCCGTCTCTGCGGCTGTAGCCACTTTCCTCTCTACCCCACCACTTAGCCACTACTTGCTGGCTTTTTGTAATTTTTCACATAGGCAGGCAGCCGGGCAAATGCATAAAAAGCCAGACAGCTGAGCATAAAATATTGTTGTTATATGAAAAGCAGACCAAGCACAAAGGACTACGACAAGAAGAGAGTGCAAAGATAAAGGAAAAGGAGCTAAGGAAAAGGAAATGTGAGCTTAAACTAAACGAAGTTTTGAGTACACTTAAGGAGGGATTGCACAATATAGCATATAGAAATAGTCAGAGATTTAGATATAATTATCTTATGTGTAAAAGTATAAAAAATTTAATAAATATTCGTTTCAAGGCACCCATCAATTCGAGGCATAGGCTTATGTCTTTTACCTATGATAAGGAACTAAAGATCATCTTTGAATTCAATTTCACTCATTCCACATAATCGTATAGCTATAATACCCATTGGAAAGTGTATCCATCGTAAGAATGAAAGAAGGAAACAACAAGAAAAGCCAAGCAGCTGCATTGGCGTTGACGGCACAGTTGCTGTCTTCGTCTGGCGCGCTTTTCCTTCAATGAAAAATGAAAAATGAACTGAAACTGAACTCAAAACTGGAAACGAACGTTGGAGAAAGAGAAGGAGCAGGAGCTGGAGAAGGAGAGAGGACCACTGCTTGGCCAAGTGTCGTTTTCCAGCCAAGAGGGAAGCAGTAGTCAGGCTGCGTTTTGCCATGTCATAGATGGTTTGGGATCGGGTTGCAGAAATGGGAGTAAAAGTTACGCAATGTTGAAATTCCGTTGGCCCCCCCCTAGTCACCCCCAGCTCTTGTCTTCAGTTGCCATAGAAACTTGCCAACTGGCTGTGAATGTTTGATAAGAAGCATCTATTGAATGCAACCGGACAAAAGTTGTTGCGATACTTTAGCAAAAGATATACACACACATACACTAGCACACACACACACACACACACACACACAGAGACCAAGTGCATGAGATACAAAAGAAGAAACAGGTATGAGGGGACGTGTTTCAGTATTCAAAGGTTGTCGCTACATTTTGTCAATAATTTCAATGAACCTTCCACCTCCCTGCCATTCCCATTCCCATTCAGATTCAGATTCACTCGCTGCCAAGCGATATGCGAATTGTGAATTGACTGAACTTGCACTCATGGATACACGGATATGAATACGGAATATTTATGGATGCTATGGATACTTTTATGTGCGGTGCTTCCACAGCTGTTTCGGTGTTCCACATACGAGCAGAGCTTTGCGATGGTTAGAATTTTTTAATACCTGAATAGTTTTGAGTAGTTGGGGGGAGGGGAAGAGATTAGCTGGATTTGATGGATAAATTATGTAAATATTGCAAAGAAAAGGGGAAGTATTACAAAAGTATGTAGTACGTATATGCTGAGCTACAGTTGAATTTAAAGTGTATTTGAATGAGGGAAATAAATTAATAAATCAGAAAAATAAATTACAATTTTGAGTGGAAATATTTTTAATATAAATAAAGTAAATTTCTTTTAGTTGCTATTTTCATTTAGCCATATTTATCAGTTCATATTAAACCAACAAATTTTACGCTATAACTGAACTGATTTGATGTCTGAGTGAGTTTGCCTGGAAGCTTTTAATGCCTGGATGCCTGTTGGCTGATGCCAGGATGAAGCTGCCAGATGGCAGGAAATGCCATATCCAAGCGCTAAATTGACACGCGCCACTATTTAAGGTCGCTATTTATACTACAAGTGTACATATATACATACTATACATATATATGTATGGTTATAGGAAAACTGGTGGCTACTTGTGGATGTTGCAGGCACAGCAGCAATGAGCTCATTGTTATGGGCCGGGGACTATGGCTATGGTGACTGCTGACGCTTCAAATGAGCGGCATAACTCAATGAAAACTCATTGTTGTTGCCACCGCCGCTGCTGCCGCTGATCCAGGCAACCGTGCCACATATTAAATAAGCAATATAAACAGCCACGATGGATCCACCCCCAACCCCATCCCACCCGAACGATGAAAAGGTGAAACGCCAACCGGTGGCTGCTGCCCGGGAAATTGGGTGATTGGGTGTGTGGGTTTGGGTGTGTGGGTGGGTTGTGTTCCCCCTGGTTGGGTTTACCGCAACATAAATTATGGCAAACGCCTGGCTGCCTCATCACTCAGTCGCGTAGTTTGTAGCCTGCGTATTTTATTAGCTGCGTATGCGTCGACGATGGCAGCGGCGGCAGCGTTCGCATAATTTCCCAGCAAATAGCTTGAAAAATTTGCATATGTGCTGCGAATAAAATTTTGTGGAAAGAGCGGATAGTAGGGGAGACCGACTGTAATCGTCAAGGCAATGTGGCACTGTGCCTAATTGAAACTGTTTGGTTGGTGGCTGCTAAAATTGAGACAATTAGAGCACAGGAAAATACACAGGAAGGATAAGAAGGGAAGCTGCTTTTGAGGGGGGGATGCGGTTAAGGAAATGGAAGAAGAAAGGAGTGTGGACGAAGGACTGCTGAAGAAAGAGTGTTGAAGCAGGAGTGCCGTAGAAGGAGTGTCGTAGCAGCAGTACAAGACCCAGAGGATATCCTACAAATATAAATTGTACTTTTAAGATATTTAAATATTAGACATTTCAAAGGGCAAAATATGGCATTAAATTATTCAATTATTATTAAGCAATCCACACCTGCATTTATTATAATTAAATGCAACAATAAACTGAGTAGCCCATGGAGATTGTGCCTTTCATGTATCTTAACATACAACTTCAAAAATACAGCATACTCAGCAGATACTATAAGAACCCCGAAAAACAACAGCTCGACAAAGAACTGCAAGAAAATTCTCTTCCCCTTTCTCTCCCTCTCTCTCTCTCTCTTGGTCTCTTCTCTCTCTCTGCGTGTATCTTGATTGCCAAGCAGATGCAGATTTTTCAATTTACATTTCATTTACTGCCTCTATGCCACTATGCGTGTGTGTGTGTGTGTGTTTGTGTTTTGCAAAGGAAATTAAATAATTGAAAAATAGTGCAAAAATAAATTACACGTCAAGCCAAGGCAAAGACAATGGAGGAAAAGAGAGAGAGGCGTAGCCAGAGATTTAGAGAGTTGTAAATCTTACGAAAATGTGTCAGAATGCCTAAGGACAAAGATGAGTGTGGACCAAAATACGAGTATGTAGTAGGCCAAATTGAAATGATGATGAAATGCCATCAAAAGCAGAACTCATTTGTTATGAAATTTTGTGGGAAATGTGTGGATAAAGATTTTAGATTTTGCCAGCAAATATTTAGTATTGCGGAGCATCTTCATTTTCTTTATTTAGTTTATTTTAAATATTTAAATATCAAATATATACATATCAATTATTATTATTTAAATATCAATACTATATATCAATAAATACAAATTGCAAAGAAATACATTGAAGTTTTGCTGGTATTATGAAGCAGTAATTAAAATATGACTCAAAAAATTAAAAAATAATTTAAAATGTAGAAAAATTATTCTATAGGAAGAAGAAATTTACGACAAAGGATTTCCTACAAAGGAAATACATACTTATGTGTATATATTTATATGTACATTTATTTATATAATAAATTATTTATCGCTTAAATTATTTATTCAAAAATCTATAAGAATTATATAAATAAAAAGTTATATTCTTTGGATCTTTATTGGACAAATATCTTTCTTTGAATGAGACATTTATCGATAGTATTCTTTCACTCTCTTGCTGTATAAATTCCCATTTATATCGACTACATATACCTCTCTTGATTCATAAATTTCCCATCATCCGATTCAACCAGTATAAGTAAAAATCTTTATTTTCAACTAAAGACAGCTTTATTCCCTTTCCTCTCCAGCAAACTATAAAATGTTCGAAGCAGCCAATGAAAATATTTTTCCCAAGAGATTCTTTGTGAAGAATACGCAATATTGGATTACCAGAGATGCCAGTCCATTGTTGATTTCAGCCCGAAAACAAAAGGCTAGCCATGACACACGCATCATATTCATGCAGAAATAACCAGCCGGAATATAAAACTATGTGCCTTGGTCTGAGTTCCCTTCAAGTTTTTGCCTTCGGTTTTTGTTTCGCCTCCCCCGCCGACTCGAAGTACTGCAGTATCCCCATATTCGAAGGACATTAGCATAAAAGCGTTACTAATACACAGACAGGTAGACAGCTAACAAGAAACACTTAATGAAGCAATTTTTAGGAGGCAGAAGCAACAGCATAGGCAACGTAGCAACATAGCAAATGCAACAGCAGAAGCAGGGGCAGCAACAGCAGGAGCAATAGCAGCAGCAACAACAGCAACAGCAGCAGAAACAGCAACAGCAGCAGCAACAGCAACAGCAACAGCAGGGGCAGCAGCTGCATAAAAAGCAACAACTTCCTGGCTAAAGCCAAAAGCCAAAATGCTCTACTACCTCTGGCTCCATGTTCTCCCCTTTTCCCATTCAACTGTTTTAGTTCCCTACCTTCAACCTGGCCCTTCAACCTGTTATAGTTCCCCTTTCCCTTCACCTGTTATATAGTTCCCTCTCTCCCTTTTCTTGGCAGTGTGTGGAAAAGTGTGTACAGGTGACTTAATCAACATGCAACTCATTTTGTTTTCCATGCAGGTGCAGGAAGCATGAGTACTTGTATATGTATGCATGGGTCTATGTGTGTGGGTGTGTGTGTGTGCGGCTTGTTTGCTTAGGCATGGAATGGAGCAGCAGGAAGAGGAGCAGCCTCAGGAGTAGGAGAAGCGCAGTAGGAACAGCAGGAGTATGCCGTATGGGCAGTAGGTTGGGTATTTAGGTAAGCTCTGCCTAGTTGCAGGGGGGAAACTGCAACTGCAACAACTACTAGCACTGGGTCACCTGTATAAGACACTAAATTGTGTTGATATCAACAATGAGCCCAAAACATGGCTCCTACACGGAGGCCGAGACCGAGGCTAAGGCCGGGGCCAGGACATCCTACCGCTTCTGACTATAGCCAAGACACATATGTGGCAGGGGGTTACGTACATCTGGGGAACGTGCTCCAAGGCAGACCCCAGACCCCAGACCCGAGCTCAGTTTGGCAAATGCATACAAATGGCATCTCCATCCATGAACCTACGGTTCGCGCATAAGTTTTGTTACAGCATCCGCATGCCCCAACCCCCCTAGCCCCTTATCATCAGCAGAAGTTCCCCTAGTCCCTAGCCCCATCTGCAGAAGTTCCCCAACCCCTTATCGTCTGCAGAAGTTCCCCATCCCCTAGCCCCTTATCCTCTGCAGAAGTTCCAGGTGCCTCTCGAAATTATGCAAACGGAAAATATGCTACAGGCTGCCTGCTTTGTGTCTGTGTGTGTGTGTGTCTATGTTTGTGTCTGGCAATAGATACTTTTTGGCTCTGGACAACATATTGATGATGCCAGGGAGGGTCGAGACTCCGGATCGAGCAACTAGTTGACACCAAATCGTATGGCCACATCCGTGTGGGCACTGCAGGCAGAAGTCACTTAAAGGTGACCCTCGTGGGATTTCAGCAAATTGTCGGATTGCATTTCGGCACAAAGTTGGCTTCAATTAATTAAAGACGCCCCCGGACTGGGACTCCTGGTAGTCTCTGTGTGTGTGTATGTGTGTGTGTGTGTGGGTGTTGAGTTGGAAAAATTATAACGTGTGCCTGAGGAGAGCAAGTCGAATTTTAAGTATGCTAAAAGGTCACAGAAGGCACATAAGCTAGTCATTTAGGAACGATAGACGTCACGAGTTGGTATTTAGCGTGCGTCAATGCTAGGCCCACAAATGATAAAACAATTAAAGTAAATTATATTAAATGGAACAAGACAAGAGCGAATCACTGTAGTTACTTGTTACCAGATTTATTCAGTTTGTAGTTTACTTTGTGACTTATTTTCTGCTGTTTCTCTATGTTAAACTTTAAATTCTAAGCTCAACTCTGATTTCATTAGCTAAAACTTTGATTCGTAATTACAGAATATAAATAAACTAATTTATTTATAACTTACATATTTTACTTTGCTTTTCTTTACACTGATAACTCTTAGGGCTCCCTTTTTGTACACAGATAAACCTTGGAGCTCTTTCTTTCTCGTTTATGCCCTTTTTTCTGCGCTTTTTTTCTGGTTTATAATCCTAATTCCGTTGCACTCTGTGGTTGTTGGATGGATAAGTTCCTGTGCTTAATTTATTAATGTACCTGGAGAAGACAGTTCTGGCAGATCTGGCAGTTGACTGTGTTTAAGAGCTTAGATAATAGCTTATTAAACACGACTAATAATAATAATAATAATTGCCATACAAATTGTACATATTTATGCCAAAAAAATATCAAAAAATTCTTAGAGTCTTCGTAGAATATATTTACTATCCCTTATAAATGCATATTTGGACTCCACTTCTTTCAATTTATGAAGAGCTCACCTAAGACTGTTTTGAGTTATAGTTGCTTGAGTGATTGAGTTATTTTCCTATTCACAGCTTATTTCGATTCATTTAGACTTCCATTTGAAATACATTCCATTCCATTCCTTGCTAAGCCCAAAAACAAATCCATTTCTTACAGCTATTTGTACATCCAATTTGGGGTTTTATTTCCCAAGTTGCAACCAAAAAGAACTCCATCAAATAAGCTGACATATTAAAACAGTCGAAAAGGGGAAAGAGTCAACGAGCTGAGGTAGGGCTGGTGGCTGGGACTGAGACTGGAACTGGGTCTGGTAGAGGGACTGTGACTGGGACTGAGTCCTGGGCTTGGGGGTCAACTGTGACAGGGCACATTCTGGCTCGTTGGCTGTCTCAACTGTCAGGTGCAACACTTTGGCTATTAGAACGCAAAATTTAACAATGTCGCCCTGGCAAAGAGTCACCTCATCCTCTTGCCGCTTGGATGTTGCTGCCACAGTTTCCATGCATGTGTGTGTGTGTGTGTGTAAGTGTAGCGCCACAGGTCATAAATTCAATTTGGCTAACAAACACGTTGCATACACATACACACACACTCACATACCTATGTAGCTATGCAACTTTACACGTATTCTCTCATACAGACAGTTGCAACATGTGCAAAATGGTTTGCCAAAGTAATTTTTCATCCTGAGAAAATGGTTGGCTGGAGATGTTAGTCTTACTTTTCAACCCCACTTGATACCCTTTAACAAAGGGTAGTTGTTACACGAGTGATATCTATGCTTAGCTGAGAAGGAGTTCTTAATGTATAGAGTATATAGATGTATATTGAACATACAGGATGAATATTGAAGAACGGACTGTCCTGACCATCTTGACTATATTATTCAAGAGAAAAATCTTAAAAATTCTGGAAAAAATAGCAGACTCTATAGGAGTACTGATGGTGCTATGCTGAATTGTATAATTATATGCATAAATAAATAAATACCGATTGGTTACAATTAAAAAAATCAAAGGGTATTTCCATCTTCGAGTTTGAACACTTTGCTTAAATTTCCTTGTTTTTTGACTACATATTTCGGTTTCACTTTGTTTCGTTGTTGCGAAATCAGAGCCGTAAACTAATTAAGATGATTAAAATCTTTTGTTTTTGCTCTATGACTAACAAAAAAAATAGAAAAAAAAGAAGAAAAAAAGAAAAAAGTAAATGCTAGTACGTAAATTTGATTTAGAAAAATTTCCATTTAGTTTTGCTGCTTGTCAAATGGAATCTGTAAAAATCTATTGGGGCAAAACACACAGAAAGATAAGAGAGAGAGAGAGAGAGAAAGAGTGAGAGCGAGATGGCTAGCGGATAAAGGGAAAAACTTAAATAATATGGAAACTGGAAGCTGGCAACTGGAGAACGGAAAACGGAAGCTGCAAGCAGCAACAAATATCCGATTAAATTATGCTCAAAGTCAAAAGCGCAGACAAAAACTGGCTAACAAACATTGGACCGGCCAAAAAGCACTTTTGGCCCCTGGTTCCAGGCCAAATAAGAAAAGTTTTCTCTGGCACACTCTATTCTAGCTCTCCCCCAGCCCACTCCACGCTCCACAGCTCTTTTCCCCTCTCTCTTCCTCCCTCTGTAGTACTCTGTAGCTCTATGTGTATCCCACTCCTTATGTAGTTCTCTCGTTCTCTAAAAATAAATCAAATAATTCAATTTTAAGCTAAACTTATTTTCGTATTAAAAATGAAAATCAAATAGAAGATAAAAAAGGATCAAGCTGTGCTGCGAAATGCTCTTATGTGTGGGAATGCACTCTCCACTCCACTCCTCTCCTGTACCCCATTTCCCCTTCCCAACTGTTTTCCACCACACATTGTGACAGTGGGCGTGGCCGGTAGTCATGCCAACGCATAAAACTGCAACCGCATAGGGGGGAGGCGGCTGTGTGTGTCTCTGCTCCTCTCCCTTCATGGGAGTGTGTGTGTGTGCCACTCCCACTGTCTGAGTGTGTGTGTCTGCCGCTTATACCCTGTAATCAGCGGGGTTTAAGTGTATATTGAATGGACGGTGGCGTAGGTTACAGCAAAAGGTTTCATTATGGGAAGAGAGGGGCTCTTAAATCTAACAAAATTATACAATATATCCTTTTTTTTCCACTAAGATAGTTTAAGGAATAGGTAACTATAGTCGCTATACTCCTCCACCGCTTTAACTTGTTCACTGTCTCTCTCTGCGTGTGTGTGTGTTTTGGGTGTGTGTAAGTCATATCCTTTTGCAATTTTCGTCATTGTTGGCCACTAACCTCACTCATATACCATTGTCCAAGGATATAACCATGTGTGCGTTTGTCTCTCTGAGTGCGAGTGTGTGTGTGCGTCTGTCTGCCAGTGTGTGTGTGTTCCATGTGGCAAGCACAATAAAATTGTTTGTCGTTGAACCAAAATGCTCTCTCTGTCTCTCTCTGTCTGCTGTGCCTGAGATTTATGCGGGTAGCCAAAAAAGTAGTTGAGTATTTTTTTTTTTTTTTTTTTTTATATGCTGCTCTGCCCAGCCTGCAAATTGCATGAAAGTTAAGCAGTTCAACCAGTTCGGTGTCCGAAGAGCTAATGCCGCGCCCCACTGCACAAAAGCCACAATAATCGAAATGGAGGGAGGGTTTTGCAGGGGCGGGGGCAAGGTATAAGGTCTGGTTTGGGATGGCTCCCTTTTCGTTTGGATAACCCAAGCACCAAGCAGAAAGGGTGGAGGGGTAGAGACAAAATCAATTAATAGTTTTGGCCAAACCGCAGGCGGTCTTGAATTTCCTTCCTGTTCGTTCACTCTTTGTGCATATTGCAACATACTGCCATATTTTGCCACAGCAGTTGTTGCCGAATGCAACACATTTTGTGTTTTGTGTGTTTGGTGTCCCTCCTGCACTTTTGCTCTTTGTCGGCCTCCGCTGCCAGTTATAAATAATAAATAAATAAATGTTTGAATGCAACTACAATCAACAGAAAAGAACAGAGGAAAAAAACCACTGGGTATCGTACCCACTGGATTGTATTCGTGTGGAGTTGGTGGGGGTTGGGGGTGTTCCGTTTGGAATACAAGAAAAAGAAAAAAAAAAAAATTTTTCATAATCGAAAACGTGACTGTAATTTTTGAGCTGCCTAGCAAAAACTGCCATTTGAATGGTGTTCCCCAAAGCCGATTAGCCCTGAAATCGATATGATCGGATTGGGAAATATGCTGTATAAATTCTGAAAAAATTTTCAATGCGAATAGAATTTACATACATATATGCACATTTTTATAAATTTGTATTCTAGGTAGAATGTTAAATGATTCCTTAGATATTTCCTAGAACCAAAACAATGTTTCTTTGCTTAGAATTCTAAGTCTAGAACAGTCTGAACCTATACGGAAACAAGCCTTATATTTGTAGATTTTCATTAAAATAAAGAATGGGTATTCCATCCTATTCTATAATAAATCCCTTACTGATTTCTACACACATTTTTTTTTATGAAATACAGTAGAATTCCCTTTTTGGAATGTCCTTCGCCTAGCAGAGGTTTTTCCTTGCCGTTTTCTGGTATATCTGGTCGGGAGTTGGGCGCCTTTTGTTCGAATGAAAATGCGATTTGCACTTTTTTATGATTGGCATGTGTTAATAAATTTTCAAGGCTCATGGCAATGGCTATGAGTGGCACGTCACGTTGTCCGTTTCACCTCTCACACACCACCCCACCGCACCCCAACACACAGACCCTCATTCAGACTGCCTCTTGGGGGGAGTGTGTGTGTGTGTGTGAGAACTGACACGTGTTTTCGTCTTCTATCTATCAGCTATCTACGGGTTCTATCCGCTGAAGTCTGTAAATTAGCTCCACACTAATTTTGTGCTTCGATGAGCAAAAGTTTCCTTTCTTCCTGCCAGACAGCCTGAAAGGCGCAAACGAATGAACCGGGAAATGATGGCGGAACCATCATGGCATTGGAAGGGTGAGAAATGCTGTTGACATGATGACAGGATATTTTTTTAATCAATATATGTTTTGGTACAAAAAAAACATACATACATAAATAACTTAACTCGAATGTCAATGGCTCAATTTTCGTTTTGGTATTTTTTATTGACTAACCAAAAAAAAAAGAGGCCCAATCGTTCAAAATAAATGGTTAGCAGTGCTCTCGCTTTTGAAGGATCGAAGTTTTAGATACTGTAGAGCGATAAAGATCAATGTTTTTAGCATAAAAAGGTGTATCGTAAAATACAATAAAATAAACCAATAAAAATTTATTAACCAGTAAGTTTTAATGTTAGAAATGCTATTATTTTCTTCCTCTATGATTGCTCATCCGCTGCAAAAATCGTTCTATATTTAGATCCAAATGGAAATCCAGGGGAGATAAATTAAGAGTTCTTTTTACAAATTAAGAACTTTTTATTTAATATATATAAACCATTTATTCATATTCTTAAGACCCATCATTGGGTTTCCATTTAAGACAATAATATATAGAACTGAATTTCGTATTACTGTGGCCTCCAAAATAATACTCCTATGCCTCTGTATATCTAATTAAAAATGTAGCTAGAGTCAGTTTATGTCTATAACCAAGCCGATAGAATGCATTTAACCATCATCACGAATCCATATGCCTGTATGCTCTGAATACCATCAACACTTTACCTTGATCAAAATAATAATACGCTCTCCTTGCATGGGGGTATCAGCAAACTGAAAACTGAAATTCTCATTCAATTCGCCTATCGCCCCCAAAAACTTTATGGCAAATTAACTTAAAACGTTTTTTGCATATCCAAATAAACACGAAACGATAGAAAAAGATATAGAGAGGGACAGAGAGGGAGAGAGAGAGAGAGGGAGAGCAAGAGAGAGCGCTGCAAATATTTCTCTGATCTATTTATGCTATGAAAATACCAAATAAAAATAAATAAAAAAAAATAGTATATATCGTATATGCATAATACCAAATGGAGCGGGAATTTCCGACATACCAACATCACACACACACACACAAACACACATACTCAAACACACAGTGCATAGATGTATACGTATAAATAAATTTTCATTTCGTTTCGCATTCATCAAACATTTGACAATTTTATCTCCATGGGCGTTCGAGTGTCCTTTTTTTGCAGCGGGTCCTTCTAAGCGGCCAGTTGTCCGGCCAAAAAGTAAATTTATGTTATGTTTTTCGGTGCCCAGAGCCCATTCGCCATTCGCCATTCACATTTCCACAGCCATTGGCCATGTCCAGGCAGGAAATGCGTGTTTAGCGAATGTTTTTAAATTGTATAACGAGAATTTATGACGGACGACGCCATGGTGGACCCTGGCTTCTGCCTCCTGCCTCCTAAGGTACTCCAAAAAAAGAGATACAGAAACAACAGCGACGAAAATGGCATGTTTCAAATTCGTTTAGCATTTCTTATTTTATTTTTGTTGCCATTTCTGGTGTTGAAAGTAACACACACACATACGTACACATACATATTTATGGTGCTGTATATGTGAATATAGATATAAATGGAATTTTGAGAGCATTTTGTATGGTGATGTGAGGTCCTTTTTGATACTTCGTAGGTTATTGCAAATTTTATGTTGTATTTGGATAACTTTCTAAGCTAATTAGAAGGCAGCTTTTCCTTAAGGAAAATATGAAAAAAAAATATGAGAATATAAAATGAGAAATAGAAATTAAAATGGGAAATTAGTTGCTCAGAAATTCCATTACATTGGAAGAATTTTTGATAATTTCTTTACAGGTTTACTGGAATGGAGACACAAATACGAGCATGGAAAAGATATATTATTTTTCTAAACTAAAAAAAAAATAGTTAAACACCCCAAAAGTAGTTTTATGATACTTGATTCTTATCAATATTTATTTAACTATTTATTTACTTTCAAGTTTCTATAAATTACATTAAATTTATGGCTGTTGCCCTGATAAATTCCCTGATAGACTGAAAAACGTCTATTTATATCTTCCGTCGTATCCTTCGTAAATGAAACAAGACAACCTTTTTCGCTCCAAAATGTCCCCGCAGCTTCCGCATCCCCGACCATGACAATGCCTTTCAGCACTCCCCCCTCGCAGTAATCCCCCCCTGCAGCATAGATTGCCATTTATTTGAGACTCGTGGCACATTTGGGAAGCCCCACGAACCCAAGTTTGGTTTTTGTGCAGCATTTCAATGAGCAAATGCAAATAAATTATAAAAAAAAAGAGGGAGAGACGGAATTCAAATAAAAATATTGATGCTCTCCCCCGCCCCGCCCGCTGCCTACGCTTTTCGAGGGGAACGTGACGAAATGTGTTTCGTGTTTGTTGTTTCTATTTGTCGAGCACTTAAAAGAAATAACCGCCACGTTCTATAAATTAGATGGCATTTCGTCGCTTTTATTCAGGGCGCGCGGGCTCGTATGCGGTATTTCTGGTATCTACTACTGGTTCGAGTTCGGTTTCAGTTTCATGTCGGGGGCTAACGAGGCGTATGTGCGATGCCGGGCCTGACAAGTGAAAAATGTCCTTACATGCCCCCCATTTGCCTCAAGGAGCTGCGGCTTCCTGACTTGACATGTGTGTGTGTGTGTTTGTGTGTGAGTGTGAGTGGAGGTTTTGTGGAAGTGTGAGTGAGTGGTTGTGGTTCAGCGCCCAAGTCTCCAGCTTAAGCTCCCTGGCACCGTCAACCGCTTAATTATTCATTGAAGCCAATGCATTGGAATGCCAAGAACCGCAAGGCTTATAAATAGCACGGCAAACCCCATTCCACACTCCACACGCACAATCACCACCACCATTTCCAACTGCGTATTAATCAGTTCTTCCGTTTTGTGGCAAAATTGATTCAAAATGTGATAAGTTTTGCGCTTATGGTATGATTCCTTTTCTACTTCTACTCTAATGCGTTTTTGTATGCCCATTTTCGTTTGCCTTTTGGTGTAATAAGTTATGGGCCAACCACACATGCCACATGCCCCATGCATTTGCACATCATAAAACCAACGATAATTGCACTCAACACAGAAAAAAAAAAGGGAGTAGTGAAAGGGAGGAGAGAAAATGGAAAGTTTTCTGCATTGTTATCTGTCGCTCCGTGACTGTCTATGTCATGTGGGCCTTTAGCAGCCTCTCTGCTTGTCATAATGATTACAGCCCCAGAGTGCAATGACACAAAAACACATGTGTACACACACACTCACACATAGGAATGTATGAGCACACATACTTTTATTTGTTTTTTGTGGCTTACAGTAATCATTGCCTAAAAGATACGCGCTCTCTCTTACTCTCTAACATTTCCACGCACCTGTAAAAATATCCCTAAAATATACCATAACAGCAACTGTTAAGCTTTTATCGAAATATTTTGCTGTAATATTCAAAAGTACAGTATTTTTGAAACAGTTTGAAGCCTGTTCGGCAAACACATTTCACACATGTCCATACCGAATGGATGCACCCCGCCCCCGCACTCATATGCATACATATCCATGTGGATTGTTTGTTTGTATTCGTGGCTTGGTTTCTTCTGTGCGTGCTTGCCACGTTCCTTTTTTCTGAACTTCTTTTTTTTTCCTAGACTGCTTTTTTTTTGTAGCATTTAGCAGCATGGGGCGTGCTTTTGGCTGCGTTTTGTGCCACAAATGACCGAGTTCTTTGTTATAGTTACTACTTCTACTGCTTCTTCGGGCACTGGCATCAGCCTCCTGCCTTCTGCCACTGTACCTCTGCCTCCTGTCTCTTGCCCCTACCTCTACCCCTGACGCTTGTAAATGCATTCATGTGTTTTGTGTGTGTATGAATGAGTATCTGTGTGATTGTGTGATTCTCGACATGCGTTTGTGTGTGTTTTGGTTACCTACAATTTCATGCGGCCGCATTTATGAGTTTGCACCGTGTCCCCCTACCCTACCCTACCCTACATAGAACCTCTCCCTCATAGCCCTACCACCCGCCCCGCCATATAGACATGTGCAGCTGCTGCCAACACTTTCAATTGTTTTCAACACTAAAAATCCACGACAATGAGCACGCAGCAGGCTTGAAGTTGCTTTTTGCTTTTGCTGTGTGTGTTTTATTTGCACTAAATTGCGTTTTTCCGGCGGCCAAATGCTGCTGGAAAAGTGAAAATGCTTGACGGTGTGGCTTGAATATCGCTCAGTTTAGAAGATTCTTCAATATTTGGGTTTAAGGTGAGCGGGGTAAGAGTGAAAAGAAATATATTTTGGAAATACAACAAATAGAGCCAGCTCCTGAGCAACTAGCTACTGGTTATCAAATCGTTTGGGATCTACATACGAAGTTGCTGGTTAATGGCCGTACCCGGGAACTGGTGAACTAGTTGCTGACGATCTACTGGTAACTAGTTCGGAACTAGCTCCTGAGCAACTATCTCCTGGTAATTTGAAGGGTAATGGATCGGGAAACCAGGGGTGGTTGCGACATGCACATGTTAAATTGTTATCTAAAATACATTGTCATATAATTTTGTGTTGAAATCTTACTCGCCTGATCTTTAGGGATCGTACCTCTTTCTGTGTGTGCTTTCCTTTTAACTAACATCCAAAAAGGTTGTTCTCTGCTCAGGAACGATCCTCACAATACGCCTTTCCCAGTCCTGAATTAACATATATAAATATTTACGTTTGCTGTAACTTAATCCGTAATAACCATCCCCTGTAAATCATCGACAGACCAGAATTATCTACTGATATATCCATGATAAATTGCTGATGTATCTGTGTCCGTCTGCCCCCTTACGTATCTTAAGTAATCTTAAATTTTCTCGCAATTATTCTTACTCTTTTGGTATACTTTAATTTAGTTAAATTTGCCAAAGAATTAGTTCTTACAATTCCAAGTAATTCTATTATAAAATATTGACCTACAGTTGGTTGACGGCAAACGTTTGCAGACATTTTCCATTACCATGAAAGACAATTAGAGATGGCAAGATCCAACAGAGATTCATTTAGTAATCAAATGAAACATTTGCGAAATTATTTTCACGTCTTCCTTGGACCCACTCCCCCACATCCTGCTCCCCCTCCTCCTGCACCCCATAAACATAAAGAAAAGCCATTTGTATGCAAAATAGATGCTCTGGCTCTGGTTCTGGCTCTCTCAAACGAAAACTGAGACTCCACTCCACTCCCACTGGGACAAGGCGTCACTACTATTTGGCACTGACTCACATTTACATGCTAAATAGTCTACACCAAAGGCAGTATCAGAGGTAGGGGAAGCTTCTCCCCCATATTTCCATCTCTGAGAGAGACTCCTCTATCTGCCATATTACCATCTCTAAGAGAGAGACTTCACTATCTGGGATTTCGATGCCGACTTTGCGTGTAATTGAAACGTTAAATAATAAAGCCGCCTGTGGAGTGTAAGAGATTCAATCAGTTCATTGAAGGAGGTGACGGTGGCAGGCAATTAGAGACTGGATTTACCTCACAAAGGGACACAAATTTAAAGCACAGATAGAGGTATGTATGTACTATAGTTTGGGATACGTTTGGTTGCTTTTGCACCTTTACAGCATTTCGAAATAATCCAATTTATGCAGAGCTATACTATATGTACAATGGCAAAACGAATTTGAAACAAAACAAAATTGAGGCAAAAAAAAGTTGACGCAATCAGCGTTGAGTATTGCCATCTTCTCTCTTGTACTGTGTCCCTCTCTCTCACACATTCTATCTAGCCAACTCAAACGAGATTTCTCTTAGTGGGGGTGGTGGGGGTAAATTGTGGCTGGGGAGGGGGAAAAAATTAGTTGGCTGCAACCTGCAAAAAGGAAAAAGTTTTACGCTTAAGTAAAAGTGCAAATGCTTGCCATTCTTTCTCCTGTATCTGCTGCTATCTCTTTCTATTACCATATCTAGCTATCTCTTTCTATATTCATTGGCTGCCTTCAGCTCTCTCTCTCTTTCTCTCTCTCTTTCTCACTCTTTCGATTGCCTTTGGTGCTTCCGACGCCTTTCTTCGCGCAAATTGCGCACAAATTAGTTCAAGTTGAGGCGCATTTCAGCGTTATGACTGTCAATGAGCCGATGCTGGGGCATATAGAAAAGGGTACAGCGTGCCGGCGGAGGAGGGACAGGATGCTGCCACAACTTCAAATTGCCTGCGGGGCATGTGCAGCACAACAAGAGAAAAAAAGTTGAAGACCCTCCAGCTTTGGTCAGGATTGTAGGCGATGGTGGTGATGGCAGAAGCATAGCAAGAGGAGCCTTCTGAGAAAGTGTAGAATACTAGGAGGGGGAGGAGGTGGTGTCACACACACACACTCTATCCCTCTCTCTCTGTCCCTATATCCCTGCTGGCATTGTGCCCCAGTCAGCAGTTTTTGTTTGGGCTAATGATGCGGAGGATAGGATGATGTCGATGTTATTGGTATTTTCTATTGATGCTTCAGTAGGTTAGGCTTGGGGGATGTGTGTGTATGGGGGGGTGTGTGTGTTACCAATCTCCTACTCTTCAGATCTTGTACTCCTTCTTTTTCCCCGCTCTCTGGTTCTAGCTCTCCTCCACTACTACTCCTCTTTGTCTTTACTCCACCACTTGCTTCTCAATTCACTTGTATCCATTGTTTTTATTATTTGTGTTGCCAGAACTGTGTGCGTATCAATGAAAATGCTATTGATGCAGGCTCTGTGGAGGACTTAACGGAAAACTAGAGGATAGAAGGCAGCAGCTGCGGAAAAGTGTGATGCAGGATACGGTCTACAATCGAATTCAGGCTTAGCTGTCTGTGTCGGAAGTATTAGTTAGCTGGTATTTTGAGAATACAGGCATACTATATGTTGCACTCTTTAGTTATATAACCTCCATTTTGATATATATTTTATCATACTTTTCGATAGGTTTCGGTCTAGTCATAGTAGTTATAGATGGATAGCTGTATGCATATCCTAAACGGAATCTACTGGCATTATAACGATAAATAAATAAATAAATTTATTTATTCTAAAAAAATGAGATCTTGCTTTTAGTACCTGAAGGTTTTACCAGACAGACCAGAAAAAATGCATGTTAAGCAGCTATGGCAAAGAGAGGACTAATGATTGCTTCAGGGCAAGAAAAAACTAAATCTGTATAACTATAAACATGTGTGCATCATTGGGGGAGGAGAAAACACCTGCATAACCAACAGATTGTATATATAGTAGCCATGGGCCCAGAGTCTACAGCATACAAGAAGGAGTGGTGCATGGCAGAAGACTACAGCAGAAACAGAAAAAACTCTGAACAACAGCTTAACAGAGAAATCGAAAATAAAGAAAAGTACGTACTATAAGTTTCAGCAGAGATTTAACATTTGAAAGTGTTTCAAAAAGATATAATAGTTTTACCAATTCATAATAGGAAATATTTCTTTTGATCTAATTAATTTAAATAATCATAAGAATATTTAAGATATTTTTGTTTTTATTTCCTGCATACATTAACAATTTGCCGACTTTTTTGCGAGTTTTATTTGAATTCCGTGTTATGTTCTGTTAAGTTTAGCAGAGCTATGTTATGTTCTCTAACGTTATGTTAACCTGCTGTTGAGATAAAATAATCCCCCTATTTTAACAGTTTCATACGATAACAGCTCACTGTTACACCTTTACATACGTATGTTATCTGGCACTGTTCAGCACATTAACAGTAGGTGGAATAGCATGGAATTGAAACAAACAAAGAGCATGATTTTCTTCTCTCGTTTGCTCCCGATGTCGTAAGTTATTTTCGCTCTGTATCCTGATTTAGCTTTGACTCTCTCTTCATGCTTTTGGTGCTTCGGCGGTACGAGTACGTAACCTCAGACAACGCGAACTAGTTTAAGTCTCTCCAGCATAAAACTCTCGCCACCCATTCGCTCCACACACACACACCCACCCACCCACTTTTTGCCGAGCCAGCCTTCGTTCTCGTGTTCCGTTCTTATGCTGCGAAGTCCTCGTGCGGAGCGCCAGCCCTCTGTGGAGCGCCACTGTGTAAGTGAGTGTGTGTGTGTGTGTGTGTGGGGCCTGTAAAAAGCAGGTAATAAGGGGAGCAAAGCTTTTAGTCTTGGTCGGTTATTGGTGCTGTGTGGTTGACGACGCGACGCGACGCCGAAACTCCTGCGTGCTCCTTCCGTGGTCTCCGTGGTATCCACCCAAAACGCGTTTTAGCCGAACGCACGGCCACGACCATCGTGCGTGTAGTATTCATCCCAGTCGCGGCTGTTCGAGTGCAAGTGCGAGTGCGAGGGTGTGCGTGAGTGTGCATGAGTGTGCAAATTATGAATCAAAAGTATTCGAAACAAACACAAGCTGCACTACGCTCATACGAGTAGCAGGATAACAGAGCCAAAAACTAACTGAGTCTCTAAACAGAAATTCATATTCATAAAGAAGTTCTAGCGCGAGCGCGAATAAAAAAGGGGGGAATCCCTCCATCTCATCTCATACTGTTTTGCCCCAACGTTTTGACAAATTAAAATGCATAAATTATGAATGAAAGTACCGTTACGTGCGTGACAAGCAATCATTTGTTATTATTATTATGCACGTGGCCAACCAGCAGCTCTTAAGGCTAGCAAAAGTGAGCGAGAACACCTTCTTTGAAGTCCTACCAAGTTCTCTACACTCGCGCGAATCGCGATTCCAAGGTCCAAGCGGCACCTCAGCGTTCATACCTTAAGGTTGGACAGCAAAAACCAAAAAGCAAAAAAAAAACGAAGAAAAATACCAGTCATAAGTAAGTATTATGCGACAAACAATTTCCTACAGATTTCCCCCAGGGCAAGCGAGTAAGAGACAGAGACAGGGAGTGTAGGCGACAGAGAGAGAGGGAGACACACACACAAATTGTAACTTAAAGTTTTATTAACTTTGGTGGACCTTGGGGGCCATCCCGTGTTCAATTTGTGCACACGCCTCAGGTGTCAACATAAATTATTGTAATTATGAAATTCTATAGCTACCAGCCACCCCCAGCCCCAGCCCACATCTATTGCCATTTCTATGCTCCTATGTATTAGTTAGTAGCTACAACATACATATATATTAAATTCCCGTACAATGCCAATTAATTTTAGACGCTGAGCTGTGGGACACTGCCTGCCCTGCCCTGCCTGCCCGCCTGGACTCTGAATTATGGGCTTTCATTAGTCTCATTTAGTTCCAGGTGGGGCTCCAAAGCGGAGCAGGGCATCGAGCTGGAACTACTCCCCTCTGGTAGATCGTTAAATTCCTAAACTCTCCAAGAGGTCACTGCCATGGTTAGATGGTTTTACGACCCCCCATCAATTGGCACTAAAAAATAATATTGTCTGAAAATAAAAACGAGATTTTTTCTCATTGAGAAAACATATTTTAGAGAAATGTTTTTGAGGAGTGGGGACCAATATTTTGAAAATTTATTTCATTGGCCATTTAATGGTCTTTAGGCCATGGAAATTACTCTCACCACCATCAATCTACTGGTGCTTTTTTCTTTTTAAAATATATTTATGTTTTGTGGGAGGGAATACATTTATTTGTTTGCTTTTCCCCATTTTATTTGCAATTATTTATCCATTGATTTTCGTTCGACTTTATTGTTTTGCGCATAATGGAAAAAGTTCAAAATTTGCATTCATTTCGAGCATGAATTGAAGATTAAATAAATTAAATATTTAAAATGATTTTTCTACTATTTAAATCAATTTTTATTAGTATTAAATTGTGCATTAAAATTGTTTACCCATAACCTACCTCAAGACCTCAAGTCTTAGCTGAAAGTCACCTTTAATTTTAAAGGAAATTTGTGCCTCAAAATGCCCTACAACAAGGACTGGCCATGGCCCCAACTTACACACACATGTACACGCACAAAAGGGCCAATACACATACACACACCTACTCAGATTCAAAGCCAGCACACAGATACACTGAGCGAGAGAGAGAGAGAGAGCAGTGCCAGTCATTCAGTCAGTGAGGCACTTCCCGTATAGCCATTCAGTCATTTCTTCATTTGCCATTCAGAGACCTCTGCCACAGCCACAGCCCACATGGGCGCATGCAACATACGACAAGGCGGCTCCTAAGCCTAACCCCAGAATTTGTCGCCTCTTCCTCTCTCTGCCACCTTTTCCATGAGTACGTGTGTGTGTGTGTGTGGGTCACATGACTTTATGTATGTGTGTAGCGACAAGCCATTGAACATGGCCTTAGACGCAAATCTGTGGCCAACTGGATGTGTGTACTGTTCCTGCCCCTCCCCCCCCTTTAAAGCAGCAGAGGGGAGACGTTTCACTTTTAAAGGCAGACAAAATTGAATTTGTGGTAAAAATCTGTACCAAAAAGATTTCCATATACACGAGGGATACGGGGTGATACAGTAGCTACAGAAGCTACTACACTGCTACAGAGATGTTAGTGACCCGAGTCCAAGAGTCCTTTAAGACCTTGTAGACGACGACGGTATACGAGTATATGTATGTACTATATTTGCATATTTAACAAGCCAGTGCCAGTGACTGCCACATAATTAATTATGCAAAAGACTGAGACTTGGCCAAAACATCAAGTATACGCAGTGTATGCGTGTGTGTGTGTGTGTGTGTGTGTGGTGCTCCAACTATTTTGCATAAGCCACTCACTCGCACCGTTCGACATGGGGGGGGGCTGCTTGTATACTCTATATAGTATATGTGTGAGCCACATCTTAAAATAGCTGACAACAAGGTGCTAAAATTATTCATGGCCTCTAATTACAAAACATGATTTTCATTTTGGAAAAGTTTAGACCCCCGCCCACCTCCCCACAAAAAGGATTTCCTTAGTATGTTCTCCATTGGCTGCTTTCTGGGGTATTTTCTGATTTTCGGTTTTAATTGATTTTATGCAAATTTAATTTTTGGCCAGAAATCCCAAACCAAGAACAATTACACAATCGCCCAATCCGCATGCTCGTCTGTCGTCTTGCGTCTTAAAATGATTGTTAATTTATGCCTTTACTCAATGATTTTTGGAAGTTCAAAGATGGCCTTAAGTCCTAATGCGATTCTGAGGGCTCTCCATTGTATCCCTTAGAGTCCTGCGCTGCTTCCTGGCTGGGAGAGCATTTAATACATATTATCATTTATTGGCCATAAATTGTATGATTAATTCATTTGGTTTATTGTTTTGTGTGCTCCCAGTACACACAGACACACACACATCACATAGGACAATTTTGTCCTGCTTTCTGTCACTAGAGCTGGGGTGGGGTATGCTTCAGGAAATTTACTTTGAGGGAAACCCTTGCAGGGTTTTGCAGGATACAATTTTACTCAAATATTCATTGTAATTTGTAAATGCAGCCATAGATATTGATGTATGTAGGGGAATATTCATACGTACATATATAGGATTAAGAAGAGGATGCAAGATTTACAGGGTTTTGCATGTGTACAGTCAGCTTAAAATAGTTCAAATTATGCAACAATCATGAGATATATATCGAGGAATAAGTAAGGCTGATGCAAATAAATAATATTTGAATATCGATTGAACCCAGGAGTTGGTAAAAGTTCGAAGCAACATTTACGTTTAGTTACACAACCCCTTAATGACACTTGCCCGAGACTCTCAAGACTCTCTTTCAATCGAAAACTCAACTTGAACTTAGATAAATATTCAATACGTCTCAATTTTCTATCATTCCACAGACTTGCTGCTGCCACACGGAAACTTTTGCTGATGTTTCAATTAAATACAGTGCGTTAAGCGACAACCCAAGGAACCAGAGGAAGACCCGAAATAGAAAAAGAACAAGAAATAGCAAGGGAAAGGGAGAAAAAAAAACCCATAGCCAAATAGAGAAGCAAACACAAATAGAGGGAAAACGCGCACAACAGTCAGGACAGACCAATAGACAGGACAGACAGACAGGATATAGCATGTAAATGTGACTACGTTGTGGGGGTGTATGTACTGTACTGTACAGTAGAGCACGGTTAATAGGAATAGCAAATAGCAACGAGCTCATGGAAAATAAATATAAATAAGCTGAGGACAGACAGTGCGAGCGAGCCAGGGACAAGGGAAAAAAGCAATTGGTTGACGCTTTCCCTCGTTGGCGGTCAAGGGAAAATTTATTGCATTGCACAAATGAGACAAGACACAAAACGCAAACGAAGCAAAAAAAACAAAACACACAGATAATAGTTGAAGACATACAGATAGAGGAATAGAAAGAAAGAGAGAGATAGAGAAAAGTGTATGAATAAGAAAAATAACCAAAAATTTCGCAACAAATTGAAAAATTCAAGTTTCAGCCAGGCAAAGCCAAAGACGAACAACAAAAACAGGAAGAGAAAGTAAAAGAAAGCAAGAGAAAAGATATAAACTATAGATCTATATAGGTTAATGCAACAACAGCACAACCATGGATGCCCCACAATATAAACGTCGACACCTCATCCTGGCCTGGATTCTGCTGCAACTTTGCTATGGTAAGGATAAAAACTCAGCAAAATTCCAACCCCTCAAATAATATATACATAAATCATACGCCAAATGTGTTCTGAGCTGAAAGATAACTCATTTAAAATTCATTCAATAATCGATAGGGGAAATCCCCCATTGAGATATACTCAAGTTTATAAAAGTCCCCTCCACTCCGACAAAGTCAAGGCTGTCAAAGATGAGTGTGCCCACCCCCCACCGCCAGTTGGGAGTTCCCTAAAGGAAATCCCTGCTCACAAAATCTTTTTGCTCCACCCCTTCCGCCCGTGAATAAACAACAACTTTTTGGCGCTGGCTGCTGTTATTTATTTTTAATTAAGTTCAACAAACTGCTTGGCGCAAAACTAAATAAAATTAACTGACAAACAAGCAACAGTCGCGGTTAAGCCGCCATCCCCGGTTGCGGCAAGACTTTTGACTCTTCAACAGCCTGGAGGGAAGACTCTGTGTCTCAGGTCGTAAATAATTGAGATATTTAGAAAATGGTAAAGCAATCAGTTCGAGTCGCAATTGAAAGGCAGAAGCCCAAAAGTACAAATGAATCTTAGGAATATCTTGCAGCTTCTGGCCATATTCTAAATAAATACAAATAATTATTTAGAGCAATTATTAATTAGATTTTATTGCATGTACAGTGTGCACGCACTCTATACATAATTTTATTAGCGCACACAAATGCAATTAATATATATTTTTATTAATATTAATTTGTGTCATCTATGTGTCGCGTTTCGTGGCAAAAACCTTCAACTTAATTAATTTGATTGCTAACAAAAAAAAAAAAAACCCTGAGAGATGGTGAGAGTACAAAAAGTTGTATGCTGCCGCATTTAATTAAATAAATAAACATGTTTAAGTTTTTGTTCAATTGCCATTCCCATTTCCGTTTCCTTTTGCACTAAACTTTTCAAAGCGAAAAGAAAAACTTGTTCTGCTGCCATAGGATCTTTCTCTTTGCTGACTACTATTTAAGGAAGGAACTTCCCTCTTCCCCCTTCCAAATTGCTATGTGAGCGACAGAGAGCGAAATAATAATTACTGACAAATACAATTTCTGTCTAGACAAACTCATCGAGAAAAAAATAATAAGAGAGAGAGAAAGAGAAATAGAAATGATTATTATTTGCTGGCACTTAGCTGGCTGAGCGCATTGCCTGAATTATAGATAGAAATCTTATTTTCCTATTATGAGGTCACGTACGCATGCCGCATATAGAAATGGGAATTCAACTGAACAAGAGGGGAGCAAAAGCTATAAGTAGAGACAAGTGCAACGACAAAAGGATACCCAGTAGGGGAGCGTAGTTACTGTACTACCCTCCAATACTTCTGTAGAAAATTGTCTCCCTATATCTTAGCTTACCCTATAGGTATTGCACGCCCAATACAACATACCTTTTGCTGCCCCAAACTACAGGGTATCAAAAGAAGTGAACATACTATAGAACTTCAGCAAGCAACAAATAATGAAATTAAGTTAACGTGGCGCGCACACTTATGGCCCCAAACTGTAACTAACAAAAGGAGCCCCGGCCAACTGTCCGAAGGAAGTACATATTTATTGGCAGCACATGAAACTAATGTTGAGCGACACGCACTCCCCTTCCCCAGGCCCCCTCCAGCAGCAGCAGCAGCAAGAAGCAACCATTACAGAAAAGAGTAAGACCAAATACAGTAATAAGTAAGACCAAATACGAATCCGCAGCCACATCCACATCCAGAGCCTGTTGGTTTAATGAGAGCTCAAAAAGGTTTCTTTCACCACAATTCAAGCCTCTTCGAGTAGAGTTTATTAAAGATTTTCCTGAAATTGTTAGGGCCTCATAAATACCTACAAGTACGAGTATTATTAGCAAGTGATTTAACTTACGATTAAGAGAGGAGAGTGAGCATAAGAGTAACGGCCTGGCTGAAGGTCGATTGAATGGGGAGCGAGCCACTTGATGAGGTGGCGAAAATGTGTGGCATATGAATATTATGGCTTGTGGGAATCGATGAAGAGGTAAAGCTCTAATGACTAGCACAAACTATCAAGGGATAATCTATAATCAGTCTAGCTATAAGACTCGTACCACTCTAGTTACAATTACCCATAACCAACGTTTCCCTGGCAATCCCAAATGCCTTCCACACTATAATCAATTGAACTTTACATATGTATTTCAAACTAATTAATCATCTAGCTGTATTTTGACTTTGTTTTGAGCAATCTTTAGCACACCCTTGGGGGGCGTTCGTTGTGTCTTTTATCAATTTCGATGCCTTAAATATAAATTAGCCAACATTAATTTTGCATGTCTCCGCTGTGCCTTTGGGCACTCAGGCAATTCCATTCCACGAAATGTAATTAATCATAAAACGTTAAAATCGATGCTTCAAATTTAATTGAATTACTCGATTCCATGATGTGTATAATTGTGGGCCGTGTGGGAGGAGGTATGCTTCAGACATAAGTCTATTTTCAAGTCGAAGCGAATTCTAATTATATTATTACAGCTGTCCATAAGCGTTCTCTATGTGTGTGTTGGTTTAGTCATTTAATTGATATTCTAATTAAAGAAAATAATCGTGCCCGAAAAATGTATTTGACTGATGAGTTGATTAAACTCGCGTATTATTCATATCGATTGACATTCATAGATAAATCATTCATAAATTATAGAAATCTGGTAATAAGGAGGAGGATATTTTAGAACAAAATCAAAAAAAACTGTGTCCTTTTTAAGGAGTATTATTTGACTCGAAAAGATGGTCCAGTGGGTCCATCAGAATATGGGATACGAAAAGGCCTCTATATAATTTTTATAATTTTTATGGAATTAACTATATCCTTCGCAGGAAGTTTCCTTCCCATTCAGTCTCAATTTTAAACTAATTGCACCCAAGGGTTTCCCACCAGGCTATATATTTTTTTATAGTATTATTATTCATTTTCAATGTGACAGTTGTCTGTGTCGAAAAGTTTGTCAATTTATTCCATTTAGAAATTAAAATTCATTCTAATATCAAAAGTTTTCTGTGCCACATTGAAAGATTTAACATATTTTTGTTGCCTCAAATAAATTCAACACAAACAATACAACAAAATTACGCAAAATCAATTGCAGACAAATATCAGATAACAAAAAATAATCCAAAAATGCCTGGAAAGGATAAGAAAATACCAAAAGTCAACTGCGTGATACTCGGGGATAAAGGCACGGGCAAAAGCGCCTTTCTCAATCGCCATCTGAATGGAGAATTCAAGACTGAGAATATTGGATGCCAGAATAATGAGCTGATTCTATACACAAATCGCGGACCAATATGTTTCGTTGTGTGGGACATCAACGGCAAGGAGATTGAGAAGACCATAAAGCCCCAGTGTGCCATCGTCCTGTTCAATGTGACCTCCAGTTTGACCTATGTCCGAGCTATCCAATGGAAATGGTGTCTACTTCGTAGCCGCCAACCCATAAGTCTCTGCGGCAATATGATCGATCTCGAGCATCGCATTGTACCGATGCCCACAAATAGAAATGGCTGCTTCGATATATCGGTTAAGCAGAATATCAATTTGGAAAAACCCTTCCTTTGGCTAGCACGAGCGCTGTCTGGCGATCCAGAACTGAAGTTTGTGCCACAGCCAGCACCTCAGCCACCAGAAGAGAAGGCATTGTGTGCCTCTGCCAAGCAGCAAAGAATGCTTCAGATTCAGCAGGCAATGGAAATTGCTCTGCCAGAGACAATTTAACGACATAAAACTATCAAAGAGAGGCAATTTAACATCATCAAACCTTCTAGTGGAGGTAATAGATACACAAAAGAAACATCAACACGCAGAAGAATCGAACGGAAGAGATGAGGGATGGGAATCATAAGGAAATCAAACAAAAAGGCAACTGAGAGGCAACAGTCTCTTCTCCCCTCACAGTCCTGCCTGTGGACTGTGCTAAAACCATTCTTAAAGCCAATAAAAAAACTATTCTTTGTATGAATCGCATCATAACGTTTCACTTTACCAACTGAACAATCATATTTTTTGTGCACTCCACCCTTAGAATCAATTATAGAATCAACCCTTGCAAAAACAATTGCATTCCGGCTTTGCTGCAACTTTTGGCATCAACAAACAAACAAACAAACACAAATATTGGCACAAAAATTCGCATGGAATGCAAATCGAAAGGGAAAACTTTTGACTTTTGTTGCCCTGCGATTAACCGTCTATTGTTGAGGGTGGGGGTATCGATCGATCGATTGTTGCCAAGTTTTTGCTTTTCATCTTTCATTATTCTTTATATATATACCAGTACATATATATATATATATATATTTTTTTTTGGTGTTTGCTGCTGTGAGATATGCAAATGAAAGTGCGCCCCTGCAATGCAGCAAAAGCTCCACTGAGCTGACAACTGGGAGCTGTTATTCGAGGGAGGGGTGGGGCAGGAATAGGGTAGGGTAGGGGTAGACGTGCTCCCGTTTTGTGGACAACGATGCACTCATCGTCAAAGGCAGACTCTAAAAACTGAAACTGAGATGCAGATGGAGATGCTGAAGGAGAGTGGTGATGGAGAAAGAAAGAGGTTCAGCAGGAGGAGCAGTGGCAGGATGAGGAGCAACTTCCGCTTCTGATTGCAGATTAAGCACGTTCTAGTCTGGGGAAGCGCTTGGACTGGCCTAAAAGGGGGGGACTTGCGCTCCGGCTCGGATGGATTGATGCGTATTGATGCTGCTGGCGTCTGCGAAACATGGCAAAAAACATCTTTATTTGCCCAAGGCTTGGCATCCGGTCTGCCAGCCATCCATCGATCCAACCAAGTCCCCCCCAGACTAAGCCGCATCATAATTTTTGCCTCCATGCAACTGCCTCTGTCTCTGCCTCTGCCACTGACTCTGCCTCTGCCACAGTCTCTGTCTTTCTGTTCTGGTCTAGTCTGAAAAAAATTTGCATTGTAAGTGAAGCCTTGGCAGAGCTATAAATTTCAGACTTACCAACCCGCCCCCTGCCCACTCTCACTCACTCTCTCTCTCACCTCGCTCCCTCTGATGTCTTTCCTCTTTTCCAATGAGTTTTCAATGGACTCTAATAAAATTAATTGCATTTTGCATTTGCCTGTCGAGCCAAAGAAAAGCAGTACAGAGCTCTCTCCATATGACAGTCAGATTTTGTTTTGGGAATTGCAATGGCTTTTGCTAAGAGAGAGGCGGAGGCCTTGGACTGTGGAGATTGCGGGGAAGGGAACTGTTCGAACTGTTTGCATTGTGTAACTAATCCGCTTCAGTAAGCCGATTCTATTGTCATTTTGCTGCTAAATGGGTTTTCGGCTAAAGATGATTTTAATTGGTTTTGCTTCTACAATTGGTGTTGTTGTTTCTGGCCAAACTTTCGATAGTGCAAATTAGGAGCTGGAAGTTGGAGCTAAAGGAAATAGGCCAGCTCTTTTGAGGCATATACATATCTATAGAAAAGTATGTACCAAGAATAACTATGTACAAAAAAATATAAAAGGATACATAGTATTTGGACTATTTTAATTCGATTTTAAAACATTTCCCTATTAATTTAAATATAAATAAATTTATTTTTTCTACACCCATCTTTTTCCCTCTTATAATTGAAACTCGAATGTTCAACTTATGAAAACAAATTATCCATAAAACCTCTTAGAAAGTCGATTAGCAGTCGTTTATATATAGTAGTAGACCTCCCTGGGCCACTATGAATGAGTATTTAGATGACTTAACCGCTTGAAGCGCCCCATAATGATATGCAAAGCTAAACTTTAGTCCGTAAACTTCTGCATTTGACACTTACCCACCCCTTTGCATTGCTGTGAATTAGATTTTGTGAGGCCAAAACTAAATCCCCAAAAAAGAAACTCAATTTTGGGGTAAAGGATTCAGAGTCGGAGTCGGCGTTGGCGTCAGAGTCGAAGTGAAAACTTTTGTCTGTGGCTGACATTTGTTGGCCCCCGGCGGCAAATGAAATCATTTAAAAATCAACAATAATTAAGTAGCAAAAACTTTTTGTCTGTTAAGGTAAGCAGCATACTACTAGTGGCAACCAGGCAACAAAAGCCACTGAGCCCACTGAGTGGGAGCCCCTTTCGACCATAACTATGACGTTTACACGACATCAAATGGAAAACTTTTGTGGCACTGCCAGCAACATTTCCTTCGCCCATCAACTGTCTGTCAGTGGCTCTTCTTAATTAAAGCTCAGGTTAGATGACAAAACTTTCGAATCGCTGGCTTATTAATTAGCCAGCCCCCGGGGGCAAGGCAGTAGCAAAGCTGCTCCTTCGCTTGATATTTGTCAAAATTCAGTTTTTGGTCGCCCATCAACACATTTGTGGAGAAAAGGTAGTAGAAAATCCTATTTGTTATGACAAATTTAATGAGCTGAGGGATCAAACAGCCATTGGCTCAAATCAAATCCGATTAAAAGTGGCCAGAAATTGGCAGGGAAAGTCTTCAAATTGGAAGGAAAAGTCTTCATTGCAAAGACCAAAGTAACAGGTCTATGACTGAATACAAATCTCTATATAATGGGTTAGAATTTCTTTACATTATCCCACAATATCGTGAAAGAAAAACTTATTAAAAGGCATATTTTTAAATGAATATTGAATGATATTCTCACACCTTTTGCAATTATCTCATAGCAAACTTCTCATTACTTTGAGCTTGTTTTTTTTGTATACTTCTTCTGCAAAAACTCCATTTACTTTCAGTTAACACCCAAAGGAGTGGAGTGTCCTTTGTGGGCTAGAGTTTTTGTAGTGCCAGAGCTCGGGCAAAGGAAAAGGGGCTTTTGTGCAGCGACGAAACCTTTTGGCAACGCACTTTGTTTGTCTTCCGCCAACGAGTGAGGCGAGGCTTTTGGCCGGGAAAGGCAGTCCAAAGAAAGCAGGAGGTAGGGGCAGTGAGGGGTAGGGGGGCAGCATGAGCGTCAGCTGTTGTACACCCAACTAGTGGAGAGTGCATAATACTAAATTGTACTTGTGTACTACATACCCCGCAAAAATACGAGTTTATTCCCCACAAAGTGTCCGCCAAAGCCAGCCACGCACAGGGCATTGGGTGGGGAGGTGGAAGGGGGAGGCTGGCAAATGGGAAAACAGGAACTCAAACGACGCCGCCGTTGCAGCCGCAAAAGCGGAAATGCACTCAAAGGAGCAAAAAGCCCAAAGTGGGCGACGTCCTTCTACCCAATTCTCATACCCCATGCCCTTCAGCGTCACCATCATCATCATCATCATGAGCGTCATCATCATCATCAGCGTCACCATCATCCTCATCGGCTTCAATGGCGGCTGTTTTTCCTTTTGATACCCTTTTGCTGAGAGGGTATTATGATTTTGAAAATGTGTTTGGAAAGGAAAGAGGAAGGCATTTCGAAAAGAAATAAATAGAGGATTTATATTTTTTCTAAATATTGAAAGTATATTCGATTGAAAGAATAAAATCTTATCCAATATTTATTCCTCTATACATGTATGTATCGTTACTATATCGCCTTCATTGCGTATTAAAATTTTACATCAATATTTATACATTTTATTTATTAATCAAACACACATTAAAATTGCTTCATTACTCTACTTTAAAGTTATATATTTACGTATAGAAACGTTGCCTTTGAAGTGTATCTAAAACTTCGTTCCCAAAATGCCCAGTTCCTCCCATAGGTTTGACTCTTTTTAAGCCTTTGTGCATTGTGCTTTCTATTTTGTTTGTTTGTTTGTCGCTTCGCTGGCTGTTTGGTTGAACGACCACATAATACAAACAAAGTAAAAAGAAAATAAAAAAATTCCACAACGAAAACGACGTCAAAAAAAAGGCCCTTTAAGGCCTTAATGTCGCTTCCTGTTTGGTAATGAAATGCTGCACTTATTTTTAGACACATATAGTACTTGGTTTTGGCCCCTTCCTACCGTGCCTTTAGCCTCTTTCTACCCTGCCGTTAGCCTCTTCCTACCAAGCCTTAGCACCGTCCTCCCTTGCCTTTAGCCTCTTCCTCCTCCCTTGGCCGGGGACAATTGTATATTTAGGCATTACTTTGTGGTTATTCTTGAACTTCTACAAAAATAACTTACCAAACTGTGGACAGGTGTAATGAGAATGTGGGCAGGTGGATTCCCTCCAAGACTGGGGGATGGCTTTTGTAGACCTATTTTGTATGGGTATGTCCTTGATTTGATTGGATTCTAACAATATAAGTTTGGGGGTGTGGGCATGCCTTTAATCGTAGGTAAAAGAGCTAATGAAGGACTTAATGTTGTTTACTGACGCATTGGCCGACAAGTGTTATGACTAATCAAATGAATAGACATATGTGTGAATGAAATGAATGAATATGTGTGCCCAAAGCAAGCTAACAAAATGTAACCAAAATGTTTTTGTTAGACACATTAAGAAAGTGTTGCGTTAATAGATACTTAAATTGTGTACAAGGATATCAATAGGATAATTAATAAGCCGCTAAGATATGCCCTTAAATATAAGCAAAGAATCTGTCGGATAAGAGAGAACAGACATTGGGTTTAGTAGGAAGCTTTGCAGTCGCTTTTCTTTCACTTTTGGACACATATCCCAATGTACAATGTTCTACTTTTAGAGTTGTTCTACCCAATCCACAGAGATTGCTGCTCCACTTTCTCTAGCTGCTGCTGCTGCTGTTCATTTCTGGCTCTGCAATATTAATTTCATATCTCGATTTGCGTGACCCAAATCGCCCTGGGAGAGAGTAAGCGGAGGAGGGGCCTCGTACACAAGCCTTCCTTCCGTCTTTGTCTTGGGCTGTTAAATAAGTTGCCAACTTTTCATTTCACTCTCGCTGGCATTGTCTCGAGTGTTAAGTTACCCGCTACCGCCCCCCAAACCAAACCCCCAGAGTAGCACCCTGACAGCATCTAGTCGTAGCTTCACCCTGCAAGCCTGCCTGCCTATACCCCTCCCCAAAGATGATGCTGAGAAGGACGCGGTGGAGCTTTCCAACCAGGACACGTTTCTCAAGTTAGCCTCGTTCATTCCTCGCGACTCGTGGGATCCCCCCTCCCCGCCACCGACCCTTCTGGGATCCTTTCGGAGGCATTGTGTTGGCAAAACAAAAGCGCATTGTTCTAGTCTAGGGCGGCGGCAGCGAGCGACTTGCCTTCGATTTCCTTGACTTTTATGCACTTGCTGGCAGTTATTTATGTCCCCTGGTCTTAGTTCTGGCATTGAAACTGAGAGCGAGAGCCGCATTCAGCATGCCGCGTGCAGCATGCCAGGGGCTTATTAAAGTCGTGACAAAATAGTTGACAAACAATTTCTTTTATGTGTCTTCCATTTGCAGAAGCCGCAGAATGCCTGACAATGACCGAAATCAAAATACCCAAGCACATAATGCGGCACGAGGATGCGGCGCTCGGTTGCAAGTTTGATCTGGATGGCGAGTCGTTATATTCCGTTAAATGGTACAAAGATGGCTTCGAGTTCTATCGCTATGTGCCGAGGGATATGCCCCCGGGGCAGGTTTTTCCCTTGCCCGGCGTTGATGTTGAGGTAAGTTTTTCTGCTATAACTAAAATCTAGTTCTCCTTCGTTTAGGGTTCATTGGAAATAAGTTTAGTTTATCAAACAAAATGCTCGGCAATAAGAAATCAAAATTACTGCAAACCCTGGAGCAGTCCTTGCCACCCATCGACCAAGAGGATGCCATACGTCTGATTGTCGAGGAGATTCGCAAGCCCTCAATCAATCCCACCCATGTTGTGGCTGCGCAGAAGGAATCTCTGCGTGTCCTACACATGGATCATGCCCTTAAGTTTCAGGCCACCATGGAGCAATACAATGTCACGGCCACAGCGGCAGATCTGGATCAGGTGATGCCTGTCAAGGATCAAGCGCTCGATGATATGTTGGATATCCTCACAGACATCGAAAGTGAGGACGAGGATGAGCAGGAGGATTATGATGAAGAAGACGAGGAGGGCGATCAGTATGATGGCGATGATGAGGGCGAAGATGAGTCACCAGATGATAAAGATGATTTTAATCTAAATAATATCATTCTATAGAGATGTTAAAATTTCAAGCAAAATTTGTAAAGTTTCTTGGCCAAAAATTTCGCTATAAAAAAGGGGAAATAAAATAAAACTGCTATGGGGGGTCTTTCTCGGTTATGCTGTGTACAACTTTCGCTTTCTTTTGCTGTTGCATTTTCTGACTCTCTCTCTCTCTTTTCTTTTGCCACAACATTTTTTCGCCCTCTTTTACAGTTGCAGAATTCCACGGACGTGGTTGTTGTTTTACGTTCGGTTAGCCTTCAGTCGACTGGACGGTATCGCTGCGAAGTGTCCGGCGAGGCGCCTTCGTTTCAGACAGTTTCCGGTCACGAGGACATGATTGTTGTGGGTAAGTGTTTGGGGTGCGGGGCTGGTAAAGTGGGCTAACAAAAAAATACATACACACATATGAAAAAGGGGGATAAAAAACAGAGAAAAATAAAGAAAAAAAAGGGGAAAAACAGAGAAATAAAGAAAAAAGAAAAGGAAAGCGAGAAAGAGGTAGAGAGTGAGTGCGAGAGAGAGAGACCACCATTCAAGGCAAGATTAATTGCACTGAGCGTACGAAGCGACGAAAAGTAATCTGTTTCAGTATTTTTCTGCCTCCCGTTTTTTCTTTTCATTTTTTTACCTACCCTCTCATTCTTTCGTTTAGCATCAGCTTTCTCTTTCTTTTGCTCTTGTAGTTTTCCTCCTTTTACAAGATATATAAAATATTTCACATTTATTTAGTTTATGCCTGGGCATTGTTTCTCGCTGCGATTAACAAATTCTCGAGCACAAAACCTGTGCCAAAAACAAAAACCCAAAAAAAAATATAAACAACAGCTAAAAGAAATCGGTTGTGTGTATGGCAACTATGGGTATATCCTATATACAGATTTATGTCTTTATACACTTTTAGAAATTATTTGAATCTATTTAGGCAGAGTTGGGAACATTATCAAAAGGGAAACTTCGGCTTCAAGGGGTCTTAACATCGCCTTAACACATCTTTAGTATTTTTTTGTTGCTCTTGCTTTCATTCAATACAATATATATACCTCATCCATGGGTATACCATTACTGCGCATACCTATAAAAAAAAGAATGGAGAACAGAAGGTATGTTGGATGAAACTCTGGCTATCCTTTTTCTTGGCCAGTTTTCTGCACAGCTTTAGTATGTGTGTGTGTGTGTGTGTGTGTGTGTGTATTTATCCTTTGTATTGTATTCCGCTGGCAAATTGCCCATGTACGTGATGCAATTCTGTTGCTCACTTACAGCACTGCCTCCGATTCAGACACCCGTCCCTTCAGTCCGCTTTTCCTTTGTCTCAGATTCAGATTCAGCCTCAGCCTCTATGCCTCAGACTTACCCCATCCGGCTCAGATTTTCTCCACCTCCCATTCAAGCACTTTTCCTGCCACTCCCTCTTGGCTCAATGCTAAGAAAATACCTCCTTCTCCTCCTTCTCCTTCTCATCTGTGCTGTGTGTTTTCTCGGCTCTCTCTGCAACTTAATTTGAAATTTTTGCGCAATCCAACAAAACATGGCGCAAAAATATGGCCAAACGCAATATGAAAGGCAGCGTCAGAGAAGGAAAACTTAGAATAAACGTGTTTAATATCAGTGAAGAAAAGCCGGTGCCGTGGCGCAAAAGAGAAGAAGATGATAAATTCTCAGTTTTCTTTTCATTCAGCAGAGTCCCGGAGTCCGACTCGACTCGACTTTCAGCAGAAACTGAAAGAGAAAGCGCATTCGAGAGAGAGAGAAAGCTCATTAAAGGGGAATGCGGCAAGCAGATACATATTTTTGTGTGCTGTTGCACTTCATCCGATTTCATGGCAAATTTTCAATTTGAAAATATTTAAAATATTCTTTAAATCTCTGTATTTCTTAGACCATTAAAGCGTTAGAGATTAAAATGGAAACATTTCTTATATCATGGAAAGACTCTGAATCAAAAAGCCTAAGTATAGCTACTACATATCAACTACATACCTGATGAATTGTATGATCTACATACCTGATGAGCTGTATGTAGATTATATGTCGTAGCTATAATATTGCTTCTATGGTTCATCTGCTCCTATCGCACAAATTGTTTTCAAACTGACTAACAGAAACCCCCCAAAGAGTTTTCAATATACACCACTCCCCCGCCCCGAAATGCATGACGTAAGGCGGGATGAAATGCGTCGAGTATCGACACATCTCTGACCCAAATATTGCTCTAGTTTCAGTTCCCCAAACGTTTCTCATTATGCTGAGTTGATGATGTTTATCATCGACAGTCGTCGTCGTCGTTGTCGTTGCTGGAGCACCTCATTGTGTTTGAGCCGGGGGCAAATTTCACCTTCATTTCCGTCAGTTGAAATGCTCTCTCTCTCATTGAGAACCACTCAATTGGTGAATGTCGGGTGGGGTTGGAGGCAATCAAAATTGGTATATCGCATAATTAGGCTAACTAAATATTTCCTCGATTGCTTGTGAGTGCAACAGAGAGGGGAGAGAGAGAGAGAGCGCGCAGAGCCTACACACGCTTCCGCTTTCAGATGGAAATTACTCAATTACGCTCAGGATTTAATGGCGAAAAAAAACGATGGAAATCTAAAGGGTGGGGGTGCGGCCTCTACTATATGCTACGTATAGGTGGTGCCTGGTGGTGGTTCGAGTTCCAGCAGGTTCAGATTTAAGCGGATTAAATCAAAGGCATAATGACTATGACGATTTGCGGATCAATAAACTTAATGAATTTGTGAGCCATTAAAAAAAAGAGGAAAGGCTGTGCAAAAGAGACGACAAAAAGTTGGAAAAAAACACAGAAAGAGAAGCTGCTAAAGTGCAGATAGGTGACAGCAAAAGGGAAATGGAGGAGATGAAGAATAAGTTAATAAAAGCGTAATATGTGACAGTTTCATTAGCAGCAGATTCACATTTCTTCCACTGGAACTTTTTATTTGACTATCTTTTAGTCTGTGCTAGAAATGAATATAGCAATTCGCCTATGGAAATTTTTGTACAGCAAATCAACAAATCAACCCTATGGAACAGGTAGGGGTCTTAGCCATTGCTGGTCTGTGTTTGAGTAAATGGTAGAATTGTTATTGGAACTTTTATTTGACTATCTTTTTAGTCTGTGCTAGAAATGAATATAGCCATTCGCTTATGGAACATTTTGTACAGCAAATCAACGAAATCAACCCTATGGAACAGGTAGGGGTCTTAGCCATTGCTGGTCTGTGTTTGAGTAAATCGTAGAATTGTTATTGCTGTTACACAACTAAGTATTGAAATTAATGCACTATGGGCAACTGCCGGCTCATGGATACCCCTACTGCATACGATATTCGGGTTGAAATAATTGAATGCAATTACAGGGCAAAGCCCGCAAATGATGAGCCGCCATGACGAGGCCAAATATGTTTGACCCAGTTGGTTAGATTAGATTCATTCCCCATATATACATACGTACTGTGCAGACCCCATCGAGCGACTCACTCACTGAACGACGCACTGAACGACCCACCGACCGACCCACTGTATGACCCACCAACGACCGACGCACCGACAGACACACTGAGCGACCAACCCACCGACCCACAGAGCATCCCACCGACCGACCCACTGAATGACCCACCGACCCACCCACCGTCAGACCCACTAAAACGACTGAACAACGACTGAATGCCTGCCTCAACGACTGACAAACGCGATAATTGAAGTTTATACGTATACGCGGAAATTGAAAATGGTAGAAAGCACAGTGGAGGGGGCACAGGACTGTCGCCGCACAGTCACCGCCCAACGTCACCCAGAGTCACCCACAGAGCTGCATATGATGGAGAATATCCGGTTTGGGTGGAAAATTGGTTCAACATAATCCTTCAACCACGAGAGTGAGTTGCGTTGAAAAGTTGCAACGCAGTTTTGCAGCGGATGGAAAATGGTTTTCCCATTGAAAAAATCACTGAATATGTGAGGGAAATACGAGTCGGAAAATTTGATATTATACAATATAGGATATCAAGGAATATCAAGGAGATATATGTGAACTATCAGAGATTTCTTTCAGGATAATTCATCGCTTTATTTTAATTATTATCCACAATTAAAACAACCATTGTTGGGGTTTCAAAAAGGTAATACCTAAAACCCTCTTTAAGTCTCCATTAAGAATATGCCTCACAAAAATATACTTTAACTCCTTTCTTTTCAATAAACTTCGCTCCATCGAAACCTTTTTGTGGGTTTCAAGAGCAAAAGCTATTAAGGTGAAAAATTGTTAGTTTATTTAGGCATCGGATTTACTTAGTTATTTGTTTCGGCCGCTTAATTGAGTCCATTGTTTCAGTCGGTCAACGCCCCCGAACCTTCAGACGGCCCACGCAAACAGGCGAACACGGGCTGCCCATGTTGATCCCTTGTCTGAGAAAGCCTTTGGGCAAACAATGGGCCGGACAATAACCGGGCTAAATAATAAAAATGACCAGCAATTATTACCAATTGATACAAGCGAACAGACAACAAAATGTTTGCTCATCCGCCCCAGTCGACTTTCAACGAAAAAAAACAATAGCAAATTGTTTAATATTTTGGCAAAAATATTAAAGGCAGCTCGAGTGGTGAAGTAAGTGCTTAAAATAGTGAAAAGGGTATCAAAAATATCAACAGCTTAATCAATGTCAAAGCAGCGTAAAAATAGACGCTGAATATTATAATTTATGCCGTTCAGTTCAGTTCAGTTGAGGCGAACAATGTGAAGGAGCAATATGAAGTATACAATAAGAAAGACTAAAAGGAAGTGTACAATAAGAAAGGAGAAGAAAGTGTACAATGAGAAGGAGCAATATGAAGTGTACAATGAGAAAGAAGTAGAAATATGAAGTGTACAATGAGAAGAGTAGAAATAAGTGTACAATGAGAAACAGTACACCAAAGGGTGCAATGAGAAGGCGTAGAAAGAAGTGTACAAAAACAATAAGAAGGAGTAAAAAAAAGGCATAGAAAAACAATAAGAAAGCGTGAAAGAAAGTATAGAAAAACAATAAGAAAGAGTCAAGTCGAGTCGAGTGAAAATAAAGCAAAAAGAAAAACTCGGAAAAAGGACAATACCAAAATAGTGGAACTTTTTCTTGACCCTTTTTTTTTTCTTTTTTGGATTTTTCCTTTAATTTCTTTACTTGCGGAGATTTTCTCATTTTAAAAAGCATTTATTAACATTATTAGTGGACAAAAATCCTGGTTAAATTTTCGCTTATTTCCTTTTAAATTGCTTCAAGTTTTCATCAATGAGAAATTTATCGATTATACTCGACTGCAGTCGATACAATTTCGCTTCGATTCGCTCCCCTCGTTGACCCATTTGGCAGGCAGCCAGGCAGGCAGGTCGGCCAGCAAAACAGACAGACAAAAACTACGGGTATGTGCTGCTGCTGCTGCTCTCCATTATGGCCAACATTCATCCGGGCCAGGCAGCTGTAGCCCGGTAGTTCACACAGCTAACACAAAGTGCTCCCTCCACAAAAAGCAGGCAACAAAAAAAACCTCCAATAACAAAAAAAAGAACCAAATCAAATGCAACACTGTGTAAAAAAATGCCAAAACAGGATAGCTATAGACATTTTTGTGTTCTGTATTTTATTAGATATACTTTTTGTTTTGCTTTTGGTTTAGAATTAAAATGAATTTGTGTTGGCAGCTCGGTTGTGGGTTTGGCTAGAGGGCGAGGAATGGGCTGGGGGGCTTTAATTGGTGCGCCTGGAATGGAATGAAATTCTTGTTTTGAACCAATAACCAAATTAACAATCAATCTTTGTTTGGTTCGAAACAACTTCATTTGGATGGGAAATGCAATATTCAAAATGGGTTGATAATGGACAACTTTTCATTACAGAAATGAAAATGAAAATACATTCGAAATTATAGAAAAATATTTTGATGTTTTGTAGTTTATTAGTTGACTTGCAACATAGTATTAGTTATTAATATAAAGAGAGTAATGGCATACACCCAGCGACAAAAAAAAGCCGCACTCTGACTTTTCATGCATTTCTGACTTTGGAAGCCTGGTGTTTTCCAAAATTTTATTCGATTCGACTATTTATTTTTTTTTTTTGTGTCACTTAATCATTTTTATAAAAAAGTTACTAAATTTGTTTGTATCATAATTATATAGTGAAAGAAAAAAATATTTTTGCCAATCACACCGTTTTCAACGGCTATTTAGTAATTTCACCATAACAAAAGTAAAAATTAAATTAAAATATATAAACGTGTTTTCCAACAAAAACTAAATTTTTTCCAATGAGTTATTTTGTTTTCTATAAAGTAATGACAATGCTAATATTTAAAAAATGTATTTTTCAAATTAAGAACTAATTAATATTCGGTGGGAACACCCTTGGCGTTTATGAGACATTTGGTCCTATTGGGCATCGAATCGTATAAAACCTTCAGATATTCGTCCGTTATATCATCAAACCATACTTTTTCTATAGTTTGGCGTAACTCAACCATAGTTTTCTGCTTCCTTTTTCATATTTTTGAACTCATAAGGGCCTACACATTCTCTATCGGACTGAGGTCGGGACTGTTACCTGGCCAATCTAAGGACTTAATACCCAATTCCATCTTAAAAAAAATGTTAACCTATCGTTAAAAGAATAGTCAAAATTAGTATAATGCATTTTTGAAAATAGCAAACGACGAAAAATAACTTAGAGAGCGCGCTCGATGACAAGGTGCAGAATCGTACTGAAAGATGGGATCCTCTTCTTTCTCAGTAACTGATTCCATACTAGGCACAACGCCACTGAGAATAATTTATTTATACACTTTTGCATTGACCATACCTTTTACCATTATTATCGATTCAGTTTTATTTTTAGATATTCAAACCCATACCATAATATAAGGCAAATGCTTTACGGTGCTAATGCAGCAATCTTTGGAATATCGTTCCCCTGTTCTCCGGCGATCTGTGCGCGAACCATCGGGTCCAATGAGGTTGAATTTGGACTCATTCGACAATATGACACGTGACCATTCGGATTCACCCCAATTAGATTTTTCTGTAGACCAATTTAAGCGAGCTTTCTTAATTGTACTGTACAGAAGTGGCTTTTGGCAGGTGTCCTTGCCATTAGGCCTATCTCCTTTAGCCGAAGCTGTATAGTTCGAGCCGAAATAGTTTTTTGAAAATCGTTGCTGCACTTTGGAAGCTATCTTAACAGCATTTAAAATCTATTATGTAGGGTCGTTCTCATAATAATACGATCTTCCATTATATTTGTTAATTTTTTCTTCCCGATACTTTCGTCCTCTCCACTTTTCCAGTCTTTCGATTTTTTTTTTTAAATCGTCTCGCAGAGCTTTCGTTGAACTTAGTTTTAATTGCTATTTTACGAATTGAAACATTTTGTTTTGCCAAATCAATAATTTTAGACTTTTCAGTCACCGATGACTGCTTTCCCTTAGCCATCGTTTTGAAGAGTTCAAAGTTAAAATTTTTTAGGAAGTGTTTCCAGCAACTAAGACGTCAAAAACCACACAAAACCAGAAGGAAACATTCACGGGAACTCCCAAAAAAAAATTAGTCGAATCGAATAAAATTTGGGGAAACACCAGTCTTCCAAAGTCAGAAATGCATGAAATGACAGAGTGCGGCTTTTTTTTTGTCGCTGGGTGTAGTTATAGAAGGTTCTACGAGCCCCTATTAAGGTGTTTATCAGACCTTTAGCGTCAGTTAAAAGTAATCCAGGAAGGGTAGTCCAAAGAATTTTTGAGAAAAAAAAATTCCATTATTGCTCGGTTGTCTATTGGAATAATGTCAATGTCCGCAAACCATTGCTGGCCCACACCGAAAACCCAAATCCAATTGACCCCCCAAGTACCTCAGCCACAGCCTCCACACAACCAACCCACCCTCACCAATCCTTTAATCCAAGAGCAACCCCACTAATCTCTGAACTCCCCCTCTCTCTGTGTTTTCCAATTGCAGTGACACCAAAGCATGGGCCACAGATCACCGGCGGACAGCCACGCTACCAAATTGGCGACATGGTGCGCGTCAACTGTACTTCGGCGGCCTCCAAGCCGGTTTGCCATCTCAGCTGGCTGATTAACGGGATGCACGCGAATCGCTCCCTGCTGCGACCCTACGAGCCGCTGATTGTGGGTCGCGAGGGTCTGGAGGTGGCACGACTCGGGCTGGAGTTCCGTGTCCGCGGATGACATTTCAAGCACGGCGACATGAAGCTGAAGGTGAGTCACGGGCCATCGAACTGATCTGATGATGGCTGCACCCGGTGGGTGGCCCTCTTTCTGCGCTGGCTTTAAGCTGATTACAGCCATGAAAATTGATACATTCATGGCGACATTCGGTGCAGGGGAGCAGCAGAGCTCAGCAGAGGGCTCCTCTGATTCAATTTGGCGACAACATAACACGGCAGCTCATGTTGATATTATCCATTCGGACGCAGTTGGCAGCCCCCAACCAACCACTCACCCCTGACCAATGCCCCCCACTGCCCACTGACCAATCCACACATCCGCCACATCAAATGGGTATGCGGATGGGGTATGCGGATGGGGGCGCTGTGGGTGTTTTTGGGCGGTGTTGCAAGTGCAAATGTATGTTGAACAAGCCACAAAATTTCATGCGAACGCGGGTGGGCAGAGACGAAATGTTCTTATGACATGACCAGCCCCCCCCCCGCCCGCACAGTGGTAGGAAAAATTATAGTTTTAGTTACAATTAAAACTACAATAAATACACTTAAGGCAGCGATAAATGAATCGGATTCGAAATACATTAAAAAGTATTTTATATATTTTTAATACAATTTTTATCTGTTGTTTCCCACATTTGATTCCACTGTGCCACAACCACTGACCCACACACACTCCCAGTGTGTGTGTCCGTTTGCATATGAGTGTGTCCGGTATGTGTGTGCTTGTCTGTACTCGTATTTGAGTGTCCTTCGTCCTTTTGGAGGATGAATGCGAGTATGCGGGTAATTTTTGGGTTATGCGCCCCCGCCCCCGCACACGGTGGGAGTTAATGAAAACATAAAACTTTTACTATGCCGTCAAGCGAATGACACCAAACGTAGCAGTGCACATCCTACCGCATTACCCTCATTCCCCTCACTGTAGCAGCCACCCCCCGCTAGTTGGCACATTTATCAATGTACACAGATTTGATGTAAGTTTTCCGGTTCCTTTTCGTTCTGGCATTTTCCCGGTGATACGAACCTGAAGTGTGTCGCCAAAATCTCCTCCGTGTATTGGCAGAGCAACGAGGAGAGTGTGGAGAGTGACAAGCACCAGAGGATACCCGTTCTCGAGTCACGGGAGACGGTCATGTCCAAGTCACGTCAGTCGCTGGACAAGTCCCAGTCGCCGCTGGAAGGTAAGTGATCATCAATCATCCGGCCACAGCAACAGTTGTTCCACACAAACACACACACACAGAGACAGAAAACTTTTGCAACTGTTTTCCGTCCTTTCGCTTTTCGCCCAACAGACAAACAACTGAAGAAGAGTCGACGCCCCGCAGCGGCCACATCAGCGGCGGCAAGTGCCGCCTCCTCCAGTGCGGCAGCAGCATCATCAGCATCGGTATGGGCCACGGTAACGGGCTCATCTGCGCCCTGGTCACGCATATTAGCTTCCAAATCAATTGCACGCATTTCCCTCTACGCGCTGCCAGTCTTAATAGCATTTCTGTGTAGCCTTCCGACGACCATTCAAGGGAGCGGCAGCTGCCACTGGAGCACTGGATGGACTTGCAGCAAGCGGCTGTCGACCCAATTAAACGTGAACGCTGCTCGGCGTAGATAACAATTAACAAAGATGTTGGCCAATAGAGATGAGAAGGAGGAGGAGATGGAGGAGAAGCATACATTATTTGGTTTGAAAATCCCATCAAGTTCTGTGTAAATATTTGAATTTACATCAAGTATACGCCGCGTATTGGTCCTGCTTCAACACTGTATGTCTGTACATATCTATAAGTAAATAATTATTAGATGGAGTCTACGTATATTTATAGCATAGAATGTCGTTGTTCCTCTTTTTGGGCTTTCTGCTTCTTAGCTCCTAAGAAAAAATGCTCAAAGTTGTTTACTAAAAAATACAGCAAACGAAACAAAACAAAAGAAATAAATAAAAGTGAAGAAAACAAATAAAGAAATACAAAAATAAATATTTAAAATTTAAAACAGACAAAGATATAGTATACGTATGCTTAACAGATTATTGTATAGATATTTTAAAACCAAGTAAGTAGCCAAAACGATTAGGTATTTAAGATATCCCACAATATTTAATCATTTCATAGTCTAAGCATAACCCTTTGGATGAAGAAAGTATCCAAATGAAAGCATATTTGTGTCTCAAAATAATGAATAACTAAGATTTAGAATCAACTAACAACTTGATCCTAATTCAAACTTAGAATATAGAAAAGGTAGAACTGGTTTAGTTTCAAATATAATATGAAGCTCTGTATAAAATTAATTTTATACAAAAATACTTTCAAATTATGCTACAAAATATGTATGCAATATTTTCGTGGGTTTTTTTATTTAAGTTTGTGAATTAAATGTACATTTATAATTAACATTTTCCATTGCTTATCTTTAGGAATAGAACAAATAAAAGGTAGCATAAGATTGTATATATTTTAAGCATAATTTTCTTGATACGTTTTGAAATATATATCCAAGTAGTATTTATGAACTAGAGATGGATGTGTGTCGAAAGATTAAACTTAGAAAAATCATAAAATTCCCAAGGGAAAATTGAATAACTACAAAAATCTCCATTCTCAAGCACGACACTCATCCATTCTAATTCTCCTAAATCAAAAATTTCCAGCTATTGGCCATGTGAGCAATTTCAATTGAAATGTTTAGCAAAGGACATCCTCACTCACTCTCACCCTCTGGCACTCATCGATTTCACTGAACTTATACGTATGACGCACATCTTAAGGCATACATATCTCTCGCTCTGTGTGTAACCCACTCTCTCTGTCTTGTATGATGAAACCAATTGTTAAATGTTAATAGGCTAAGGAGCATAACTAGTGAAATTATATTCAAAACAAAAATCCATAGAGAACTTAAGCCAAAAAAAAAACAACCTGTGTAGTAGCAGAGTGTAAATTATACGAATAATGAATGTTATTATGTCTTTAAAGAAATAAAGAATGCAACAACAGAAGAAACAGAAGAAAATATTTATGGCTGGAAGGCGCTTCAAAGAGGGAGTTGGCACCCACAGCCAGTGTGGGTTGGGGCAACATTTTTACACCTCTACCGCACAGTCTCTGCGTCCCTCCCCACCGTCTGTCGTTGTCTTTCTGCGCTCTTGACCTGAAACAGACGTTGCCCCAACGAATCTTCGTGCCAGCAATTGTCCTTGCCAGGCATTCATTTTTGCTGTTATACTTTCCTTTTTTTTATCGCTGTTGGCAGTGTCATAATATCTCGCCTTGGCTGCCTCTACGCTGCGCTGGCATTCATGTCGTTGCTTCATTTTATTGTTATTATATTTACTTGTCGGATTTGCTGTGCCACCTCCCACTCCCATTCCATCTTCCCTGCTTTCGCTATAGATTTTCTTCATATTTTTTTGTTGCTGAAAGAGAAGGGCATATGGGAGCACTCTCTCTGTCTCGCCCTGCATCTCGGTGACTTGGCGATGCGTGTGCCATGCACTTAAACATTTGATTACGTGTCATATATCAACACATTGTACGATTGAATTTGCGCTACGCATGCGGCTGCCTGTTCCACTGCCTCTACGAGTACTCCTCCTATCTACCCGCCCAGTTCGGAGTCGGAGTCGTGATTGGGTGCTATAAAACGACCGATTTCAGTGCTCGCGCCGAACCATGCCCTGAGTACATGCAGTTAGGGGCAACAGAAAAGCATGTGCGTATCGCTAGCCATAAATGGGAGCTCAGATTGTGTTCTTGCTTATCCAGACTGCCAGCCTTATGGCAGGTTAATGACTTGCCAACACTTCTGACCTAACTGAAAGAATGAGAAACAACTCTAGGTTATAGGCTGCTTCAGTGATGATGTTTTTTGTTAGCTGCCAACTGTAGCGATGAGCAATTATTAGCCTAAATGAAAGAAGGTAAGAAATAAAATCCATAATTGGGTGATACTATTCATTCAATGTACACCTCTGATTTTGGAAGGGATCCGTCTGCTGAACCTTAAAAAGATTCCATATTTAACTCATTCAATTCAATGCTCAAAAATTACAAAAAAAACCTTAGCTTAATTCCAGCCTCTATAGCATTAAACCTTTTTCGTGCATTTAAAGCCGCCTTTTGCCCCCTTGCTAGCAATTAAACCAAACGAAAGCCGCCCCGAGTGAGGCCCTAAGGGGGGGTTACGCTACGGCTACGGCTACAAAGTTACGGCCTCCTCCCCCCCTGCATGGCTGTCCTTTTCTGTTCGTCCCCTCTTTTTTGAAGCCATTTTGCTCGTTGCTCATGCTTATTTGCTTAATTTCACAGCACAAAAGGCCACGGAGCAGCAGTCAGAGCGAGATATTCTGTGACATTCAGTTGGGAGGCTTTTCATTGCACTGCTGTTGTTGTTTTTTTTTTATATTTATCACAGCCACTTGCATTGCATTTTGTTTATATGCTTTTAATGCAATTAGCACGCTTTTCACTTTGATTTACGCCCGGACTGAGACCGGAGACTGCCGCAGAGGAGAGGAAAGGAGAGGCAGGCAGCAACGATGACTGCAGCAGCAACGATGACTGCCGCCAGAGTGCTTGACAAAAGGGACAAAGTGACTGACAGACTGCTTGCATGACTGACGGAGACAAACAGATATGAGACAAACAGACGGATGGCCGGACGGACAGAGAGACGGACAGACAGAGCGCATGGGATGCCCAACGAACGTTTTGTCTGTCAACGCACACACGATGAGTGCGAGACGAGTGCATGTTATCTTTTCTGCCCTCACTCACTCCCACTACTCTCTGCACTTCCATTGCCCGCCCACCATGCCGCCCCGCTCTCACGACTCCCATCTGTCTGTCCTGGCTTTTGTTGGACGGCGTTGCCGTATTTATGAGTGGCGCCGTGACTGGGCGGCTTTCATCTTTTGTATTGCCCATTTTAGCATTTGTTATGCCGCTGCATTCGCATTTGCAATGTGCTGCTCGCTCTTTCTCTCTGAGTGCATTCTGTTCATTAGAATACCGCTGCTTGTGTCTCTGTTTTCGCTTGTTTTCGTGCACTGCTTGTTTGCGTTTACTGCTTGTTTGCGTTTACTTTTTTAAATGCTTTTGTTATAAATGATTAAGAGGGTATGACATTCACTTTGAATTGTGGATTAGAACGAAGTTCATTTAAGCAAGAAATAAATTAAATTATTTATTCAAAAACTAAAATGGATTCTGGATGTACATACATATATGTATGTTTATTTGTTCAAAAAAGTTTAAAAAGATATTCATTCTTCTTTTTCTGCCTCTTCTGTTGCTTTGCTCAACCTTTTTTCTCTCGCTAATCATAATCCCGCCTTTCTTTTTGCCTTTCATTTGCCTTTTATATATTCTTATGCTGTTCTTTAACTACTTTTCGCCCATCTTGTCCGCTCATTTATATTTCAGTGCATATGTCGTCACTCCTATCATAACTTCTGTTGAGTGCTACTCCCTTGCTCTGCTCTTTTATCCCTGCTCCTACTGCTATCCAGTAGCTGGTGCAGCTGCTTATGCATTTTCATTAGCGTCTCGTCTCTGTCAACGTCATTGCCATCAGACAGTCGAGTGCTTTGACCTGCTCTCTCTCTCTCTTGATGTTTCTTTCTCATCCTCTGTGACTCTTTCTCTTACTTCTCAGTCTTCCTCTGTGAGTCGGTCTGTTGCTACTTTTTCTTGTTCTTCAGCTCTAATGCATATTGTTTGTGTCCTCGAGCGTAGTTTGTTGCTTTACTTTTGTTGTTTGTTCGCTTTGTTCATACCCTTTTCGAAGGGTATTCTCGGCATAGAGCATTTTCTACTGCTTGTATTTGTTCTGCGCTGCCATAAATGCTGAACCAATCTTCAAATATAGTAAGGGTATCTAATACGTCGATCATCTTAACTTACTGCTACTATTTGGCGCCATTTTAATTACGATTTGCTCACTTACATTTCATTCCGCTGCTAATACATGCCTCGCAGCTTCCTCCGATTGACGGCGTGGCCGCGTTCTCACTCCTCACTTCTTCGCTGAATGAGTGACTCTCTGACTGACTGCTGGCTGATTACACTTCAATCAGCCAAAGCGCGTAAATATCAATCAGGGCTGGGGACGGCTGCGACTCCGACTGCGACTGCAAAGGGTTGACTGGAGCGAGTTAGGAAATGCCGTCAGCGAAACTCATTTAAAACTAATCAACAAGTACCGTGAAAATTGAGCAAAGAGCAAAGGAAGAAAATATATAATGGAATCGATGAGTGGAAGAATGAACAGGAATAGACATGAATGTCGTGGAAGGGAGCACGGAGGAGGGAGGAGCAAAGAACCAACAGGAATGCACCTCAGGGCAGTTGAAGACAAGAAATGTATCTTGGCTCAAGAGGAAAGAGCGTTAAAAGAAGATAGAAACAAACCATAGCATACTTTTTGGGGTGTCTTCGGGGTGCCTTGAGAATTTCTTAAGCAAAAGAATCTGAAAATTGTAGTTCCATCCACTTACTACATGCCCAATCTAATTCAACGAGTAGTCAGGCGACTTAACTCTTATTTAAGGAGTAATCCTACCCTTTCAACAACTTCACATACATGTGTATGCACGCCCACACACACACGCTATAGTATTTTCCATCAATTGCTGGCATCAGCTTAAGCGCTCAACAACTTGTCCGAGAGTCGAATAGTTGCTGCCTACCAAATTCCCAGGACAATCCCAGGTGGCCCTGGCTGTTGTTGTATTGCTCTGGCCTGAGCCATTCATAGATAATTCCAATTGAATGCAATTGCAGGAAGTGACTGGGACTGCAAATGGGAATGGGACAGGGATTGGGGCATGCAACAATTACATGAAATACCTCAGGACGAAGGACGAAGGAGAAGGAGGCTTCCATAGGTTGGCCAGAGCAACTACCAGTTTGCCACTTTGCCAGCCAGCATTTTGTTAATTTTTTAATACCCTCTTCTGGGTCTCTCTCTCTGCGTGCCTGTGTTTCTCCCACTCAACAGCATCTAACTGTAAATCCTCCATACCCCCCATACAACATCTTGTAGATGGTAGGTAGGAGGCGTCCTCGTACTCTCGTACATTCTGCAGAGCAATTTCCATTAATTTTGTGTGCAACTCAACTGAAACGTAAATGAACAAAGGATCTTGCCTTCAGGTGAACACCCAACCATCAGGATGTGGTGCGGCATGGGCAGGACGGTGGGTACGGGGCTCGAGAGAAATGTTTGCCATTGATAAAATTTACTAAACCAAAGGGAAGCGCTCTCTCTCTCTCTCTCTCTCTCGTTCTCTAATTCGAATGAATGTAAGCAGAAAGAGGCAGCAGTCCAAGGACCACGAAGGCATCTCCATGAGTGGTGGTAAGCTTAGGAGAAGAATGGTACTATAGAAAAGGGTAGGGAGAACTACCAGTACCAGTACCAGTACCAATACCAGTGCCAGACGTACACCAGCGGCTATCAGCGGCATCGAGTGTTGATTGTGCTAAATAACTGCACAACAATGGCCTAAGTACGTTGATAGAAAAGTAATGAAAAACCAGCGGCCAGAACATTGAAAGAAGGCTGCGCTAAAGCAGTGTACGAGCAGCAAGAGAGCGAGGCTTAGGATGGAGCAAGCTGTGTGCGAGCAGATAGAGAGGGGTTTAGTGGAGCAAGCAGTGCAAGTTGATTGGTTGCCCAACAAAGGCTAATTCGCTGGCTGGCCCCCGACCCACGGCCACGGCACTAGCAATAATTGGTAAAAGTCAGAGTCTTCACCAGAGAGTACAGCAACAAAATACAAATACGAAATTGTTAAGCAAACAAAACCGAATTTGGAATGCACTTAGAAGGGTTGTAGAGAACCAACCAACAGGGCAGACAGGTTGGAACTTAATTTGGATTAGTTTTAGATGTAAGAAACAAAAAAATAAGAAATGATTTGGGTTTATAGATATTCCATGAGACCCCGATTAAATCTGCGTTTTTAATATGGGTTTTAAAACCGCCTTTGTAGCTAATCGAACCCAAAAATCCCATAAAGTATACAAAGTGAAGAACGAAGAAAGAATGAAACTGGCTACAGAACATGAAGAAAATCGAAAAACAAAAGACGAAAATTGTGTAAAGTGGTTTTATGGGGCAAAAAAATAGAAAAATAGGATTTACCACACCACACCACACACACACACCCCAGAACAGTGAGAGATGGACAGGGGAATGGAACTCGGGACTAGGGATTGGGAACGGGAACGGGAATGGGAATGGGACTGGGACCCGCCTTAAGGTTAAAGTAAAGATTGCAGCAGCGGCTCAAATGGATTTACGTGTTGCGAATTTTAATTAAACGATAAAAAAAAAACGCAAGAGAAGTAGAGAAGGAGAGCAGCCAGCGGACAGCAGACGTAGACACATCTCTGGGAATAGATGACCACCAGGCCAGAACGGAAGAGGCCAAAACAGAAGCAGAGCCAGAGCCAGAGGCAGAAGAGAGAGCAAGCACTGCCTGTGCTTAGTAAAAATTTATGGGCATGAGGTTGCTGCAAGAAGAATATGGTCTGAAAGTGCTCCAAGTGTTGGGCTTGGCATCATTTGGCCATTGTCCGCCGGCCCCGACCCGAGCCCAGCCTCTCTCTCTCTCTTTGCTATTCATTGCGGTTCGCTGGTGTAAAATTTAATTTACGAGCTTGTATTTTCAATATGCTTATCCCCCCAAGAAGCATACCTCTGCAGCATGGATACCCACGCCCCATGGCTGTGATTAACATTAAATCATATGGATGGATGGGGGGAAGGTCATATCTTTAGCGGACACACCTGACAACCACTCGAAGCCGGTTCAATCTCTCTCCGAAGTGCTACCATCTCTGGTAGGTCTTCTATCTTGTATCTCTGCAGCTGGACAATTACACTTTGCGGCCGCTGAGCATCCTCATTCATTCATTTTCACGCACGTACACATTTTTCGCACACAATTTTCACCTTTTGCATGGTGGCACCCAAAATGAAAAACAATAAATGGACGAAGGAAGGAAGTTATAGCTACGCATTTTGTTTTCTAATTTCCCCGGCTGCTTTCATCGGTATGTTTGGGACTTATCAACGAGCCAAATGCCATTAGCCAGGGCCTAAGCCCGCCCCCCCCCCCAACCGACCCACAATTGACACTTGCGAGGGGTCGACGTCGGCCTCCTGCCATGTGGTTTCCAGGGGGTGTGAGAGTTTCCCAGCAATTTGTTTGATTTTGCGCTTATTGGACTCGGCGTTTTGCATAAGCAATAAACATAAATTATCAATATAGTGGAGGCTGTGTGGATGGGGGGTCCGAGAGAGTGAGGGGGCATGCTGACCACAGAGTTCTGTGCTAAGAGATACTGACATTCATTTATGCTCATAAGTCATTCAATAAGGGTGCAGAGCAGATGGGCCACAAGAGCATGAGGAGGAATCACATGAGGGATAGAATGAGTAGGGAATGCTGAGAGGGTTATGTTGTTAGGGTTATGTATGTAAGATATGTAGCACCCTCTATTAAATGCATAATTTACATGCCACAAATCGTTTACGAGACAACTCTTCCTTCTTCTTTTTCAGTGAAATGAATAATATTATTCCTGGTCTACTCAAGAACGTTTATCAAATCAACTTAACCATTGCTCATAAAACACGATAATTAATTAATTAATTAATGAATAACAGCAAATTCGCGTAATGCCGAACAATTAAATTTAGATATTTTATTAATGAACCATTAAAAGCGCAAATTGAATTCAATGAAATTCAATTCATCAGCACAGCGCAGGAAAATTCCATCAGGCAAGATGAAACCACAGAAAATACACGCAGAAAAGCCGCGCAACAAAACATTTTCTTTTTTTTGCAACACCAACGAACGAAAGAGAGAGAGAGAGAGTCAGACAGCGAGAGCGATGAAAAACCCATAAAAATTGGTTTTCATAAAACTCTGTTCACATTTTAAATGAATTAAAATGCGAAAATCCGATATGCTTAGAGTCGAAATCAAAAGGCTTAACGTCAACGAGAACCCGCGGTGCTAAAAAAAAAAGTATCCACAGAGTGAGGAAAAAGTAATGCTATACGAATGGATGTATAGCCTAAAAGATACCCTTTAGCAAGACTTATTATGCATAAAAGAAGAGCTAATATCTTTAGGACGTTGATGTGCAATGACTGCACCATCAAGTGGCCCATGCGACACCAAGCCGAAGCCTGTTACGCGCGGATCCCAGGCAGATACGCAGCCCTCCTCCCGCCCAACCGACCGAGGGGCGCTGCCGCATGACGCGCGACACGAGTACCGAAACCGATCGCGAACATGCAGGAAAGATAGGTGTTAGACTAATATTCGAGGAAAAATTAGGGCTAAACACAACGCTAAACATGCAAAGTTACAAAAGAATATTACTAATTACGTGCAAGGTATGTTAGTATTAGTGATTTAAGTAGAGGAAGTGATTTAGTGGTGGATATTATATGGTAGAACGAATTATAATCCGAGCATAAGATCCGAAACGGTTCATGCAAGGAATAATTCGATCTACACAGTGGAAGGTACAAAGGAATACAATTTCTAGAGGATCTAATAGGAATCGTGAAGTTTATGCGGTTTCAACAAGTCAGGGCTGTCGATGTCACCCCTGATCAAGTTGTGCATGAAAATCACACCAAGCATTTTTCTACGATTAAGTAAGGATGGAAGGTCTATTAAGAGCAATCTGCAAGAGTATGAAGGCAGTCTCACACCTTCATCCCAGTTGAGGCCACGCAGAGCAAAAAGTAAAAAGTTTTTCTGGACTGATTCTATACGGTCTTGGTGTACTTTGTACTGAGGACACCATACACATGAGCCGTACTCTAAAATCGGACGGACAAGTGAAATATAGAGAGTCTTCGTTATATAGGGGTCGTCAAATTCCTTTGACCACCTCTTTATAAACCCAAGCACTCCCATGGCTTTTATTTACCATGGTAGAAATATGTTCAGAAAATTTTAACTTGGGGTCTAGTTTAACACCAAGATCATCAACCAATGTAATTCGCTCAAGAGAACCACCGCAGAGGGTGTAAGGAGCCAACAGGGCTGGAGCGATGAAATGTCATTACTTTACATTTCGAGGCATTCAGGTGTAACATATTTGCACAACACCATGACTGAAAGTTATTGAGATCGGATTGCAAGCGAGAGTGAAATGAAATGTCCTTATACTGGACACAGAGTTTAACGTCATCCGCATACATGAGTACTCGAGAGTTTGTTAATACTGAAGGCAGGTCATTAATGAAGAGTGTGAAAAGTAGGGGGCCAAGATGGCTGCCCTGTGGTACTCCAGAAGTAACCTGAACAAGTGAAGACAAGGAGTTTTTGAAGAGCACTCTTTTGAGACCTACAGCAAAGGTAGCTTGAAATCCATTTCAAAAGGTTGGGCGGAAACCCTAAAATGTCAAGTTTTTGTGCTAAAAGAGAATGGTTTACAGAGTCGAATGCTTTACTGAAATCGGTGTAAATGACATCCGTCTGCATGTTACCATGGAAGCCTTTAATAATAAAAAGAGGTAAACTCTAGTAAATTTGTAGTTGTTGATCGTCGCCTTATAAATCCGTGCTGAGCTGGAGATATAAGTGATTTGCAGAGATGTTGCAAGTGCGGGGTTAAAATTTTCTCAAACATTTTGGAATAGCGGATAACTTTGATATACCTCTGTAATTCATTGCGTCAGACTTACTACCTTCTTATGGAGAGGAATAATAAAACGATTCCTTCCAGATCGGAGGGAAACAGGAGGAGTTAAGGGATAGGGTGAATAGTTTAAGCAGGGGTCCACACAGAGCGTCGGCGCAGTACCTGAGTACACAGGCGGGGACTCCGTCAGGACCCGGTGAGAACACTGGCTTAACTAGTCGAAGATCCTGAAGCAGTGAGCTTTCATTTAACGTAGGACTGAAAATGCCGTTCGATCTTGGTAAACTGTATGGATACGGCTGACCAGAGTAGCTTTCATGGGAATAGGTTGATTGAAAAAATTGTGCAAAAAAAGATCGGCAATGGCCTGATCATTGTTTGCCGACGAATTATTAAATGATAGCGAGGATGGATGTGCGGACGTTTTACGCTTGCTGTTTACGAAGCTGTAAAACTGTTTAGGGTCCTGAGAAAAGCGCATCCTGCATCGAGCTAGGTAATTTGTGTAGCATTGAGCGTTTACAATGGTAAAAATTTGACCGAGCTATTACATAGCGAGAGAGAGAAGAAGGAGAGCCAACTTCTTGAAATTTTTATAAAGTCTTGATTTTATGTTTTTTAGACTGGATAGCTCTTTGGTAAAACCAAGGGGCTTCCCAGATCTAATCGGACAAAAATATGGGACACAAGAATCAAAGAGTGTGTCAAGTACATTATAGAAAATGTTTGTGCCTTTCAGAACGTCAGTGCACAAGTACAGAGCCGACCAATCGAAATCCCTAATCAGGCTATTAAGCTTCGTAAACTCGGCCTTACGAAAGCAGCGGACACGTTTAGAAAGCTTATCTGATCGATCCAATACAGAAGGTCCAATATCGACCGATACTTGGAAAGTAGGATGGTAGGAGTCTTCAGGTATAGTGAGCGGAAGGGCTCGGGTTAACAACGCTATGGTCGGATCCGAGACGAAGCAGAGATCGAGCAATCGACCCAAAGAATTTTTCACATGGTTGACTTGAGACAGGGACAGGTCTAGCAAGCCGTCAATAAAGTCATGTCGTGATATGGGCACAAGGTTATTCGACTCGTTTACCGAAGACCAAACAGTGCCTGGCAAATTGAAATCCCCCAGAACTATCATGTGGTCTTTATCTGATAGCGAGGAAGAAACAGTTTTAAAGCGGACAGGTGCTGCTCGTATATAGAGATATCCGAAGACGGTGGAATGTACGAGCAGGTAATGAAAATGGAGAAGGCTGGAAGAATCAGTTTTATGCACAGGAATTCCAGGTCTTGTGGAACCTGAATATGAAATGTTCCGACGTGAAGTTAGAGTCCACTGCGATGAGGACCCCTCCTCCACGTCGAGACAAACGGTCATTTCTAAATATTGTGTACCGATCTGCCAAAACTTCGGAACTAAGGATGTCCGGCTTTTAACCAGGTTTCAGTTAACACAATAATATGGGACAAAAATGTGAAACTTTCAAGATAGAGAGTGCTGAGCTTAGTACGTAAGCCTCTAGCATTCTGGTAAGTAATTAAAAGAGAGGAAACTAGTTTTTGGATGGGTGGAAGTAGAGCGGGAAGATGAGGATGGAGCACTGGTCTGACTGCCGGGGAGAGTTATGGGGGGCCTATTCTTCTTCTTAGCCTAATGGGGTACCATTTTAGCGTTGGTTTGTTGAACGTTTTTTTGGCTGACTTTACATGGTAACAGAATGCCTTTAAATATAATATGATGTGGTGTAATTGTTGACCCTAAATCTATGAGTTCATTGACCTTTTCCAACGGCCATTACCCACCTACATCAAGCAGACCACAACGTACCCTCCAAGCCCTGCCGACTAACGGGTGTAACACCCCCCCGCACAAAACGAAATCCAAACAAAAGCAAAAGTTGCATCGATATGGGGCTCAAATTTCTCTGCTCACTCCTCCTAACTTTCTCTACCTTCTACCCTGCTGTGTGTGCGCGTGTCGGTGTGTGTTTGTGTGTGTGTGATATGTGAGCTCTTGTGATATACATGAGCACTTTCTAAACTGCTTAAAATATTTTGCTGAAGCTTAACAAAAACAAAATCAACGGAAACCCAAAAGTTATCCAATACCTCCTCTGTCTCTCCACACCACACCCCCAGCCCCAGCCCCCTGACTCTGTGGGGAGCTCTTCAAACGGTTTTCAAGCGTCTAAACGGGAGAGAGAGAGAGAGGCATCGCTTTCACATGGAAAGAAAGCTGCAGCACCAGCACACCTGTGGGTGTGTATGTTTGTGTGTGTGTATGTGTATGTTTGTGTATGGCGATGTATCTTTCACTTTTCCTGCATGTGGCAATGAACCGTGAAACCGTAAAATGTTATGTTCTGAAAATCTGAAAATTTTTAGCGCGCTTCAAAGCGTTCAACCTCTGCCGCCGCTCTCCCCGCAACTCCACTCCTCTTCGTTTCTGCTCCTTTAGCTACTTGTTTGGTTGCCGTTGCCACTGCCACTGCCACTGATGCTGCTGCTGCCAGAGTTTCCACCTGCCAATAATGTGGACCAACCGATGTGGGGTGGCCGCTCCGCCGCTTGGCTTGGCATCTGCAGCTGAATTTTCCCTAGAACAGGTGCCCGGGAGCTCCACCACTCCTACACTCTGCCTCCTGCCTGTCGCGTATGTCCGTGTGTGTTTGAGTGTGTGTGTGTGGATCCTCTTGCGGTGTCTGCCACATTTGGTTTCCCTTCACACTCCCCCTCTCTCTTTCTAAATTTCTGAATGTGTTCGATGCACTTATCGGCTATGTGGTGGTGTGTGGATGGGATGGGGCTATGGGCTACGGAGCTCCAAGTCTTGGGAAAACTTTTGATTATATCGATTACATAGAGGTAAATACCGAAAATTGATCGTTTAATTGGTGGAAAGGGGCTGTGAAGCAACCCGCCTCCTAATTGGGCTACGACTTATGAGCAAATTTATGTGTTTGGAGTGGGATTATATTATTAGGATTGTTGAGTTGCATAAATAATAAAGTGTGTGTATTAATAGCTTAGGCAGAAAAGAGACAGTCGATTGATATGATAATCGATAATCCCTGTCAATATTAATTACAATTTCTATTAAGCAGATTACTTTGAAGGAATCAGGTTCCTGGATTATAAATTATGAAACATTCAACGGTTTTGAGTAAATTTAAGCAAATAAAATTAGGAAATATTTTGACAATAGGAGAAGTCGCTTTATATGCCAAAAAAAATCTATGGAAGATCTAGAATTGGGGTCTGCATTTTAATTATGCATTATATTATCACTTTAATTTTCGGTTCCTGAAGCGACTTTCCGTATACAAAAGAAAATAATCTAATGTGCGTGTTCCTGTTTAATGAATCTTTGGCTGTTTTCCTTTTTTTGTGTGAAATTTGAAGAGACAAAAGAATATCCCACTGCTTTTCCTTTGATAAGTTTTGTGGCCTCAATTACACTTAATAGTCTTCCAATATTTATTTTCAAGAAATAATCCCTAGTTTCCTTAGCAAATCAACACCCAACCAAAGACAGTCACTTGCTTCTCATCTGATTTATAGACAGATCTGAAGAGTAAGGTCGGTAGTGGCAGCTTGGGAGTGCTCCTCTATTCGAGTGCCTACATGAAATGTATTTTTAAAAACCTTGTTAGATAAATTTAATACCACCACGACGGCGGCTATCGATAGACATGACCACTTAGGGCTTGTGCATTTTTAATAAACACCGACCGACTGAAAGGTATTTTCACGGCACGTGCCACATCTGCAGCCCGCCCGCGCACCTCGCATGGAAATTCCTTTCCTTTGGGCTTCCTTTTGGGTTTGCTTTCCGCTGCCAAGTTAGCCAACGATTTGCTTTTGAAACTTTCAAAGAGCAACAGAGCCAGCGCGCACACTTAATTTACGAATAAACGCGCATAATTTTATATCTACACAAGAGTGGGTATGGCCATGGTTCCCACCAACACTCCCCCCCTAGACGCTGTCTAAAGTTCTTGGCATATGAAAAGGTTGCCAACGTGGCGTGTTATAATAATTTCTCAAGATACGCATGTGGGCTACGTATGTAGTAGTGTGTGTGAGAGCGGAGATACACTGGGAACAATTATGTATAGGAATTTGGAACCTTGGAAATCTAGAGTAAGGTAGAGTAAAGGTCGTAAAAGGCTACCTATATAAGGTACATACTACTTTTTAGTGTATCCCAGAGCAAGGACCTGGAATCATTTTGGATTTGAATTCTTGTTCTGTCTTGTCTGATTTGAAGATAACCTCTGAAATATTTTCGAAGAATGATTTTATATCATTCTACTTTGAATCTAACTCCTTTTTGTTTTCAGTGTAATTGAAGATGTGTGGTTCCGGCTGTGTGTGTACGTGTGTGTGTGTTCCATATGTAGTTGAAAAGTTTGTTAACCAATGTCTGGTTGCGGGCGAGGCGCAAAATTGTGCTCAAGGTGTGCCTGGCACGCACCTCGGGACTGCTTTGCTGTCTGACTGCTGCTTGCCTGCTGCTTGCCGCGCTGCTTGCCTGCGCTGCTGCTTCTGCTGCTTGGTCTTTTGTGCAAGTTTTTGCCATTCGAAATTTTACCTTTACCGTTACTAGCTTTACCCCTCAACCTCTTCTGTATGCTAAAAACTTAAACCAAACTTACACTCTTACCAACACCAACACCAGCCACACACACACACACACAGATGGGTGCACCTGCACGCATGTGGAACCCTTTTTCGCCTCCATTGGCATGTGCAAAAAAAAGTTTTATTTCGGTCGAAAACTTTTGCTCGCCACTGTTGTTGCTGCTGCTGCTGCCGTTGATGATGATGAAAAGCGCGCGAGTAGCGAAAACCGACAAGAAAGCAGAGAAGTAGTGAAGCAAAGGTAGAGAGCAGAGAAGCAAACGGTAGCAAAGGTAGAGCCAAAGAGGAGGCAAAGGCGGCACAGTAGAGCCCGTACAGGGGGATACGCGCAGGCAGCAAGGGCTAAAGTCATACAAGAAAGGTACATCTATAAAGGGTGAGGCATTTCCATTCTCGAGTTGCCAATTTCAGCACGATTTCACGATCGCATACGAAAAACTAATTAAAATAAAAATATGAAACTTTTAGTGTGAAACGGTGACTGGGGTAAGGCTCACCTTAGGTGTATTGCTAACCTTGGCAGCACAGAGGAGCGGGCAGATAGCAGCAAAAACAGAGCAGCGGCACGCAGATAGCAGTAGTGAAGAGAGTGCTGTAAAGGGGTGTGCAGAAACGCGTTGAACCGCAGCCGAACAAAACGCGAGCAGCGTAAACAATTCGCAATAAGGCCAAAACAACGGTAAAAATAATGAAACGCCGGCTAACCAAAGGCATTTTCAGCAATAAAACAGCAACAAAATGTAGAGAATGCAAGAGAGTTGCTTTGTTTTGCAGTTGTATTGGATTCTAGTGGGGAAATGCAAGCAGTGCACTGTTAAGAAATACATGTTAAATTTATATATGTACATAACCAATTGTCTGTCACAGTTATTTACATCATTTACACATATGTATTACATATAAAACAACCGCATCACTTGTTGCGATTTTATAATGCGATGATAAGAGACTTACTGCCGACAACGGAGACTAAACCAAAGCGAACGAGAAACAAAACAGGGGCTGCAGAGCAGCGCAGATCAGATTTACTACTGCTTTATTAGCTTAGATATGAATACGAAGCAGTAGAGAGAATAACCGAAAACCGTACTAAGAGAGGCATGAGCTTGGAGTAGCTTGCAGGTGCTTTTTGTTTTGGCACTGCTTCTTACTTCTGCTACAGAATTTGTCAATCTATAAGGGGAGAGCTTTATACATAGTTCCGTGATATTATTTTTTTTTTCTAAACTATAGATTCTTGACTACATTGTGTTGTGTTGTGTTGTCGTTGATCATAGACATACACTGACGAGCAAAACTGTAACACCATTTCAGTATACGCACTTCAACGGTCTGTATCTTCTTTTCTATTCTATGTATGACAAAGATTTTAGTACTGTTTTGTAGGTAATTCATTTTACTATATTTCCAGAAAATTTGAATCAATCTGATAAGCTGGAAAAAAAAATGGCAAAAGAAAAATGTAAAAATAGTCAAATGTTACAGTTTTGCACTCCGGTTACTTTTTTTAATTTAATTTTTTTTTAATAATGAGTCCAAAAGTCGTTTTGATTTTTGAGTTTATGTATGCGATTTAGCATACTTTGGGTGTATTGCAGCAAAAAAAATTCACGGCGAATAGCGTTCCAGACATCCTACGTACTCTACCACAACTCCATCATTCCACTTGGAGGGAGCGAATATTTTTCCAGCTATGATTCGACATCGCTCCATCAATTTTTGAATGGGATCCTATCGGGGAGATTACGGTGGCCACTTAATGAACTGTAATCTTTGTTTGGACTAAAATTTTTGAACAAAAATTACGAGTATTTGGTTTTCATTGTCTTGCTGAAGAATGCATTTTTAGCAAAAAGACCCATATTCCCGATGACATCTCAAGATTCTGTTTTAGAATGATTAAATATTGTTCCTTTCGTATTATTCCATCGATAAATACCAAGGGTCCAACTCAATTTTCATGTATTCACCCCCCAAACCATTATTGAGCCGAAACCGTGCTTGACGATTTGGCGCACAGTACTTGGTGACTGGATTAGGATGCTGTAAATCACTAATAAACACTTTCAACAATTGCAAATAGTTTAGCTTCGAAGTAAAATGGTCAGATCAAATAAATATGAAGCGTTTCGAGTCAAACAGCTCATTGTATTGGACTAGAGATGCCACAATCCATTTACCAAAGTACTGTGCGCCAAACCGTCAAGCACTGAGGCGGCTCAATTATGGTTTCGGGCGGTATAAATCAAAATGGAGTTCGATCTTTGAATTGATCAATGGGATATTGCAAAAGGAACAATATTTAAGCATAATAAAACAGAATCTTGGGGTTGTCATGGGGAATATGGGTCTTTTAAAAAAAAAATGCATTTTTCAGCAAGAAAATGCAACGAAATACGTGTCCTTTTCGGTCAAAAATTGATGTCTAAGCAAAGATTACAGTCCATGAAAAAAGGCCACCGCAATCTCCCCGATAGAATCCCATTAAAAAAATTTATGGAGCAATGTCGAATCACAGCTGGCGAAATATTGGCCCTTCCAATTGGTATGATGGAGTTGTGGTAGAGTACGAAAAACGTCTGGAACGCTATTCCCCCCTGAATTTTTGCTAAAATACACCCAAAGTATGCCAAATCATATTGATGAACTCAAAAATTAAAAGGGCTGAGGGCTTATTATTAAAAAATTTTCAAAAAAATAATTGGTTAAAAAGTAACCGGAGTGCAAAACTGTAACACTTGACTATTTTTACATTTTCCTTTGCCATTTTTTTTCCAGCTTATCAAACGGATCCAAGTTTTCTGGAAACATAGTAAATTAAATCTCCATCAAAACAGTACTAAAATCTTTGTCATACATCAAATAGAAGAAAAGATACAGACCGTTGAAGTGCGTATACTGAAATGGTGTTACAGTTTTGCTCGTCAGTGTACATACATCTTTTGTGAATTGCCTCTAAGACAAAGTGCATCTGCTGTTCGTTGTTGCTTCGATGGTCTAATACAGATCGCTATGCCTTTTTTTCATGCTGCTGATTTCTTACACTTCACTTGCTTCGCTCGCTGCTAGTCGTTGCTTTCTCCACTCGTAACAACGCTGCCAGGAATCTAAAACTTTTGAAGGTGCCGAAAGTTGCTTTACGCACACCTACACAAGGCACACACATACATATACTATATGTACATACACTGACATAGAGTACATTTGATTTTTGAAATACAAACGAAAATACACACAAAACGAAATACAAACGCACACCTACACAAGGCACACACATACATATACTATATGTACATACACTGACATAGAGTACATTTGATTTTTGAATGATAGACTTGTTGCAAATGATGACAGCTTTTAGTTGCTGCGTTTTATTTTTCGGAGTAACTTATGTATACCCCTGCTACCTCTGCATCATCTGATTTCATACTGAGCTGCTTAATCAAATTTTTGTATGCAATATTTACTATGATTAGCCATTGAGTTACGTTTAAGTATTCATAGAATTTTTAGTCAGTCTTTCGCTCCTCTGCTTCACACATATTTAACTGCTGGCTAAGCATCAACGAGGAGTTTTTAGCGTGGATATACCCCATCTATGCTCCACTCTCATTCTGTCTCTATCTGTTTGGCTTTGCTAGCGCATAGTGATATCATTTCATATCCCATCCATCACTCAATTAACAACATTATGCAAAAGCAGCATTAACCAACTGACAAGGACAGGCAGCCCCAACAGGGAGAAGCAGGTGGAGGGAGGGTGGCATATCAAGGATACCTGGAAGTCGCAGGGCGGGTTACGATATCAAGCAGTCAGTCAGTCAGGAGTGGGAGAGGCGAGATACGATATCAGGCAGGTAGGAATTAGTCGTCGTTCGACTATATCCCTTTGCACCAATCACACAGCTGTCAGCGTTGACGTGCCACTGCGGGACCAGATTAAGGGTAGGGTGTGGCTACACGTGTGGGTGGGGTTCGAGGTGGCAGTAAGAAAGTGAAGACCATTAAGGAGTGGGAATCATTAAGACATATAATTTGTAATACCCTACAGAAGGGAATTCTATCAAGTATTCCCTTTAAAAATATGTTCCCCAATTCTTTGTTATCCTCCATCTACTATTACATAATTCCCTCAAGTCTCATGTACTCTCCATGGTCCATTTCTGCCTTGCTCTGTTTTCGCGTGACTCTTTGTTATAAAAATCGGCGAGATTTGAAAGCAAAGACACGTGGACAGATGTCAAGCACAGCATCGATGGCAGCAACCAGAGCAAGAGCAGGAAGAGGCAAGTCTTTTGTAGCAGACTTTGTGGCACGCGGCAGTCGGTAGTTTCAACGTCAATTAGATGATGTTTACTTTACTGCATTTGCCACAAATTGACAAACTCGTCGAAGGCACAAAGGGATTTTACCGCGCACACCCAGCTGAATCACACTGAAAAGCGAACCCCCAAAAAATGTAGCAAAAAATATGTAAAGCCAAGAAAGAGAGCAGAGCAGAAACAAGTGAAAAATCCCAAATGAAAATTCAAAGCCAAAAAGAAAATATGCCAAAGCAAAGGCGAAGAGTAAAGTAAAGAGGAAATCTGCTGTTGCTGTTTCTGGTTTGCGGCTATGTTCAATTCTGTTGACGTTATCAAAAGTTGCGGAGAAAATGTGTAAGGAAAATCTAAAGAAAAAGAAAATCACAAAAATATATATATTGTATATATTAGAAGGGGGTAGGGGTAGAAAAGGATACAAGTAATTTGCCAAGGGCAATGTGGGCACAACGGAAGTTAGCATTGAAAAGGATTACGGCGTGCCAGAGACTCGTCTTTTGTGTCCAACTCTTAGACGATATCTACCTCTGTATATATCTCCATCTCATTCTAGCACTCTCTCTCTCTCTCTCTCTTCACTCTGTGTGTGGGAGTATATGTGTTGACAACAACCAGTTAGCATCGTAGCTATTGGGCCATTTGTCGCTTCCCCCTTGGGGGGGGGAGAGCTTGGCTCTGTCTGGGGCTACCATTTCGCCCACGTCCCTTTTCGAAGGTAAAAAGTCAAAGATTTTCTGCAATTGGGATTTCGTTATTATAAGCATTGTTCGGGTTGTTCTTTACCTCCCTCCACCCACCTACCCATAAGCATTTCTTCTCCCTTTAAGTTGGACAAATTGAAATTTGCATTTTGATTAGCTCTCGTTGAATGACAATGTCCAAGGTGGCCCTGGGGCTCTCTATCCATTCATTTACATTTCAACAGACTAGGGAGCTATATATATACATATATATATAGTTAGAAAAGAGATTGGTAGTGGGGTTGTTGTAACCAAGGTCGTAGGCAGGCATATTTATATGTGTCCATAATGTCTTCATAATCCTCATGCACAAAGTCCTCTTTCTGGTGCCGGACAAATTATGACACTTACTTACTAATTTCCTTCCTAAATGCATTCTCTGCGCCCGGTCCCTGGGTTCTGTCTTTCATCCTCCCTGAAGGCCCTGCTGCTTCGGCTTCCTCTAAAGCTGCAGTTTAGCTCCAGCTCCAGCTCTTGGCTGCCATAATATCCCCACAGACGGCATAAGTTGTTAACTTAAGCTTCTCGAGCAGCTTTTACTATTTCTCCCCGCTGCATCTGTATCTGTGGATGTGTGTGTGTGTGTGTGTGTGTGTGTGTGTGCAGCTCCTGCCTTACCCCACCTCCATTGCATTTCCCGGCACTACTGTTACTTCATCGCTTTTCCATGTTGGCTTCCCGCAAGCAATTTGCAAGAGAGTATGTGCGGAAGGAAATGTGAAATTTTAAGTTCAAACTAGAACTTCAGCCCCATAGACAGACACTCGTCCGATGCTGACTGCCTCCTGGTCGTCCTAACTCTATTTGGCTTTCTAGCGCCGCTTGCATGTGGTGCACCCAAACATGTCTACCAGGTTGTGCCTCGCCCCCGCCCCATTCATTTCCTGCCTGCTGACCAAATCAAAGATATCCCCAAAACTGGCTCTCGAACAGAGGCACAGGGTCAGGATAATTACAAGGTTTGTGTGCAGAAAGCTGATGGGTTTTTCTGATCAACTGAACTACAGAGATATGAAACCTGAAGAGGAAACATTTCAACAGTTATTGCTGCCCCGTGTACTAAGCTCTAAAACTTCCCAATAAGCTTTGGTCAATGAACCTTACCAAATTACCAAATAACCTTTAATGCTAATTAGCTTTCCGGCTTGGAGTAAACTATGATACAAGTGTGTCTATAATAGATTCAACCTTTCAATTCTTTAGTGGAACCTTTCCTCAATGATACTTCCGAATGTTTTCCTATAATTAATTTGCCAATTAACCTTTACCCGCAGTTACCTCCACAGCTTGAATCCATCAAACATTAGCTTAGCCTTCAATCAGTTATTAATATCCACTAAAAAAAAGCAAAAATTCTATTTTTCCAGGTTTTATTTTGTTGTCCGTGAGCTTGTAAATTTTATTTTTGCTTTATTTACTGTGGTTTCGCATTTGGGGCGCTCATTTATTTGGCAATTTGTATGCAAAATGCACACACACACACACATACAAAGGTATCCTGCTCTTCATGCAACTGTCCGTTGTATGTTGTCCAGTGTCCGTTTGACTGTCCGTTGGCTGTCATTGTCTGGTGTAATTAGAAGGATGTTAATGAATTTCATTTGTTTGTCTGCCTGTCGACAGAGTTTTGTATTCGTTTCATTTTTTTTTTTTGTTGCCTCTCTACATTTCATTTTGTTTTGCTGTTTGTTTTGTTTTTTCGGTTTTGTTCACTTTTGCTTTCGTAGCACGTGGCGTATACGTAATTTGTGTACTTTCTATACGCTTTCAGTGGGTGTTTTGATGCCCAAAGGAAGAATGTAACGCAGAGGCTGGTGGATTTAAGTGGATTTTTAGTGGAAATAAGTATTGAATGATTTAATATGTCCAAAATCAAAATGCTATAATCCAGAAGGGTATCCAATGCCTCGTCTTGCTGTGTTCAATGATCATTTGCTTGCTTTTTATTTATTTCACCATCAAATAAAATTCTTTTGTTCAACGATTGCCCCAGTGCTTGCCTGTGTTTGTTTGCCTGTCCTGTCGGCCTGTGTTTCGGCCAGGCTGATAGTTATTTAATTTTTAATTACTTATGATGGTCGGTCGAGAGTGGGGACCAAATTTGAGTTTGAGCTCGGGTTCGGGATTGGCATTGGGATTATTGTGTGTGTGGTGTGGTGGATGTGCATTGAAATGTGAAATTAAATTTGCTGTCGCGGACCACGTCTTTGGCAATTAATTGTTTAATTTGGTTATTTAAAATTAATGATATGTTTTTCATATGTCATTGCACATTTGTGTTGGTATTTTATATATAAATACTACATATACATATACATTTCTGTGCACTTTTTTGTGTGCACAATTTTTATCGGCATTTTAAATAGCAAATAACGGTGGAAACATTCATTTCAATTATGCAGATAGGCGTAAATGTAATGAAAGTTGAACAAGAGGATTAATGCGGCCAAAGCTCGTCGCGGCTTAAAGTCAACTTAATGAGTTCCACATACCACATTGCCACTTTCAGTGGCAGTTGCAAGTCCGATTTTTCCCGTTTACGGCCATTTGATTGGATTCCCTGACTGAATACACCCAATTGAGCACTCATCGGGGGGCAAAGGTGAGGTTAGCTCAGTGAAGGAACTCAGTTGGAACTACAGTGCGTAGCATAAATGTAAAAGCAATGCTTAAACTGGGAGTCAGACGTTAAATGAAGGAAAGGTATGATGCAGTTCGTATTTCTGCTACATAGTTTTCATAGCTGCAGCAGTCATACAATTGTGACCCAGACTGTCTATTTTTAATCCCACTTTTTATGGATCGCTTCACTGATTTGGTGGTTTCAGCTAGCCTTGTTCGGATAATTGACATTCATTTTTTTGCCGCTCTCAAATAGTTTTTTTTGTAATGCTATTAATGCGGAAAAGTACTTGACTAACCAACGAAACGAAAGCCCTCAAATGCTGGGGAATTAATGAAATCTGATTACAGTTGGGAACAATAGAATATTGCAAAAATATTTTTTATTTCAAAAATAAATTAATTTAGGTCAATAAATGGGAGATTACGTGAACATTTTTTTAGAGCGTAAAACCATTAGCATTCATTTGGAATTTATTTTGGTATTTTTCTAGGATTTATTTGGGCATTGAAATTCTACGAAAATTCCCAAAATTTAATACAAATTATTTTACACTTTATCAACAGTTAATTCGCTCACTTAATCGTGCAACTAAGATATAAGTAACTCCGCTTAAAAATCCTTATTAACAGTTCAGTGTAATTTATGGATTAAAACCTTTAATCCTCTTTCGGACCTGCCCTGTTGTTTCTCCAGAGACTGACTGTAAAGGGTTTAATTTATATGACAATGCTTCATTAAAAAATATTTCATTTCCATTTGCCGTTGATGACTTCTGCCTCGTGTTGGACGGAGTCCAGTGGCTGCTGATCTTTTTATTGCTTCGAACCGCACATGGGGAAAACCCTCGTCTACCATTCTTCTGGCCCCACTAACAGTTTGCGGCTTCAGTTAATGGCACAAAATGTTGCTGTTATTGTAATGCATTTATTAAACATAATTTCGAGCGCGTAAATTTCAGCATAATTTCCAGCAAAAGGCTGTCACAGGCGAGACTCTCTCTCTCACACTCTCCTCATTCCATTCATTGTTTGTGGCGACTCTTTTTCTCTCTCTGTGTGCATCGATTGGAGGAGCCATTGCCAGTGCGATAATTATGGCCACACAATAGTTTGAGGTTGGCTGGACTCTGTCCAGTGGCCGTAATGGAGGGCCGCATTTAAATGCATTTAAGTAGCATTTAAACTGATGACAGCTCCAACTGGCAGTCGGCCATTCCGCTTAATAAGGGATAATTGCAATTCAACATGGGATCAACTAGATCAGTTTCAGTTTCAATTGTAACAAAGAGTCGAGTATGTCGATAAGGGTAGGTAAATGTGCATATTAAAAGCAAACTTCCCTGCGTTATATATGAGAAGTATAATGAAGGGTACCCACGTAAACCCTTAAGCAAAAACGTGGCCAACAAATCTGTACAGGTACTTAAATCATTTACTCGGTTTTCCAGCAATTAACTTTCAGCTTAAATAAGTACAAGGCGAGCATGTGTGGGTGTGGTCGTCAAAAATCATTTGCAGCACCTTCTTTTTTTTTGGCTACTTGCCAATCAGGTCACGAAATGTCGCTCGGTGTTGTCCAGTTGTTGGGGGCCACTGATTTTTCATGTTTTCATGTTGTGCTGAAAGGGTCACAGAACATGTTCATAATGTACGCTAATGTGCATAATGTATGCGAGCCAAGACCGAGACACGCATACCTGCACACGTGCCACATATTCTCGTACACACTCTTCTGGCAAACACACGTGCAACACCAGCAACACCAGCAGCAACAACAACAACAACATGAAACTGGCAATTTAACAAGCCATCAACGTTGATGATGGTGCCGACAACGATGTCAATGATGGCAATGGCCCCAGCCTCGTGCCTCGTGCCTAGCAATAACAAGCAAAGCAAACAACCTAAACAACAGCCACAACAATCAGTGACAACATGGCCATATTCTGTTGCAACTTACACACACACATACACCATTTACTTTTTGCGTTTCTTTACGGCCAAAAAATTAAAGCTGACAAGGCTATAAAGATATGTCAGCTTATTCGGAAAAATGCTAACAATTGATGTATGAGACTAGCAAAGATTCCACTTCGTAATGGACCTTTTTCTAGCAGAAATCTTACTTTATTTTCATAAACTTTCCGCTTAATCGCAGCCTAGTGCAAATATTAGTTAATTTCCCAAGTAATTCCCCCCTATAAACTTTCCGCTCAATCAAAGCCTAGTGCAATTATATATAGTAGAGTGCAAAGGCTAAGAAACGCCTCCGTGCACTTTACAATCTACACTTTTGCACATGGCAGAAGGATGAACGAAAATGAAGGCAATTCAGTGGGTTGTTTGGTCCTTGTCACGTCGCTCCTTGCAGCCGGCAGCTTGAGTCTCACGTAGTGACCCAGTCCTCAGTCATCCGAAAAAGGGAATACTTAATGCAAAACTTTTGCCTTTGCAACTGCCTGGCAGCCTACCTGCCTGCTTATCTTCTGGTGCTGCACATTCAATATTTATTACGCATACGCCCTGGGTGACACGCTCGACTAAAACGAAGCCAAGGCCCCCAGACTCTCTGGCCCAAGACCCACCTATAAGTGGCTTAATTAGTGCGACAAAGTGTTTGCCAATTGAGCAGCTGCCGCTGCTGCCCCACTTCGTTGCAACTTGCGGCCTTTAATCAGCTTACACTCAGGTGTGCGTCTGTATGCGTCTGTGTGTGTGTGTGTGTGTGTGTGTGTTTAAGTCGGGGTCCAGCGTTCAGGGCTACTGGTTTCCTGGTTTCGGGTCCAGTCAAAAGTGGGTTGGCTTAAGCCCCGATTCAACGGCCATACACAGAAATGGTGGTGCTGCTCCTCCTTCCCGCCTGATTCTAGTTTTTGGTCTGCTCTTTTGGGCTTTGTTTCCGCTTGTGCATTAATTTTAGAACATTTTCCAGCGGCATTGAAACGAAAAACAACTAAAAATATTGCTACTGATGGCTTTGAGTCGTGAAGCGATTTAATTTTGGACGGGAATACCCTGTTTATAGATGAAAGATGATGGAATTTGTAGGTGCAAATACGTTTAGAGTTGGCTATATAAATCTGTAAAGCAAATCCACCTTGCGACATATAGTTTTCGATTTAAATATTGCTTTAAAATATATATTTTCATAAGGAATTTATATTCAATTCCCTTGATAGTAGAGTATTTCCGAGTGGTATACTACCCCTTGATACCTTTTTGGACACGCTACTCTAGATCCTGCGTACACAAAAGCCAGGAAATTGAATAAAATTGCCATGTTATGATTATGGAAAGGAAGTGTGTGTAGAGAGAGAGAGAGAGATGGAGTCAGAGAGTAGCGGAGAAGAGAAAATAAAAGAAAGGAGAGAGAGAAGGACAGATAAAAGTACTGCTATGGAGAGAGAAGCACAGAGAAAAGAACTGACTGCTAAGGAGAGAGAGAAGGACAGAGAAAAGAACTTACTACTAAGGAGAGAGAGCCACAGAGCAAAGTACTGAATGCTAAGGAGTGAGGTGAGGTGAGGCAGCAAGCAGGCAGCAATGTCAAATTAAAACTTCTTTGCCTGCTGTGCACCGGAAACAGCCTTTGGCTTTGAGTTTTGCGCTTTGCTTTGCGCAAGGGTAACGGTAACGGTAACGACAACGTACGTACGTACGGTTAATGGTAACGGCAACGGCAACGGCTACGACTACGGCAATGGCAACGTGGCATACGACAACGATAACGGTTACCAGCCAGCTGTTAATGAGCACGTTTGATGACTTGACTTGCTCCTGTCTCTACTACCGATGCATTAACTTTTGACTTTCTTTCGCTCTCTCTCACTCTCTTACCAGCTCTTTCTACCCTTCTCTCTCACACTCTCTCTCCTCTCTGTGTCTGTGTAATTGAGAATCGTAATTTTGCTGTCTGCTGTCCGTCCGCCCCGTTCGTGTGGCATAATTTTAATATCATAATGATGAATACTATCCGTATTATTATTATTCTTTTTCCTGCTAGCAGGCAGAGAGTCAGAGTCTCTCGGGCTGCATATTAAATTTCATTGAAAATTTGTTTTAATTTCATTAAACAACAACAGCTGGCAATTTACACATCAGTAAAGTCTGGTGGCTACTGCCGGGCCTGCTGCTGCTGCTGTTGCTGCCACTCTGCCACTCTGCCACTGCTGCCACGCTGCACGGATATAAATTTTGCAGGAGGAATCCCTTGCGGCCCCTTGTAACAGAGGCTGAAGCGCAAAAATATTGACATGTGTGGCTATGGCAACGATTCCTGGCGGTTGGGCGGGGCAAGGGACAGGCACTGCAGTGGAGGGGCCGGAGAATGGGTATCATATGAACAGAAACAGTAGCTGAAACGGCAACGGGTTGTAGGTCGTCGAGCCAGCCTTCTGCAAATAAAGCGGAAAATTGTGTTTTTTTCGCCTGTGCTTTTGTGTTTTCCAAAAATAAAAAAAAAAAAAGGACGAATAAAAAAAAGTGCACAAACAATCAAATGCATTTCACTGTACAGTGTGCGTGTGGTGTGGGTGTGTGTGGTGTGGTGTGGTGTGGGTGTGTGCATGTGTTAAAATGACCTTTGGCTTTTATTGTCGCCAGCATTGTTTCACTCATGCTACCCAGCAATTGAGTTTTACTTTTTGAGAGGGTATATTGTATTGTACACGCATGCAGTTCCACTCTCGTGTATCTAGCTATTGTCAGTCGTTTATTTTGTCTATGATCGTATCGTATATTACGGTGTAGAGAGAATAGAATGAGTTTTTATAAAATGTATGCTGTAATTTAATCTGCGTTAACAAAAGACAGAACTGATCTGGTAATGAACAGTTCAACGATCATTAGACCCATTCTCTATTTATGAAAATTCAAATAAATTTATTTTTTATACATTTTGCAGTAAAATTTTTGTGAAACAAATTTTATTTTATTTTGCTGCTTAGCATTAATTTCTGTTTATTTTTCCTTTGCTTTCTGTTGCTTGCTTTTAGTATTCTGACATGGATCTCCGCATTGATCTTCAGCTCTATCCTATAAATTTTCGCTGATGCAAAGGAATTCCATCTGCATTGCACCCCACATACTTATTTCACCCTTTCTTCATTGGCGTTTGTTTAATGCTTTCTCTTATGCTATTCCCTTTATTATACGTATCTGGTTTCTGCCTTTCTGCTTTGATCTTCTACGTTTCTATTTTATATTTTTACCGCTGTTGATCTGCTGCTTCTCTTTTTTAATGCTTTATTTTGCTATTCTGCTCTTTTGCACTTTCTGTCGGCTCCCCTGTGATTCGCTTCTCTCTTTTGTGCCTTGCTCTGCCTTGCTGCCTCTGCCGCTTTTACAGTGGTTATTTGTTGCTTTATTCTGTTGCACAGCTTCCAGCTGCTGCGTTAATTGCATATTTAAATTTATGCCGTTAATTGCTGGCAGCCCACGACGAGCAGCAGGATTCATTGCCTTCATTCCCATTCGCTCGACTGAGTTATGTGCTGCCCAGCCAATGCTCCCACACCCTCACCACCACCCACTCCCCACACCCACCTCCCACTGATACTCTCTGAAAGCCTTCCCTTCACTCCACCCACTTGATGTGCGGGTTTGGGCGTGTCTGCCGCCTCAATCGTTACATTTTATACATTCCATTCGTCTGCGGCTGCTGGAAGGATTCTCCGGAATGCAGGAAGGAAGGAAGGTATGTTTGTATGCGGAGGGGGGGAGTGCATTCAAAGTGAATAAAATGTCATCTTTTCACTTTAAGGGAAATAAAATCATTCGCTGGAGCGTTAAAGACGAGAGGCAGGCTTGGAAATTTAATAAAATAAATTTCAAAAGTTTTCAGAGGTATTCTGACCTTTGTTCCTTAGGGTTCCGTAATTTAAATTGAACTTAATTTGAAGAGCCATCGAATGAGGAAAACCTCCTTAGAAGTCCTCTTGGCAGAAATTCTAGCAAAGATTTTGCATCTGAAAATTGTCTCCCAATGAAAAATGTATCTTTTTATATTCAATTTTATTTATGAACCTTACAACTCACATTATAAAAATGCAATTGTGTTTATTATTACATTACATTCAGTTGCGTTATTCCCTAATTTTATACAAACACAAAAGGGAAAAGGGAATCTGACAACGGAAATGCAATTAGAAATCAAGGGGAAAATTACAAAAAAAAATCATGAAAATGTCAGCAAAACTTAAGAACAAAAACCGAAACAAAATTATATAAGCAGTGTGGGCAGGAAGGACCTGCAGTTAAAGGAAGAATTTCTCCCTTCAGTTTCCCTTCAAATAGAGATTTCGATCGCAAATTATTGAAAGAGATATCCCAAATCTGTAGAGGTCCCAGGAAGGATTGGTGCCTGTAATTGTTCTGGCTGTGGCTCCAACATCAGCAGCTCCTCGGCTGTGTAGCGTATTATGTTATCCAACACCGGATAATATTCCGGAAATTGTTCGAACTGTCCGGGCGGACGACTGAGCAGGGCCTGGGCATAGGTGAGATTTCCGCGCCGTTTCTCCGTCTGCAGTAGTCGAGCCAAAACAAATTCGGCTGGCTCGACACTGGGAATCGGTGGAATGTAGCGTGGAATGACCACAGCTACGTCAGGGTTTTCAAATCTGATAATTTCCGGTGAGTTTTTACTCGAGTTGGATACGGTCAAGGGGTCGATTGCTGTCGGCACGCCACAACACCGGTTTGTTGGTGTTTGAACTTGTATTAGGGTTTGATTTGGACTTTTCATTCTCCTTGTCGGAAGCCTTAAGACGTTCCAATTGGCGTGTGCGACATTTTTCATCCCACTCCTTGGTGGTGGGGATGTAGCGACGAGCGGGTGGATTAGCCACCGTCTCAGGCTTTATATCAGGCTTTAGCTCTGGCTCTAACTCAGGCTTTAGCTCGGTTTTCAGCTCAGACTTTAGCTCTGGTTTTATCTCAGTCTTTAGTTCAGGCTTTAGCTCAGTTTTTACCTCAGGCTTTAGCTCAGTTTTTACCGCAATTTCTGGATCCATTGCCTCCACCTCAGTTTTCTCCTGCGGATTGATCGCTGTGGCGCGTTGCAGGCCAAAGTATCGCTTCTGAATCATCCTCTGGGGCGGCGGCGGTCTCTCTTGAAGTTGCTGTTGAGCCATCTCCTGTGGGAGACAATCCCCTTTAAGTACTCACTCATGTGGCAGCTCCTTCTCTTGCCTCACCTGTTCTAGCGCCTGGTTTAGCTTATTCAATTTGAATATCTCATACTGGATTTCCTTTTGCAGTTGGTCATTATCATGCTGCGTCACTTGATCAAACTTTGGTTCGTCCTGGTACTTCGCTTGGCATGTCTTTTCCTTTTGTGCCTTCTGCTGTGGGGGCTTCTTGTTCTGCATCATCTCTTTCAGGACTCTTTCGATCCTCTCCTTCTTGGACGCCCGTAGCTTATCCACGCGCACCCGCTCCTCGGGTGTGAATCGCACAGGGGAATGTGAGATATGGCGAATGACCTCTCCACCCTCCGCTGCCTTAAAAGAAGGGTCAACAAAGGGGCCGCGCAAGCGTCGCTGCTCCACCAACTTGAGGGCCTCCAGGGCGACTTTTCTGCCATGCTCAAGTCGCTTTTCCTCCAGACTCAGATCCACGGAAGTCGCTTCACTTTTGGCCGCTTCTGTGATGGCTTTTGGAGGTTTCTCCTCCGCGGCGATGGCAAGCTCTCTTTTGGCTCGCTTGCCGCCAGACTTAATTTCGTAGGCGTAATCTTCGTTAATCTTCACCGTAACGTGTGTGGGATTTGCTACGAGAGAAATTAAAGTGTATTCCACCATACTATGATATGCTATGAACCCTCCCTCTCTCACACTCACCTGCTTTATCTGGTCGCTTCGGAAATCCCTTCCATGGCAATGTCAACTTTGTCTTCTGCTGCTTCACGTCCTTGGACTCAAAATGACGCTTCAGCTGTTCGAGGTCCACTGGGGCAATCTCTTCAACCTCTGCCTTGACTGCCACAGAGCGTGGCACAAAGACACTAGCATTGGCATTAAGCGGCACCACGCTGCTCTTCACCCCGGGATCACGCTTCTCAGCGCTTTCTACTGGAATGGCAAAATTCGCACGCGGATACTTGAGAATCGAAAGCAAAGCCGGGCTCTGTATTAAATTTTGCATTGTTTATGTTCTTTTATTTTCTATATCTATAGTTCTATATTTTTTTATATTCGGTTTTCGGTTTGTTGCTGCGGAATGTTACGTGTTGGCTACGTTAGCTATGGGGCAACTAACGACGTATCATTAAAGGCCTACTTGGAAGTGAGGTTTGGAACAGACTCAAGCTTCATAGGCTCTCTGGGATATTTTTGTTTTTTCTGATTGATGAAACTAGGGATACAACTATTGTACAGACAGGTATACAAAACAAAAGATCTTCAAAGACTGTCGGGTTTCCCAGCCCGATGTTTAGGTATAAAAACTTGTTGTTAGTTAGTGGAGCAGCCAAACGTAAATCTACCTACATATGTTTGCTTATTCGATTGAACACTGTATTGTAAATAGTGTAATTGCTTATGCTTATGGTTACGTTTTATGCTCATTTCGCTACTACAGCTGCAGCGTCTTTGCTGTTCTCCCGCGCGCTCTCTCTCTGTCACTATGTCTATCGCTCGCAATCGGCTCAGCAGCAGCCCGAGCTTCTTTTGTTCTCTTTACCTCTTGCAGTGAGGCACGGGCAATTCGGTCCGCCTGCCCTCAAGCAGTCTGGATGTAACTATCATAACTTTCGGTGCATTTTTATACGCCAGCTACACACGCGTATTGCCGCTACCTCATATAATACATAGAATTGTATTTCCAATTGAAATCCTCGGCTCTTTATTTAAAACCTACCTTTTTGCAATAGCTATTAAAAACGCTTAATAGCTCAACAAAGAATTTTCTTATATCAAAATCCTCATTGGTTATATCTCTGCCTCTTAGGACTGCAGAGTTTATAGAACGATTGTCAAACTCCAAACATTTTCTTCGAAGCATCACTGTCCCTACTTAAATCTCAGAGACTCCCCAAAGTTATAGCCACCACTTTGGTTTATTTTATTTCATCCCAAAGCCCACTTTATAGACATTCAATTTGTACGCCACTAAGCCTACACATGTATGTATGTATATTCCCTGATATCCATCTTAAATCTCCGTTTAGTTTCAATAAAGTTTCCCCCGTGTCGTATTTATCGCATTAAACTTCAGCATTGTACTGTACTGTATGTTGGCTGCATTTGTGATCGCTGCCACGAACATTACTCCATTCTCGACATTTATTCGCACAATAAACACAAAGCCAGCGCAGGGCCAAGAGTCAGAAGGAGTCTTGGCCAAGCAGGAGGTAGATGGTGTTGGAAGTGGTAAAAGATTAAGATGGGTATGTGGGACAGGTAGAGGCAAAGGCAAAGGCAGTGGCAAAGGCAAATGCAAACGATAAACGACATTCAATAAAACGTTTGAAAATATTACGGGTACACATAGGAAGAAGACGGTGGAAGGAAGCAGCTTGAAGCGTGACATGGGAGATGGGAGAATCTGCAGTGATTGTGAAGCTTTGTGCGAAATGAAATGAAAGAAGCACACAGAAATATGCAATTTCACCTCAATCAGAGTTGTAAAAACAAACAAACAATGGCCCAAGTGCTGTGTGCAGCATGGAGCACGGGGCTCTCCTCCGCTCTACTCTGCTGGGTGGGTACCCATTCAGACCCCCCTCAGCACCATGTCATATGAGCCACATGCTGACTGTTGCCTGCCTTGCCTTACCATTTCTTCATCTGCTTTCAGTCTCCGTTTTCCCATTTCTACGAGTCCCTGTACCCATTCCAGTTACTCGTCCAGTATTCGTCCTGTTCCTCCTCCTGTATTCGTCCTGTTACTCGTTCTGTACGCAGTCCTGTATCGTTTTGCAAGCTCCAGCGAAAATGCAAAGAGCACAAAAATGCAATAAGTAAAATGTAATAACTGCTCAGAAGCTGGTTGAAACGGTTGGTTTGTTGGTACAATCAGCTTCCAAGGACGAAAATACTAAGGCAAACAAACGTTCGTTTTTCGCAGCACTAAAGTGCGAGAAAGTGCACCCAGAGAAAGTTGAAAATTGTAATGCTAAAATAATGATATCAATACAATATAAATGCTGCACCCTAAAATATATTTAAAGTAGGGATTGTTGTGGGTATTAATCTTTAATTTAAATTCAACTTAAGCTTAAACTACAGCAGAGAAATCAAAATCTTGAAATCAAGAAGCTCAGAGATACAATGAAATTTGAGCATGGATTTAGCAATGAAATTTGGGCATGGATTTAGCATTTGAAGATGAAATGACAACTACATATGTATCTTGTATTTTGTATTAAAAGTATTGTATGTATGTATATCAATTAAGGCATTATTCTATAAGCAGTGCAACAAGGTTGTTCCAACAACTTGTAGGTCAGCCGGGGATTACCATATATATAGAGGGAGAGAGCGAGATTGAAAGGGAGAGAGTGCAAAACCTTTGCAAATTTATTTATCCATGCAGGGGAAAGGCAACAGAGCCCAGAGTGTTTTTGAAATTTTTGTATAATTCGACTTGGAAAGTAGGTGAAAGTGGGAATAGCAGCAGCAGTAGGAGCAGCAGCAGTAGTAGGAGCAGCAGCATCAGCAGTGGGGCAGCAGTAGGACCACCAGTAGGGTCAGCAGCAGCACCAGCAGCAGGCGGTCGCCACTAATGCATTTGTGGTCAATTGTTGGGCACAGGAGGAGGCGACACCAACGTGCTCCACACAAACACTGAAACACTGACATCATTTTAATAATAAAATTGTTAACAGAATTGCTGTGCTTTTGGCCATGGCTCGCTCGCACACACATACAAAACTCAACTCAAAAAACATGTGTTGGCCTTGTTAGCACAAAACCTACACACAAACACACACACACACACACACATACAAAACACATTTTCATACAATTTTTTGAGGGCCCCCACGACACAACGACCTCAATGTGTTTCGTTGTCATTGCTCCTGTTTCTGTTTGCTGTCTCTCTGTCTCTGTTGCTCTCTGTCTCTGTCCTTTTGGTCCTTTCGCAATCTAAATAAAATTGCCGACGTGTGTGTACTACGTACGCACAACTTTTGCCATATTTAATCGTATTTGCACAAAACAACAACAAAAACAACAAACACACCACAGAGGAATATACATACTATATACATATATTTTTTGTTTTCGGTTGGATTTTTAGTGTTGGTAATTGTAGCCAACACTGGAAGCACACTGAGAGACAGAACTCCTCCCTCCACTCTCCCTTCTGGCACTGCTTTTGGGCATTTGCTTATTATTGTTAAAACTTTTTGAGCCCACACAACGGAACGGTAGAGAACAGAAGAGAGCAGCAAACAGAACAGGGATCACACAATTGGCCTCGACTCGAACTCGACTCCCCCCCGTTATTTGGTCTCAGCCAAAATGTGTTTTTAGAATATTATGTAACACAGAAATTACCTTAGAAATGGCACAGATGCAAAATGGAAACTAGAGATGGTAAATGTGACAAAATTTTAAAAGTAAAATAGATTGAAACACAAAGGTGGATTCCGTTCAGGCTTAAGAGAAAAAGATGAAGGCTAAGCTGAAAGGGAAATCAAAACATTATTTCGATTATGATTAGTTTTTAATTTTTATGGTAAGTTCAGTATCTGTTTGTTTATTTTAATCGCATTAATATCATTAAAAACTACGCTCTTTGGCTTACTTCATCTAAAATTACTTTCATTTTGAAAAATCCCATCTCAAATTGCGATTTTCGAGGCTAGGTTTACCTTTGTGCCGCTTTTGGCTTCGTGCAGATTTTTAAGCTTGTTTCGGACTCTGCCACTGCCTCTGCTGGGGCAGCTTAAAACGTGCAGCCGAAACTTTACCCTATGCTATGGGGCAACTTTTAAGACACAAATTTATGCCAGAACAGCGGACAGAGTGGACAGAGTTGGACAGAGAGGTTAGCAGTTAGCATGTGTGCTTGGAAAGTGATTAAAAATTGGGTCAAGTGGTGTCCCCCCGGTGGTGTGCGTGCGATGGGATATTAAGCAATTTGGGGATCGGCACGCACACAAATCAAAGGATTTGCTCATCTTTTTTTTTTTTTTGTATATGAATACCGTGCCCCCGGCACTTAAAGTTTCTCACCCCATAACTATTTGTCATTCAAGCGGAGAGAGAGAGAATGAGAGATAGGGTTGGAGAGGAAGATTAGAGAAAGAAATTTCAACTTAATTACAAAACGAGACCACAAACTGTACGCTCAGACGTTCAGTGCAAGTGCAACAAACAGAGGCAGAGGTAACAAACCAGTTAACTGGGTGGCATCAGCATCAGTTGAATGTGAGGGGGGTCGCCTCCATGCGACGCAGCCACAACGGGAGAGAGACAGCCAAAACAGGGATACCCCACGCCGATACCACTAGGAGGTGCACACACACATATCTGGACTGGGCTCGGCTGGGTTGGTGTTTGTTTCCCGGGGTTTGTTTTGGCTGTGGTTACAGCGGCCTCCCCGGGCGGCAGCGGCATGCACCCAACCAACACCAGAGAACAACAGAAACAACAACTCCCCAGCTAGCCAGCTACCCAGCTCCCCACTTCTACACTCCACTCCACTCTCTGCGGCATTCCTGAAATTCTGCATTTCCACTGGGCTGCATCATGCACTGAGCGATTGCGTATCTGACGGGGGGAGATGCTCAAGCTTCGGGGATTCCTTACTGAGAGCATACACAGCTCTGATTCGTGCCTGTGTGTCCATTCAATTGTGTATCAATCATTCGGTGGGGATATCACTATTGGACTGTAGTTTTGGTTTGAAATTGAGTTGAAATTTCGATTGGTTGGAAAAACATTTAACGATCGCTTTATCTTTTGTTTTAAAGTGCATGTTCTGGGGAAACTTTAATAATATGTTTTGTTGTTCCCTTTTCAAATCAAAACAAAATGCCACTCAAATGCTATCAAGTGGAAAGATATGGTGGCTTGTATGCGACTCTCTGTGTCTCGTGCCATTGCATATTTTATGGGGTCTTCAGAGTGGGAGTGGGTGGGGGTGGGGCAAGAACGTAGACTGAAACTGCAACTGACCGCAGGACACAGCTAGACTCCACTTAGTGTCCGCTGTCCGTTGTCCACTGTCCGTTGTCTGTCTGACTGCCTTTAAATTGTTGTTGTCCAAGTCTTGATTGCAGACGGGTGGGTTGGGGGGATCTTTCCGTACAAGTATCTGCGTTGGGTGGAGAGGGGGGCGTGTCTGTGTGTATTTAACGTGCCTTAAATCACATTTGGTCTGTAATCAAGCTAAACAAATATGGGCACACTGGCTGATGTGTGTATGGGCATTGAGAGGCGGTGGGTGGGGTGTGGGTTCTCTTGTGTCAGGCTTTCGGTTACGTTTGGGTAAACTTCAATTTAGAACCCTACCCATCGACTTTGGGTCGCTCTCTGTCTGTGCGGTTAACTGGGTCAATTGTTGAGCTGATTTTGGCTATAATATACAGTGCATATGGTAACTAGATGTTAACTGTAATGACAATCGATTGGTAGGCTTAACTATATGGTAATAATATAACTTTAGCGGAGGGGTAGTAGGAGAAGCGAGTACTCAACACATTTAATGTCGAATTTCAATCTCTACTGCAGTAAGTTAATCCCAGATCCATTCATTTTAAGCATTATTACAATGACTAGGGTCCAATCGATTTTTTAAGTATTAGTTTATCGTTTATCGAATGATGACCAGACTACAAACCCATTTCAATCTCCCCTTAAATTACTCTCTAAGTCCTTTGTTTAATAGTTTCAAATCCCTGTCATTTAGAGCTTTTCCAAATAGCCATAAAATCTATAAAATTGCAACTTTCCACTGCATTATAGTTACGCAACGCACTGTCCATAAAGGCAGAAAAAAAACACACACACTGACAAAAGCTGCAGTTAAAGCGCTTATACCCATGCACTTATAGATATTCAGACATACATACTTACGTACAGTTTATGGGGAAATCAAATGGATGGGCAATGCGGACATTTTATTGTCACAGCGACCCATCATCATAATCATCATCATCGTTATCGTCATCGTCATCGCCATGGGGGTGTGAGGAACTTACTTTTTATGCAAAATCAATACGAAACTGTCAGGCTGAGGATGGGAACGGAACATGGGTAAAAAAAGAATTGAAATCTGATTGAAAAATTGCCATAAATCGACGTCAATTCAATTAACATAAATTGTTTGATTAATGATTGACAAATGCTAAGCAGACAGACAGACAGATAGACAGGGGCATGCAGAAAGAGAGAGGGAGGGGGATTGAGGCAGTACTGATGTTGATTCCCGCAAGTAATTGCCGCATAATTCGATAACGATAGCCATGAATGATGGGCACAGACATTTTACACTTTTGCTCGTACCGAAATTTGGGGCCAAAATAATTTTTTAATTCCCGCCCATCCCACGAAAATCGAATGGAAAAAACTCATCAAATGTCTGAAAGTCATTAATCATGCATTGTACTTTCCAATCCCTGACCATCCCATCCACTCAGTCAGTCAGTGAGTCAGTCAGTCAGTCAGTCATTCTATAACGCCCACTCTCAGTCAATCAAACAATTGAATACATTTCAATCATTAATGGCACGACACAGACAGTCGAAGGTAGCAAACGCCCACCGTCTTTCCCTTTCCATACCCTCCTCTTCCGGACACAATTTGATTTGGCTCGACTTGACTTGGGTCAGAAAGTCGTTGAAGCTCCGGAGCGCCGGAGCCGAGACGAGACGGGCGATTCCGTTCCTCATGTCTAATTGATGGACAGTTGCTGAAGTTGCCCTAATGACGGCGAAGGAATTATTGAATTATGATTGCGAGGGTCGTGACCTGTGGGGTGGCATCGGGGCAAAAGCAAAGAAGCGAAAGCCAAGGAACACGAAATCGTAAGAATCGTGTGGCCTCAGTCAAGGTGCTGCCCAGTGAGTGTCGAGTATGAAGTTGATTTGGTGTTCAGATTTTCCATATGTTAATGAAATCATTTTAATGGAACGCTACAAACGATGGCTGTTCGGTCTTAGCAGATAAAATACTGATACGATATTGGATTGGTGCCCCCTTGTTTCCATTTAATCTCCCTCTTCCATAATTATAACCCATCGAATTTATACATTAACATACTCAACGCTTTTTGATTAGTTGATCATTGAATTGTGGTAAATTATTTTCGATTTTGCATTGCATAAATTAAAGCAAAATTTTGGCATTTATTTCGGGGTAGGTAGGAGAACCAACTACCATTATTTATCTACGGCCTATGCCATAGTTCGTTAATTTGTGAAATATTTTAGTGGCGCCTCTAATCGATGCATTTTGCACTGTCTGCGACATGAGTGGGAGCCCCAACTACCATATACATATGTATACATGTACTATATGTATGTTTGTATTACTGTTCTAATGCATATGCATATTCGGGGGCGGGTTTATCCTCAGGCACACTGAAAATATATGAAAATATATGCGCACTGCAAAGTGAATGGGGAAAATGTATCGTTTTGGCCCAGACCAATATGAAATATATATTTTTGCATGCCTTTCCCCTATAAATGTTTTTCGGCAACATAATTACTTGCTGGGCTGGACTGGGCTGGGTTGGATGTTGGCTAAGAGAGAGAGAGTTGTAATTAGCTTTTGTAATAACTCGCTGAATTATTTGCCACGATTGAGCAAACGAAAGGCTGGCTAATAGTATTTGGTGTGAGGTTTGCAGGATACAGTAAGAACTCTATCAAATGAAACTCAAACTAGGGGACGCAAAGTTAGAAAAGAGAACACCCTTTGCTCAATATATTTGTGTGTTTATTAAAAGGGTATCAAGAACCGCTTATAAAAATATAAGGGATAGTTTTTTATATGGAGACAACTGTATATAAATATACATATATTTATTTCGATATATAAGAAATTTTCTTTACCAAGAACCAAATCTCCTCTACAGCTTTTACTGTATAAAGTTTGTCTAGCCCGCAGGCTATTTTCCAAATAGAAATTTTGTTGCATAGCTAATATCAGTAGCTCCTCCCTGACTCACTTCTCCCCTGCTTACTTTTCTACATCTTTATTCCCTAATTCTCCCTATCTCTCTGCCTAAGCCTCAACCCCTTTCAATCAGCGAGTTGTGTTTTTCTTGTCCTTTTTCCCGCTAATTTCCTGCGCTCTTTTGTCAAATTAAAAACACACACACAAACAGCCACACACACACATATAGACAGAGGCAAAAAGTTTTCCCCCTTTCTCAGTTTTGTACGTCTTTCTCCATTCGCTTCTCAGTTTCTCTGTGTTGGTTTTTGTTTGCCTGTTGGTTGGGTTCATTTATCATGATTTTGTTTGTCGAACTTTGTCGCGTATGTCGCCCCTCTCCTGGATAGGCGGAAAAGTGTCTCCTCTGGTGTAAATACCCTAGCAAAGGGCATAGAGACTTTGAGCAGATGTTTGTAGTGAACAAAGAGTAGCCTCTTTCAACTCATAATCAAATCAGATGCTATGATGTATGCCCATTCGCTTTTGTTACTATAGTTGCATTAAAATCTGATTATTTATGCCATATAATCAATGGGATAGATCTTCCAGGGTAACTAAAACTTCTACTATACGTTTCCTTTTGTTACTTTTGTTGTTCTTGATGTGAATGCCAGCAGCAAATGGCAGCTGTTGATGGTTCTTCCACTTCCACAAAGCCGGAACCCCAACCCTTGGATAGGATCTCCTGCTTGTGTCAGGAATTTTCCTTCGGTAGGTTTGGGTGTGGGCGCTCACTTTTTGTTTGTCTTTTTGTCAGAGAGACAGAGAGTCGAGTCGAGTCGAGCCGAACCGAGCCAAAATTGCAAAGTGATTACTTTTGATTAGTTGCAAAAAGAAACGTAATTTGTTTATCGCTTTTGCTGTTGTTGGCCCAGTCGTTGCTTTGCTGCTGCTTTTGATAAATGTAATTTGGGGCCGAAACTCGCTGATTACAACAGAAAATTTCACCAACTAAAACAATGGAAAACAATGGCTAACGAGCCGAGATTCATGTGTGTAAGGAAGAAAGGGAAGCGTTTGATGTGTGTGTCTTTTGTTGATTGTGCCGCAGCAGAATCAATCCATGTTGATCAATTATTTAAGCTGGTTGTATTCAAAAAAAAAGATGAATACGAGTTACAGTCTCTCTCTGTTTCCAACTGTTTCCACAAAAGCAGCAGCCTCAACTTTATTTCGAACTATTTTTCAAACTTATTTCTTACAGTCTTTGCCGCAATATGAAAATGTTTGGTGATGCCACAAGTTTTATTTTGGGTTGAATTTCACTTCAAAGAGAGAGAGAAGCTAAACAACTTGGGCCATACTTCTGCATGACTTTCATTACTGATGGAAACGTATTCAGATTGTTTGTCTAGCATAGAGTGGAGTGGAGTGGAATGGCGTCTGAAAGTGGCACAGCAGAGGAGTGACTCTGGGGCAACTGTGGAACTGAAGGGGCAAACTTAATCTAGGAGCAACCGAGCTTACATTTTTAAGCAGCGACAGCTGCTTGCATGCAAAATTATGACTTAAAGCGCAGCTGGGGCCAGGAATCTAGAATGTACTCCATCCCACTACTACTTCTACTACTTGTAGTCGTACTTGGTACTCTAACCAACCAAGGAACCACTCTGTCCTTCGTATGCCCACACACACACACACACACTCGTAGAAGCAGGAGCATGAGCACAAAAGGATAACATAGAAGTAAGTTATTCATTGTGCACGCAAACATTACGGAAGTCATATGTTTAAGGCAGGAGAGCAGCAGCAGCAGAAACCTGGCTAAAAGGTAGCAAAAGGTAAAACCAGCAGGCTTCCACTTTCCCTCCCCTCCCCTACCACTTCTATGTGCCTCCCGCACAGCATGAAAAGCTGGCCAAGTTTTTGCCGTGTAAAAGAAAAGAAATATGAAATATGACTCCAAGTCGAATTGTGAAAACTTGCAGAAAGGTACGAATAAGCATATCAAGATCATAAATAAAACACAGTAAGAGCAAAAGAGAGAGAGTTGGAAAATTAAATTTTCGACTAGGAAAACCTAACCAAAAACATGGGCTCTCCCTTCTGTGCCTTGCCCCCTCTGCTACCACTATACTATATGCTGTAGACTTGGGAGTGCACATTGCTAATATACGCAACGCGCTGCCAACTTTGATTTGCAAATAAATTATTTCGTTTCGTTTGCTCTTTTGCCTCCAAAATGAAAATCCTGCCCAAAAGACCAGAAACACGGCTACCATAAAGAAAGAAAGAAACGAATGAAACAAAAACAGGTGAGGAATAGCTGGATAAATGTATGTACAAGCGTTTTGTACATACATATTTATAGGGTTTTATTTGGGTATACTGGTTATAGGGAGCGGAGAAATTACAATCGAAATTGGTTTAGGACATGGCTTAAAGAATATTGAAATCTGTAATCGGTAATTGTCTGTACAGTCTGTGTTAAAGTCTTCCTTTAAATCTCTTACTATTTTGAGTGGTATCCGCAATCCCACACACCTTGACCATCAACTCCCTGCCAAACTCCTGCCCTGTTCCCTTTTCGATTCCTTTACCTCCTCCATACCTCAACCCACCTTTCGCTTTGCCCGCCTTGTGCTTTTGCCTTTAACCCGCAGCAGCATTCTAACCAGAAAGTTAACTTGAACTTAAAATAAAAGTTTTCTTCGTTTTTATTTCGGTTGGAATTTTTGTTTTTGGCTTTTCCACATTTTCTTTTTTTTTTTTTGTGTTTTTTTTTTCTTAGCGTTTCCACACACAAAGTCAAATATCATAAAGTTCGCTACGCCTTTTTGCATATTTTATTTGCGCTTGTTTTTCAAAAAGCGAACGAACGAACGGGGCAAGATGAAGATGACGAAGAAAACGGTTGGAAAGGAAGCGGGAGCAGGCAGGCAGGAGCAGAAGAAAAAGTTGCGGTTGCTGCCTGTGCCTGTGCTGCTTTCATTACTGTTGCTCGCACTGCTTGAGTCTGTCTGTATGACACTGTTTCAGTGAACTTGCTAATGATTCGAGATTCAATATAGGCAACATGGAAAGGAATATATGGAACATATGGAATATATGAAACAACATGTAATATATATATGCAACTGAAGAAATTACAATATTTAAAGGGGTATTTTCAGAATAATAATATATATATATTATATTTCAATAAAATATTTATCATACTTAAATTTGTATCATAAATTCTCATACACTGAGAATTATTACATTTATATGTGACAATTGTATTCTTATACTCTTACACTCTTACTATTTTTTTCCATCGATCATTTTAATTAAAGAATTAAGTCTTTCGGCATAATGTCATACAGCTGCCCCACCGCTGCCTCTGCTGCTTTTATTCCCGCTAATGTCGCTGCCGTCAGTCAAGGTTTTCTTCCTCATCTTCCTCTCCCCCACTCAAAATCCCAAACCCACTTTCTCTCTCTCACTCACTCTATCATTCTGTCTGTTCTTCTCTCTCTCTCCTTTTTGGCAACAATTAAATTATTCAACCGAAATTTGTTGAAGCTCCCGAAAAAGTCACGCGCACTTGACGGCAACAGCAACAACAACAACAATAGCAACAGCAACAACAGCAGTTTCCCAAACTAACTTTTACCGCTGCTTTCCACTCGTCGCTGGCTGGCTGCTGCTGCTGTTGTTCTTGTTCAGTTCAGTTCGGTTCAGTTCGGTTCGGTTCGGTTCCAGTTGTCTTTTATTCCAGGTCTTGCTTGGCTTCAGGTTTTTATTTTCCAAATGAAATGAGTTTGAAGTGCATTTGATGGTGGTCGCCAAAAAGTTCGAGCGTGCGCCTTCTTTTCAACATCAGTGGGCGTGGCCTGCAACTTTTTTGTTGGTTATTTTTTCAGTATTTTTCAGTTGTTGTTTTGTATTGAGCATTTTAATGGAAAAGTTTTCGCAGTTAAAGGCGCGCCTTTCCACCCAATGGTATTTTAAAAGCTTTTCCAAAAAAAGCAAAAAAAAAAATACCCATAACTGTACATTTAGAATGCCAAAAACTAATTAAATAAGTTTTTTGGAAAATCATAAATTTCATATTTTATGATTGGAAATAACCAGATCATTTATCAGATTTTACCAGAGTTTAGATAAATTAAATTGATTATGTTATATGCTTATATATTCGCGAGTGGAGAATCGCCAGCGCCATTCTACAACCGATGCTCAACCCTGCTCCGAGGACCTTTACAACATGGAAAACACATTTATGTATGTCTTCATATGGTTCAAGTTCTTGGTGGCGACATCGATGAGTACGGAATAGTTATTCCGCACGTTGCAGACAACTTTCTTCAGAGCGATGCGAGTTTTCTCATCCATCTCGACAATAGCTTTATGGTATTCCTCGACGTGCGGATAGGTCCTCAGCTGTGCAAGTGTATTGGCACGCTCGGCGGAATACTCCGAAATCAGTTTGGTGCAGTCGGCCACATCCAGCTTGATTTTTTTCAATGCTTTCTTGATATCCTCCGGAAACGGGACGCCAAATTTGATAACGGAATGTAAATTCCGTAAAGTCATCCACATTTTCACAAGATTGGCTGCAAGCAAATGCAACAATTCGTAAGATCACCAATAAGATGTGCCCCGCTGCTCACTTACCATGCTTTAACTGAGAATTTACGATGGCCAGGACCACGTCGATCATTTCGCAGACCGGCTTGTTAGAAGCCACAATGTTATCAGTGGGTCCACAATTACTCGGAGGCAGCTGCTCATCGAGCAGTTCGTTCAACACGACAATAGCCCTAGGGTAGAACCTGGTAATCAGCAGTTCCAGAATCTGGATCCCAATGCTATACAGCTGGGCATACGACGGCTTATTTCTGAACATTTCAATTACGAAATGTTTCGAAAATGTGCAACAAATGAAAAAATATATGTGATGGGGCACTGATCAAAAAAGGAACTGTGTAGCTGTAAATTGTGTATTGAGTGCGTTGGCTATGTTTAATCTTTGTGCATTTGTCGGAAAACTTACCAATTTTCAACTCCTTAGCAACGTGCTAAAACCAATTTTGTCAGTCACAGTTCACGTTGACAGCATCCCTGCCACCGATGCCAGTTTTGCCATACGATAGGATACGATTGTTGCAAAAAATAGTGAGTATTTTTTATTCTACAAGCTCTTCTGTTCTAATTGAATTATCGTTGGCTTGCCACCTCTATACGATTCGGAACTTGTCATCACTAATGAGCCAGCTGTTGATAGCATATGTTTAAACCGAAAAAAATAGCATTAGCTTCCGAGATTGGTAAGTTTTCGGCCAAAAGCACCAAAATTATACACACCCTGAATAATCAACCAATTATCTTGCAGACAATCAATAAGGGAATCCATCCAGGCCGACAATCTACGATGGCCCACACCATTCTGCTCGTACAGCCCGGGGCTCGCCCGGAGACTCGCACTTTCTGCGACTACGATAGCGTCAACGAGTGCATAGAGGGCGTGTGCAAGAGCTACGAGGAGTATCTGAAGCGACGCTACCCCACAAACAGACTATTAAGTACGAGATCGGCCAGCTATTCGATTTCATCGATACGATGAAGGACATCTGCTGCTTGGTGTACCAGAAGTCTACCAATTCCTATATTCCTTTCAGCAAGGAGTGGATCAAGGATAAGATTTATGTGCTGCTCCGTAATTCGGCATCCCGTGTTAGATCTTAAAACGAATCAAGAAGGAGGCAAAAAGGTACCTTAGCACGATTCACACACGATCACAAGCTTTGCTTTGCTTAAATTAGGCTTAAAGATCATTAGGTTTATTCACATATAAAAATGTATGTAAATGCTGACAAATATAATCAACTGATCTGACCACCCTTAACGTTTTGAGTGGGATTTTCTATTTCTTCTATTTCCTACTACTGGTATGTCCGAAAATCTCAAGGAAGCTTGGCCAAAAATGCCTAATGGAAACTACTACACGCTGTATGGCAATGGCGTGGGGCAGGCAGCCCCCTAGCTTTTGCCTGCATTAATTTCGACTTATGTTTGGCAGTTTAGTTTGCAACCAACAAGTTCTATACCCATTTCTCCAGCTTATAATACATTTAACCAACATACATTTAATGTACAAGATCAGAAGACCACTTTTGGGAAAGCTTCGGCTATGCATTGCGGATTGATATTTTCTGTGACGGTGCTGAAACCCAGACCCAACAAAAGGTTGTGCTCTGCATAGAGCTAAAGGTAATTTCTATTCAGTTTTGGATTTTCACTTTTTTATTAGTACTTGTTAGAAAAGGAATAAACTTAACTATTGATTGTGTAGTCCGTCAGATCAACATGGTTTTGATTATGTTGGGTGTTTGAATCGTGTTGAGGTACCTTTTTGTCTCCTTCTGGATTCGTTTTAAGATCTAACACGGGATGCCGAATTACGGAGCAGCACATAAATCTTATCCTTGATCCACTCCTTGCTGAAGGGAATATAGGAATTGGTGGACTTCTGGTACACCAAGCAGCAGATGTCCTTCATCGTATGGATGAAATCGAATAGCTGGCCGATCTCGTACTTAATAGTCTGTTTGTGGGGGTAGCGTCGCTTCAGATACTCCTCGTAGCTCTTGCACACGCCCTCTATGCACTCGTTGACGCTCTCGTAGTCGCTGAAAGTGCGAGTCTCCGGGCGAGCGCCGGGCTGTACGAGCAGAATGGTATGGGCCATCGTAGATTGTCGGACTGGATGGATTCCCCAATTAGTTGTCTGCAAGATAATTGGTTGAGGTTTCAGGGTGTGTTCAATTTGTCTGCTTTTGCGCGAAAACCTACCAATCTCGGAAGCTAATGCTGTTTATTCGGTTCAAACATATGCTAACAACAGCTGGCTCATTAGTGATGACATCTTCGGAATCGGATAGAGGTGGCAAGCCAACGATAATTCAATTACTAAGAGATTGTATAACATATAACAATAGCTAGTTTTTGCAACAATTATGTTTAAATTTAATTAGATCAGAGATATAATATTTTCACATGATCACCTGTTTCACATTAATAACATAGATAGATAAAATTGTTGACTTTGCAATTTCTATCGTATCGCAAAATCGTATCCTATCGTATGGTAAAATTGGAATCGCCGACGGGGAGGCTGTCAACGTGAACTGTGACTGATAAAGTTTGTTTTAGCACGTTGGATTAAAATCAGAAATTGGTAAGTTGGTAAAACATAGCCAACGTACTCAATACACAATTTACAGCTCCACAGTTTCTCTTCGATCAGTGCCCCATCGTATATTCTTCATTGCCAGTTGGATGCACATTTCTGGTCTGGGATCCAGACTCTGGACCATCTGATCACCAAGTGCTACACAGAGAAGATTGTCGAGTTGAACGAGCTGCTCGACACGCTAATGTTTCAGCAGCGAGTAACCGAAAAGGTCCGCGAGGAGCTAAGCATTCCGTTTCTGCCGCCCGCTTAGAAATAGATCATGTAGATCTACATATATTATACTATACCTAAAGAACTATTTATATATTTAAGTTACACTTGTATGACTGGTTTGTAAGGCAAAGAGAAAAGCACGCTCAAGAAAAGACAACTTTAAAATTCGAACGAAGGAAAATTGTGTGTGTTTTCTCGTTCATTCAAATGGGCTTTTTTCGATTTTCGGGTATTTCTGTGCGTTGGTTCCTCAAAACAGCCGTGATGGGTTTTCTCACCTGGGAGTCATCTTTCAATTGCAGCTTCTGGATTTGCTTTAAGCCATTTTCCATTCAACATTCAGTTCAATCTTTTCCTCTCACTTGCACTGCTACATAACCTCTCTCACTCTCTTTCTCTCTCTGTTTCTGCACTACCTCTTACACCTCTCTATGTCCTAAAAGTCTCCCCTGCATGTGTCACTCGATTCCGAGCAATGCTTCCCTTTGGTTTGTTGCCTTTATTGCACTTTAGCACCAATTTACACACAGAAAAGACAGGCAGAAAGCAACAGAGAATTACAGACATAGAGAAACAGAAACATGGAGAAAGCGATAGACACAGTAGTGCAAAAAGACACGGCCAAAGCATGAAAGAAAGAGTTAGATAAATGGAGAAAGAGCCTGTTAGAAAAAGAACATAGATAGACACTTACATACATCTTCATCTTGTAGTTTTTCTAGTTTTTCCTTTTTTTTCCCCACCTGTTTCCATTTCCGGGCCTAATGGCGCATCGTGTTCTAGGCCTCACATCTGTCGCTTTTATATTTGTGTTTTTTTTCTGGAGCTTAAGGCCGGTTCCTTTAGAATTCACTCAAGTGGTGCGGTCCCATTTATACTCGCAAGTGTTCAGGAGCGGAAGAGGATTCTGAAATCACTTAATGTCATTTATACTAATTTCATAAATGGTAGATTTCCATGATTATACCATCTTACACTTCCTAAGCGCATACATAAAAGAAATAAAAGATAAATGGCTACAAGCTTGTGTATGTTCTATGATGCTGATAACTGATGTATATAAAAGTTAAATTAAATTATCAAAAAACACAAGTATTGGGTTCCTTTTACCATTAAGCTTTTCGTATCCATTTCTTTTAAAATATATTTTATATTCGTAATACGAGTATTTCACAGTTTCAGAATGTTTGCATCGATTGGATGATTCCGAATCTCTTCCATTGTTCCCAAATATGAAGACCGAAGCAAATTTCCACAAGACTTAAAGGAATAATTAAGAGGTTGTCGTAAGAAGTTGCTCTAATATCCACTCCAAATTGCACTCTCCAGCAGAGTTAAAGGAACGAAAATGATGTAAGCTTCACTCTTGTATTTGCTCTTCCTAGATAGCCACATCTCTCTTTATATGTCTGCCACTTACTTATCATTTTGCTAATTATATCCTCGAGGAAATTCATTAATTCAGCAAGTCAACAATCATTTTTGCTATTCATTGTATGACGCCTTGGGGAAACCAGGCTATTTACGCTCACTTCTTCAATCATTTGATATCAATATGTTGTTGGAGTTTTGCTGTAGTCCTTTAACGCAATGACGGGGCATTGTTTAACCGCTGACTGCCAAATAAAAACAAATAACTTTATTTACAGATTTTATTTATGCGCTTCATTAAAACTTTAAGTCGCCTTTATTTACGTCCCCCAACAGCATGCGCATCAGCGGCATTGTTTAATATTAATATTAAATTTATTTTATTTCATTATGTCAGTATGTATGTATAATGTATGTATGTACATATGTATGTGCATATATGTATTTTATGCACAATAACATTGTGTTGATGATGTCCTTGTTATTGCAAACAGACAGTGTGTTCAGAAAGTATTCAAATGTGGCGAAAAGATTTTTTAAAGAATTTATTTTGAATAAAAGAAATATTATGAAGAACAAACCAAATTAAAGAAGTCTTTTTGAGAGACTCGAATATTATAGATACCATTATCCCATGAGATACATTTCCCACGTTTACTCTTATAGCTAAACTCCACGTTTAAAATATATTAAAACAATAATTTTCTTTTGCCATTGTCCAACAACTTGCCCGACTCACTGTACCACATTGTGTTCAAAGTGAATTGGCTGTCTCTGTCCGATGTAGCCCCGGTGCCGTATAAATCGCACTCAATAAAGCATATAGAAGGCATAAATTATATTTTGCCTGCTCGGAATTTTCATTAAGCCAAGTCCCAGACACAGTCAGCGGGAGGGAGACAGCAAGAGAAACAAAGCGAGAGAGAGAGAGAAGGAGAGAAGAGAATGAGAAAATTGCACAAATTAAAGCTCTTGAAACTTTAATGCAATTTCAGAGCTTCTACTTATTTCCACCTCTTCTGCGTTTGGAGTCTTCCTCTTCGAGACTCGACTCGTGCTTGTGCTTGTGCTTTCTGCCATTTCTATTTTTATTGTATTGGCCAAAAAGCAAACCGGCAACTGGCAACCGACAACCGACAGCCAAACAACCGGCAACAACTCTCCAAAAAACAACCGAAAAATTAATGAGCGCAATAAACATTTTAAGTGGAATTGTTGGTGAAGTTGTTAATTTTTAGTGCAATTTATAATTTTATTTTCCAGCGAGCCAGCAAGTGTAATAAAATTGTTTGTGGCCTAAAATTGGCAGTCCAAAAGAGGTATACAGAGAGCAAGAGAGGAGGGGTGGGTTAGGGGTATCTCTCTGCCCAATTGGCATCATAAATAATCAGTTTACAAGTTAGTTACGCAGCTAATTTCTTTGCGCTTCCTCCTCCTCCTCGTGTTCCATCTGGATTTTCGGGTTTGACCTTTTAAACTAATTTCCCCAAAGATTGGTTGGGTCTGTGTCCAAGTCTCAGGCACGCAGAAGGTGACGCTTTGGTAGTCTTCCATCCACACCATCTATGTACCTTCTCCGCTAACCTATCGTATCGTAGCCCCCCCTCCCTGATGCTTTGTTTATTGTTGTGTAAGCCAAGCACGACACCTGTCGAGCCATTTCTGGTCTAGTTTCGCTTTTGGCCCATACACAAAATTATTAATATTTCATTGGCCATACCCTGCCCATACCAATCTCAACCTCTATTCCACCCCCTATTCACCACCCTTAATCGTTAGTTCTGTTTCGAGTTCGAGGTACCTGTCTTCCGTTCCATTCCGCATTGCATACTTGATGACGCTTTCATCTCGTTAAGTGGCTTAAAGCCTTTCCTCGCTGACCACCCCTGCCACATGAAGCCAGACAGGGAAATCCGTTAAGGAATGCGTGTGTCTCTCTCTCTCCCTGTCTCTTTGGTTCTCTCTCTCTCGTGCTGTGTCTGGCTTCCCCCTCATTGAAGCCACCTGTCATAATTGCGCAATCTGTTTTGGGGCGTTTATAGCATTAGCGGCTAGCATAGCCACCAACAGGTCGATTCCAAATTGTCAGTGGCGGGGATTTTGATGTGTATTGGGGTATACATTTTCAATGCGGCTTGGCTATTAGCACGGATTTAAAGACTGACAATTTGAGAAATTCAAACTTGTCAGCTATAAGCAAATGTACGTATTGGTATACCAAGATTGTGTATAGTATCCAGAATACCTGCCTGAATAGCCTGAATAGCCGCTGGTAATGAAGCTGTTCAAAAGTTTGCATTATAAGTCAGCTGTTTGACTTTCATCCGGCAAATGTTTCACCCATATGAATTTATGCATGAAGTCAATGCATTAAAAAAGGGGCGCCCTTTTGCAGAGAGGGTGGCCCTCTGCTGTTGAATATGGAAAAAGGCAAATGCAGATGCAGTTACCTGAGCATAAATGCATGTCAAACATGTGTTTGTGCGTTACCGCGCGGAAGTTTTTGCAGGGTACTCGAAGAGCTAAAGGGGTATATTATAATGAACACTGAGGAAAACCTCTTTAACCCGAAAATGACAAAAAGTATAATAAGGATAATTTTAATATAATATTTATATCAGAATTAAGTGCTTTTTATGCATACATATTATGTGTTATATAACGATTTATCAGATCAGATATTCATCGATTAACTCATTAATAATTTTAACTGAAATTTCTCTGACATTTGAACCCTTTTATTCTTTTTTTTTCGTTATTTTCCCCATCGAGGGTATTCCCATAGTCCTATATGCGCTCCTATCAACTTTTGCTTGCTGGAAATAATTGTTTATGAACTTTAAAAATGAGCAGAAGCATTAAAATAACTTGGAATATGTATGATGATGGAGGCGTCTGTCGGCGTAACCATGGACGAAGGAATGTTGGGAATGGAACGGGATGGGGGCTACAATATGTACTCGTACACCGAAAAATAAAAGCAGCGAATATTTAAATGTATAATGAGCATCTGAAAGCTTTTTAATGGCTTTTCAATTAGATGAGGTCAAGTTGAGCCGCAGTCTCCGCATGTGTTTATATACACATACATACATACATCTGTATGTTTTATATATGTGTAGCTTTGTATGGCACCGAAATTAGCATACCACCTGATTGTGGACAGCGTCGGAGCTTGCAGCTGGCAGCTAATTAGACACCAGCTGAGGCAAAAGCCATCTTCCTAATTAAGTCGGATATTGAAATTCTTTTTTAATTACAGTTTAAAAGACATATCAGATGCTGCAGAAGAACGACTGATAGCTATAGCTATAGCCATAGCCAGAGAGAAGAAAACCGTATGGAATCCACAATTTAAAAGATGTGAAAATTCGTTTTGGCTTTTATCGAATTTCATTTATTCCAAATTTGCTATTGAGTTTTTACTTTATCAAATGTTTTTCAATCCATCAAATAACGCCTGTTTTACCTATACTATATTTAGATCAGCCTTAAAATAAAATCTCTTAAAATGTAAGGTTTCCTGCTCTTTTTATTTGAGATTTTTCCAATACCTGTTGTCCTGCCCACTCCCTAATGAGCACCGTCCCACATGCAACTTTTCTACTCGATTTCCGCACAGAATTCCACCGTTCCCACTCGCTCTGTTTACTGCCAACGCCAACTCGCATTCCTTTGCCGCACATTCTTTGCCTGTGCCCACCTTTACAGTTATTTTAAGGATTCCTCCTGCGGCTGCGGTTCGTGATTTTTTATACCATATTTTTTAATGTGTGCAAAGATATTTTGCAGCACTGGGAAAACGAGTATATAATTAGAATGGACATTTTACATCACTTTCCACTTCACAGCAGCGTGTGCAGTTCCGCAGGAGTTCCAACAAGAAGCTGTAAAGAAAAAGGTGTATAACTCTGGTAAACTGTACAACAACATTTGAACTAACACCGAAACGCATTGATTATGATATTGTATGTCGTTGTTCAGTGAACTTTTGGATTAAATTCAGCTTACTAAGCACCCAAAAAAGACATGGGTTGAGAGGTAGAACTGAGAACCCTTACAGTTGAAATGATTTCCAGAGGCTTTTGTGCCATTTGAGCTGATATTTCATGCAGGCCGCCCACTCTTCCACTCCAACATTGCCTGTCAGTGGCGCCCTTAATATAAACAGTAACCATTGTATCTATGAGTGGGATGTATGTATATTGTATGTAAAAACCAATGCCCCAAAACAGAAAAAAGAAAACGCCGCAAAAATTTTTCGCATGCGTCAGTATTTCACCGAAAATATTTTGCAAGTACAAATAAATCCATTTCAATGCAAGTTGCACAGGACACCCCACCCCCACACATACAACAATCGAAACCAACGAAAAAAAAATACCCACAACAAATCAAAAACGAAAAAAAAAAAAACACAGGAGGATATATGAAAACTCAGCGAAACCAAAGCGGCACAGCACGAGTATTAGTGGATTAGAGAGAGGGAAAAAGATAGATATAGATAGATAGGGGTAGTGGAAGATACAGAGAAAAAAGGGGCATTAGAACTACTATATATGTGTACGAAAAACCGCATAAACAACAACGTAAATAAATCAATGTAAACAATCGAAACAGTTGTCGGTAAATTGAAATTTGAAATGCAACGCTACCGACCGATGGTAGGAATCCCGCCCCCCTCGCACACTCGACAAAACGTCATTGTAACCCCCACTCTCTCATTTTGCATGACTCTGCTCTTTGTGACAGCAACAACACCACCAACAAAACACATGTGTGAAAACAGACAGGCGGAAAAGAGAGAGGAGAACATTGATGATGACGACGACAACATCCCACATCCCACATCCAGCAAGGAGAGGCTTGGGGTTACCCTGCCAACCAGATGACTGAAGGAAGCAGCAACGGATGGGAATGGAACAAAAAATTGTGAGCAAGTACCGTAGACAATACCGAATAAGCGTTAATTGACAAATACTTGAAGTATGAGAGTGGGAGGCAGAGAGAGAATACAATAAAGAAAGAGTGGGGGATATATGAAAGCATGCGTATGCATAATACACTGACCAACACAACATGGTCAGTTATTGAAGTGTAAATTATACCTAAGGAAGGAGGGTCCTTCAAAGAAAAGCCAACAACAATAATGGAGAGATTTACAACAAAATTCAAAAGTAGTATCAGAAATAAAGATAGAAAGAAATACAGAGACATTAACTTAATAATTGTAATAAAATTTCCATAAATTAACAAAAAGTATATGCATATTTTAATACCTATAGAATCCTTTGCAAAAATCTTAACTTTTATCAGTCTAAAAAGACAACTTAATCATTATAGAAATCCATTACGAATGCCTCTTTCTGCTCAAAACTTTTCAGCCAAAAAGTCAACTCACTTCTCCTGTTGTCTTCCATTATCCATTGCTGCCAACATAAATCTCAACCCGTTTTTCCACCCACCATACACCCTCTTCATGTGGCAGGGGGGAGTGGGGGTAGTCGCATCTTGTGACACGTGTCATGTGTGTGGCACAGCAGTCAAGTCACAGAGGATTGTGTGTTGCCTCTGTTGAAGCTAGACAAAGGCAGGAAGCAGGAATGCCAGCGCATGTTTTGTTCGTGAGGCATTGTGAGTGTGGCAAAGAATGATGGAGTACAGGAGGCACAGCCGCAGCATAAAATGAACTGCGGCCAGGAAACAAAAGGAACAACACATCCAGGATCCATCTACACATCTCCGACACCGACAGCGACACTGGACACTGGACTCTGTGTGTGTGTGTGTGGCAATCAACAATGCCACAACTCTCGCCTCGGACCATGTCCAAGTGCCATGTAGAACATTGTCCGGAGGAGCTCCCTTCATTCATTTCACACCACATAGATTTTATGTACTGAGGAAATCTTTAGCTGCCGCCCCAAAAACTTGGCCAATAATGTAAAGTAATTAAAAACCGCAGAGACACTGTTCCGGGGTTCGGGGTCGGGGCTCTGGGGAGGATTCAAGCAGACGGCTAATCTGGTTGGACTTTTATTGAGGAAGTGTACAAACGTACATACAAGTGCTCGGGGAGGGGGGGAGGAAGATTAAAGCGAATGTTTATGTCTGGCCACAGGATATAGTGGCACCTGGTTCTCCTGTTCTACACCCCCCGCAGCACCCATCCTTCTCTTGGGGTTCTCTCTCTCCCCTGCTGAAACAAACAAATTTTTATGATGGAATTACAAAATTTTAATGTTTGCTTGTTTGTAATTAAATTTTGCTGTAGCTGTTGCTGCTTTCACGTTGATATTTTGCTGGTGAATACCCTTACGAAAGGTATTATAAATATGACAGGAAGTAAAGGCAGTCATTACTACTTTTTTCGATTTCTTTTAATTATATTTCTAGCCAAATAACTCTCTCATTATTCATAATCAATCGTAGTACAGATAAAACCTACATCAAATAACTCCCAAAGCGGACTCGAATCATTATCAACCCCAAAAGGGTATTCAAAGCTTCTACCCTTCAAAAGATCTACCCATTCCCCTTACTTCCTCTTTTTTATACCCGTACTCGAAGAGTAATAGGGTATATTGTATTTGTGGTAAAAGTGGATGTGTGTAACACACAGAAGGAGGCGTTTCCGACCCCATAAAGTATATATATTCTTGATCAGCATCAATAGCCGAGTCGATATAGCCATGTCTGTCCGTCCGTCTGTCCGTCTGTCCGTCTGTCCGTCCGTCTTGTTTTTCACTCATTTGCTCGAAGGCTATTAGAGCTAGACCAATCAAATTTTTTTCCAGACTGATGTGATATCTCACTCCTAGAAAAGTGTTTCAAAATTTCGCCCCGCCCACTTCCGACCCCACAAAGGGCGCACATCTGTGGCGTCCACAATTTTGAAGATAGCAGAAAACGAAAAATGCAGAAGCACAGAGACAGCCCATATCTATCAGGGGCTCAAATCTGAATCGGATCGGATCATTAATATAGCCACAATAGACAAAACATACGCAAAAACTTCGCTCCATCCCTTTCGCACTCACACAAAATCGAGTAATTTTGGTTTTTCGTAAATATGAACGCCTGGATCTCAGAGACTATAAGAGCTAGAGCAACCAAACTTTTGCCAAGACTCCTGTGATACCAAACCTGAACAAGTGTATTTCAAAATTTCGCCACGCCCCCCTTCCGCCCCCACAAAAGATGAAAATCCACAATTTTGAAGATAGAAAAAATAAAAATGCAGTTTTGTAGAGAATGACCATATCTACCAGATTCCCGAATTTGGTTCAGATCGGATCATTATTGTAGCCACAATGATCAAATGAATTTTCAGAAGCAATTCCCCCCCACTCCAGCAACATAAGTCATTTATTGGGGTTGATTGTGGCTGCAGATTCTCTCACACACACACTCACGCTCAAACATGCTGCCTCGTGCAGTGTACGTGTGTTGTTGTGAGAACTGATGTAGATGATGTAGATGTAGATGTCGATGACAGATGTAGCAAAAAATGTAAAATGTAAAAAATGATAAAACATTTTAAAATTCCACATAAATCACTGAGTACGGGTATAAAAAGTAGAGTCGCGTTCGAAGCGACTCCGTACGTTCTTTCTCGTTTTTTGTTGTTTTATGTGTGACTTTTATGGGCGTGACACGTGAGCAATTTTTATTACCCAGCAAGAGAAGACGGAAGTGGACGGTGACAGCAGAAGGGCGCTCCCCTAAAGGGGGACAAACAAGGGGGCGCCTGGGCAAGGACACACTGCCTGTGACCTTTAAACTTTTAATTACACACAACTGTCCGAGGCGGCATAGTAAATTTTTAATTAAACCAAATTGCCTTCAAATTGCGCCGGGAAAGTAGCGCTAAAGCAGGTCCTTACAACGCTTTAAGCTAAGGACAAATTGCAGCTATTACTTTTTGCACTATTCCGATTATCTATGACCCGACCAATCGATATGTGTGGTGCACAGAAACCCCTAGCAGCCCTAGAAGCCACTCCTCCTTCCTCCCGTTTAAGTGAATTATAACTTTTGGCTCTTCATTCGCCCGCTTTTGTGGCATGTGGCAAAAGTTTTGTGGCTGGGCGCCGGGACGCCAAGTTATCCACAGCATCAACATTTATATTGGCGCGTGTGCGAAAAGAAAATAGCTCAAAGGTTCAATTCAGCCACTCAACCGCTGACTGACTCGAAACAGAGCCAGAGCACAGAGCCAGAGTAGAGCACAAAACTTAACTGGCCAAAAAAAGGCAAAGCAGTCGGACCCACAAAAAAAAAAAAAACTGTCAAAAGTTTCATTCCCTCTTCTTTTTTTCGGGCTAGGAATAAGTTAAACTTATCCGAGCAGCCACAGAGTTGTGGCAGCGATCAGTGGTTGCAAGTATGTAGGGGAGAAATCACAGCTGGAAACGCGGCCTTCAGATGAAGTGAGACAACCTAATCGACTGCGCTGGACATACTAGAAATGTCTGGCATTCCCTACGATAGAGATTGGGTGGGGTGAGAAGTCTCTCATAGACATACCAATGCCAGAGGCATTCTCTTGAAGGCACGTCAAAGGCTGAAAAAGTCATTCTCCAGTACGAATGTAAAAGAAAAATGCAAGAAATATGCTAAATAAAAGAAAGGTTAGAATAAATTTAACCAAAGTGCAGAGGATATACAAGCTTAAGCCTAAAAGAAAAGTTAGAATAAAGTCATGGCTATAGGTAGCAGATAGTAAGTGTCTTAAGGATATTCAGATTGTTTAAATTTTCACACGTTTTGGGTGGCTGCTTAGTCAATTAATGAAACAAGACTACGTGCAAAATGTTCGTGTAATCAGCGACATTTGAATACCAAAGAGAGCAACACCATTAAAATCATGTGTAACCCACCAGGAACAAAGGTAAACAGAGAACGTATAATTAATGGACACACACACAGTGACACACACACACTTTCATGTAACGAAAATCCTTGAGACTTGAGACCTGTAATTCCTCATCCTCTGTGCTTTATCCATTGCTCGTGCTTGTGTGCTTCTGTTTCACCTCGGGGTCGCATCGAAAGTATCAATTTGTTGTAATCCAAACTCCCCAAAGTATGGCAAATGACACATGCCAATTATTGGTGTGCATTTTTCATGACATTCGACATTCGACCTGGAAACCTGGTATTCATTCCAGCCATTCCATCGGTTTCGGCTATCGTCATTTTCCCTTTCGACCTTTTCGTTCGGTCGGAATTTTTGGGTGGTGGGGGCGGATGTGGAGGCTCAGGCTGTTGGTGGCGCCCTTGGCCTCGCAAATAAATGATTAAAATTGCATTCATGTCATTTCCTTTATTATTTCAGCACACGACGACGAGGAAAAACCAAGAAAGGAAAAAAAGGAAAGGAAAAAGGGAGGAGGCAGAGCAATAAGCAAATGTGTAAATCAACAGAATGAAAATGGCACTCAAATTGTTCGGATTATAAAATCCCTACATGACAATCATCATTGGAATCATCAGTGGAATCATCATCATCACCATTACCATCATCATCCTCATCGATGACAGCGACAGGATTGTCAGCGTTGACAGCACCAATTGGCGGAGGCCAAACAGGCAAGGACATTCAGTGGAAGACGACAGACGGTGTCCCAGTCTTGCAGCAAAAAGTGGAAGCAGGGAGCTACTACTATAGAGCGATGGGTCCTTCAATCAATACGAAGCCAAGGACAAGCGAAAGTCCATCCTCCCGTTCGCTTTTGCTGCTGCTGCTGGTGCCGCTCTGATGGCTACCAATTATGATTGGCTTCTTTGATTCCGCCAGTTCATTCAGTCGATTCTTTTTCAAAATTAAAGCCAATTATCCTTATGCAAATAGGCATGGAGCTGGACCTCAAGGCGACCTTGAGAGGATTTCCGCTGTGCACTAAAATTGTTAATGAAGCGCTCAGATTTACCTTTGATGCAGAGCCATGATAGCACCCTGATTAAATATAAATGACCAAGTAATCTGTAGATTTACCTTCAATTAATCCGCATAGCACTCTACAATTATTCATTAAAATTGTTAATTAAAACTGTAAAGCAAAGTCGTAAAGAGAAAAAAATAATTAAAAATCTGTTGGGGGTTTTGGGTTTCTTTTGGCCCTTAATTTTTCAAGTTTTGTTTTGCTGCAGGAAAAATAAAGGAAAAACTTTAACATTTTTCCATGTGTTGAGTCAAGCGCTGCAAATTTAATTTGCTTTGACTATTAGCCAATAGCTACGGATTCGGACCGTACACTAAGGACTGGATAAAACAGAATAGAACTCCATACATTCATCTCGCCCCTCATCAGGTCCATGTTTTGTGGCTTTTATTGTTGGCCGCAACTTTGCTGTTTGCTGCCGGTTTCCATTATGCTCCGACTGAATTCAGTTCCTGTTCGTTCAAGAAAATATGTATGTAAAATTCCAAACATGAGTACCAGGGTCTGGGGTGTACTATAGAATGGTTGAATGTTTTGTTTCTTGGCATATTTCTTTGATTTTTGGCCACAAAACCGCATTATTTTGGTTTCAACTTGCACGTTTCCTCCCCCCATCAACCATTTTCCCATCTCTTTTCTCTCTGTATTTTCTTTTCGTCACTTTTCGTCTTTCAAGCTACCGGACCAATTGCAAAACATTTTCTGACGTTTTCTTGTAAAATTTCAAATTCATTTATCACACATGAATGCATGCAACAGGAAGAGAGAGAAAATGTGCAAAAAGGATGGGGGAAGCAGGAAGTGTTGCAGGAAATATATTTTAAGCCATTTTGTAGAAATTTTCTTCATTATTATTATTAAGTTTTTACTGCATTAAAGATGAATTTGTATAATTGATGAAATTTTCATTTAAAATGGAATTTGATTATTAGAGTTGAGTAACTTATAGATAAATAAAACTATCATTAGGTGTGTGATATGTGGAAGTTCAATTGTACATTAAACGAAAAGAGTTAAGTTAATGTAAGACATAAGTAAGAGATAATTAAATTTATTATTCCCTCTCAGCCACATACCACATTCAAGCTGCCCCCAAGTCAAGCGGATTCCTGCCCCATGATATCACCATATGGCACACTCAAAGCATCCCCATTGAGTAAACCACAACTTGAGATTGAAATATTCCTTTTGGCTGCCTGGATGCTGGATCCTGGGGTTTTGGAATTTCGGTTTGTGCTTGGGTTTGGGGTTGTGTTTCTGTTTCTGTTTGAGAGCTCTGGTTCTTGACTCTGGCGGTTTTCTTAATTAAAATGTCGTCAAAACAATGGAAAATTTGTCAAATGCAGTTGGTCCGGCAAGGGTCTCTCGGGCTGAGGTGAATTGTTTGCTGAGGCCGGACATCAGAATGACAAACAGCTGGCGTCTTGAGACTGCTCTCGCCCCTGTGCCTCGCCCCGTTACTACCTTATAGAATGTACACCTGACCACACATTGATGGTTGATTCAATCAAAGGGACACACGACAAACAGAGACGTACATGCATATGAAAATGCGACTACCCTAACACACACACACAGAGATAAGCACATACACACGCACGACACACACACAAGGGCTTCATCATGACATGCGTATCTGTTGGCCCTGTAATTAGCTCATTTATGTTGATTTCCTTTGTAACGAAAATATAAATTGCTTCTATTAATTCGGGTTATTCATTATGCATGCCCCTCGTTGCCTTGTCCCACTCGTCCCACTTGATGCCGAAAATCCCACAGAAACCAAAAGCATTCATAAATTTGTGGTCAACATGCTATCGACCAAATGGTTCAAATGGTGCGGTCACTGACTGCTAAGTGCATGCCATTCAGCCGAATTGTGTTTCAAATTTCGAATTTTAGACTAAAATAATTATGGTCTAATGGTTGACTCCTCTTTATCTCACTGGCTTCTCTGTGATGTTGGTAATTACAGTTGCGAATTCATCACAAATTTCTGAATAATGGCTCGCTAGTAGTAGGACAAACTCTTGTGTTACGGATATTCGAGTATTTATTCATGCAAATAATCGAAAAAAACACATGGATTTAGTTTGGATTATTACTATCATAAGAAATCATGCTCTCAACTTGGGTATAAGATACTTTTTGTTAAGATCAGCTCAAAATTCCTGAAAGTAGCCAATGTATAGAGCATTTTCTGAAGCATGGCCAACTGTCCTTATTATTTTTCACATGACTGTAGCTGTGTTTAGGGATGTAGGAGCTCTGCCGGAACAACAGTTCTGTTGGCATTACAGCAACATCGCACTGTTAGTGTTTCAGCTACGCAGACTGCTGCTCGCGCTCTCACGCCTACGCTCCTTCTCCCTCTCACGCCAACGATCAATGCTCGCTTGCGCTCCCGCTCTCACGGCTTGACGATCGCTCGCTCGCTTACGCTCCCGCTCTCTCGGCTTGACGGGCGCCAGTACCATTTAGTCTAGGCATGTACTTCTTTAGATTCCGCTACTCTCACTGCAAATAGACGCCCGTTTTTCTGTTGAGCCACTGTAACGGGAATAAACTGCATATATAGTACAGTTATATTAAGAAACCCTGAACTTTATTCTTTTACGCTTCGTTCCTCGCATTTAGGAATCACCAACTGGTGTGCCCTACTAGAAAGAGTCGGTGTGTACCTCACTTGGCAACCAGTCCTTTACTTCTTTCTCCACGTATATATACATACGTATATATATACCTGGTTGTATAAGCAAACTGGATTACGTGAAATCCAAAAGATAGATGAAAAACCCTTCATTAGGCTGCGCTCTCCTTAAATATTTCGCCACTTCAGGCACTTTAGAAATGCTTTAAAATTGCAGCTTTTTCCTCCGTTATACTTCAGAGTGGAATAGATACTCGTAAAGCAAGAAAGAGAGAGAGGGGAAGCGAGAGAGAGTGTAGAGTGTAGAGTGAGAAGCCAGCATGGATTTAATTAACATTGAAATGGTTTCAATTACGTTGGGGAATTAGCAGAACTTTTGTGCTGCTACTTGTGTGCGAGGCGCCTGATTGGGACACTTGTGTTTTTGGCCTTTTGCTGCACTTTGGCGCAACTTTTTGACTCTCAAAGAGAGGGCCCTTAACCCTTATCGACCTTCATCTCCATCTCCATCTCTTGAGGCTCTGTATGGGTTAACGCCATCTCTCTGTTTCGGTATGCCCTGAATACCCTCTTAAAACTCTCTGTAGGGGTTTTAGGTAGCTCCTCCTCCCACTCTCTCTGACCTGTTTTAAGCCCTCTCTACTCTCTTTGTTGTAGTTTAAGCCACATCTCTTATCTATACGTTGGCTTAAGTCTGAGCAAACTCTATAGAAGAGAGAAAGCACACCCATTTGTGTTTAATAATCTCATAATTGCAACTATGAAACTTAAGCCATATAAATTGTGTCTTGAGTTCGGGGCTCCTGCACTTTGCATATGTAGATTTTCCTCAGCTTCGAAACTAGAAGTACTCCCATATATATTCTCTCTCTCTCTGTGTGTGTCTGCAATAAATACGAAATACTTAAACTGCAATTGAGTTGCGCATACGCCATGTGTGCGCCACTGGCAGTGCCACAGGCAGCATCATCAGCATTCCCCATTCTTGTCCCCCAGGCTCATTGCATCCCATTCCCATCATCGTTGCTTAAAACAATTAGAAATGCAACATTGTTTTAATCTCTTTCGCATTTAACGCAAATTGCTTAGCATTAAGGCTGCGCTGCTCGCCAAAACCTCCAATGCGAAAACAAAGGAAATGGAAAGTGAAATAATAAGGCAGAGATAATGTGGTAGAGAAGGACTGAGAAGAAGAGTACAACAGAACTTACGTTTAGATGAAAGGGTGAACAAGTAGGGAGAGTATGAAAGAGGGTGGAATAGGGAAAGGTGTGAAATAATTCCAATTTAATCATTTTTTAGATACAGCTTTCCGCCCATATCTCTCAGATAGATTTTCCTTTCTTGACTACATTAATGAGAAAAGCTTAAGAAAGAATTCAAGAATATAGTATATAAGCACAAAAGCATAGACATAGATATTAGAGTATAATCAGATATCCACGGATTATAATTCCATAATTCCCCAAATATTCAATAGCATTCGAATTCTGTTCATTCAATCATCCCAAAACGTGGTCAAGGCTATGACCATCTTTGATTCACTCGATTGTTAACCCTTATCGGGAGTTTATTGTGTGTGGTGCTGGGGTTAATTTTCGAAATAAAACCCCAAATCCCCCTGTGGACATTCGTGTGCTCGTATTTTGTGTGTGTGTTTTTTTTTTGTGTGTTTCTAAGCCCCGAAACTACAAACTGTTTAAGCCAAAGACAAATCCGCTGCAACCAAAAGCAGCTCCATGACAGGTACACATGGCAGGGCGAGGACGTGGACGAGGGCAGGGACTGACGTGCCACACAACATAGTAGAGGGAAAACAAATATTTATTTGAGCTTTTATTGCGGACCCCCCACTGTAGGGGTTCCACTCAGTACTGGTGCTGTGACCTCGTCGCGCATTTGCTGCGTTTGCTGCAAAACACACACAGACCGACCCACACCAGCACACGCAATGCGGGCGTGCCTCAAACTGCTGCATGCTTCGATAAGGGGAGCCCCGAGCAGCGCTGCTTTGGTTATGCGTGTTAATTCCCTTTGATAAAATAATGCCGGGGATAACCTTTAAATGGTTTTCGCTGCTGCCCGCATACCAAATCTCTCTCTATGGCTACACTCTGCCCCTCCATCACGCCCTGCCTCTCCGTTGGCCAACTCTGCGTATACGCAATTAAGCCTTATTTATACTTGGGCCTCCCACCAATTGATTGCTGTGCGAAGCAATAAATGTATAAATAAATATTATTGAGGAAACAGCACACACAACTGAAGCAGCAGCGGAGGAAATCCATCACAATAGCAATGGGAATCAAAGGCCGCGTTAAGTAATATCAAGAAAATCTTTGCTTTTCCCTGGTTATACACTTTCGAAGGGTACTGTAAAGAACAGCAGCTTATATGACTACCTTCTATAGCTACAATCGATATGATTGATCTTAAAGGGTATTAAAAGCTGACCTTCCTTGCTGCTTGCTTCCCTTTTAGCCTCGTACAGCATTTCTCTTAGCACTAATTGGTGCTTTCCAGCCACACTTCTCACGCATCCAACACACACACACACCCCCAGCCTTGTTGTGAGGCCACCAGCAAAGACGTTCGGTGGTCAGGGTTTAAGAGTGGGTTTTCAGAGAGCATTTAGCAAACATGACAAAGTGTTAATACCCAAGGCTGGCTGGGCATTGCGTAAGCCGGCAGCTTGCCTTGCAAGTGCCACCCAGTGCTACACCAGGTGTGGCATGCGGCATTTGCCTGGTGCCTGCTGGCAAGTGGCAACTGGCAGGTGGCAGGCGGCAGGTAGTTGGCGGCATTTGCACTAGCTCTACTTGCTGCTTAACGAGGTTAGTTGCGTGTGCGCGCGAGCGCATCAACAAATTAAAAAGAAAAATTCTCCGTCAAAAAAAAAAAAAATTACGCCAAAAAACTAAGCTCTAAACTGGGAGGGGGAAGAATGTTGGGAATATATGTGGAAATGTGTGCAGGAATGCTGGTATCTAAGATACCCAAGAAGTTTCACCTTTTGGGCTCATCAGATTCTTGACAAAACATTCCGCGACGTCTGAAATATTTGAAATTGTTCAAAAGTAGTTGAAATAGTTGACATTACACGTGTCAGGGAGGGTCTTTGTATGCTTTAGTTTGAAGTTCCTACCATAATTGCTTCATTTGCATAACTCAGTCGCTATTTTTGGGGCAGGGGGGACACGCAGCAATCTGCAGTCAATTTGCCATAATTTATCACATATCCAGGAATAACCTTCATTTTTTTTCTTGCCTAACAACTTTAGATCATACTTAAGATGTCATAAGCAGATGCCCCCCACCACCCGTTAAGGAACGCCTACCATACACATATGTGATATGGCTGAGGGTGTGAGTGTGACCGTCAAGGCCATGACTGTGGGCATCCTTGTTTTGGTCCAACGTTGAGTTCCTGCGCTGCTCCTCCGCTACAAATTGATCATAATCTGTAAGCCATTTATCTTACCAACACAAGCATTGGGGCTAAGTTCGCACCGAGGATATCCATAGATGATAGGAAGTGTGCGGAGGAGGTGGGGGGACAGGGGAGGATTGACAGCGGCGGCTTAAGATGAATGACCAGAGATGCTGCTCGCACGATTGGGCAGCGCTATCCAGCCCCCCACCATGAATGACACTGTCTGAATGGATGGCTTTGTTTGAATAGATGAATTGCTTGGCACACACCCAGCAACCCATCTCCCAACTCCGTGCCCATCTCTACCCCACAACAGACTCAACAGATTTGTTTTTTTGGTTTTTTGTTTTGGGAGTGGGGCACTGTGCTAATTTGCCAATTTGTTTATCGATTTTGTTTTTGGCTTGTTGTTTTGCTCCACCATCGTTAAGTGGGCAATAATCAAAATCACTTAAGCTTAAGTGTTTTTGGTTAACACAAGAAACCAGCACCAGATATATTAATGGTTAATGATATTTTATTGAATTAAAGTAAGTTGAGGGGGGAATCAAAGACCTACAATATTACCGCATGCAATTTGGTGCACGCGTTGCGGAGATACCGCACATACACACTGATGTTTTTCTACAAATTTTAGTATAGATATATCTGAATACCTAAAAGAAATATTCACAACTGTTGTGACTAGAAGAATTGAATCACTTTCTACAAGGCGACACTCAGAGAATTTTCATATTCTCCCATCCCAAACAAATATTCAAAGTTTTCCAAATATATTCATTTGTTCTTTATCTAATAAAGTCATTATTCCACTACATTTAATGCGCTATCATTTGCCTCTTTTTGTTTTTGTTTTGCTGTGCCAGATTGTATTTATGGCCCGGGCATGAAGGCTGCCAAAAGGCTAAAATATTTGTTGAATCTTTTGGCACACACGAATACGAATATATGCCGCATTCTGCGATTTGCCACTTTAAGTCACACAAACTCCTTGACCCCTATGACACTTTATCCTGCTGCTGCCACATTTTATGTGTGTGACACAAATCTGTGTGGCACAAGAAAACAAAGTAATACCGAGAGAAATCTTATAGTAGAATGTTAGAGGCTGCTTTTACACGATAAGTTTTCAACCGATGGATATTTTGAAGGGGTTAAATGTCAATCAGAGCCAGGTATACCTTATATCTATCTTTAGTATACATTTTAAGAACTGAAACACTTTCAATTTTCCTTGAATTTACCCAATGTCTAGGGTATGTGCTCTCAAAATGTGTCACTGAAAATTCTTACCGTGTAATGTGAGCTTATGGGAAATCATTTTATGAGCACGCCATGCACATATTGATCAAGTGACAGGCTGGCTGAGTGACAAACAAACTGGGTCTCTCTCTTCCTACCCCCCTCTCTCTCTCGCTCGCTCGTCTCTCTCAATGCTTATTATGCAAATATGCAGACCAAATTGATTTGCTGCGGGTGTTGGTGGTTCCTGCTGCTGCTGCTGCGGAGGTGTATAGCCGGATAGGCGGTGTTCTGGTTACTGGAACTGTGTCAGCAAGACGGGGCAAAAACAAAACGCGGCGTATGCGCAATTTCCCTTCAACAACAACAACATTCACCGCAAAATGTATGCAAATATTACATATATCTATGGTAGGCAGAAGGCATACGCCACGTAAACAATATAAGGAATTGCTAGGCACAAAATTGAAAAGAAATTGAAAATATATGTAGATATATACGGTACCGTAGCTAGGGGCCATCACCTGAGTGCCGTACTGTGCCACGCCTGTGTGCCGCGGCTGTGTGTCGAAAGAAATCTCAGATTAAACTAATTTTTGGCTTGTTGCATTGAAGCAGATAGAGCAACCGGGGAACCAGCAACCACACTGGAGCCACTGAAGTTGCCTTTGAATATTTAATAAGCCCAGGAAAAGCTGCCAAATATCAAAAAGTACTATATACATACATACAACAACAGGGCACAGACAATTGAGTAAGACATACTACAGCTTTTGTTTAACGAAAAAGGGAATACACTCTGGGCATGGGAATGGGGAGAAGTATATAAATATATAGAAATGTATATAGAAGAACAGTTGGGAAAACAGTGGCTGGAGATTGTTGTACTTATTCCACAAAAATAAATCCTAAATACAAGAGCTATCGAACTGCTACTGTACTTTTAATTGTAATTCGATTATCTTACAATTCTTTTAAAAATTTTTTGGACACAGAAAAAGATCACAGAAAGAGGTCTTTTTGTTATCAACTGTACTAATATGTAGTTAGTTATTGTTCCCCTTTAAGTCACATACCTAATACAAATTCCCCTGAATTGAAATAAAACTTCCATCATTATTTCCTATGCATCACAAAGTAAGTTCCTACATCCGCCCAAAAAGCGCAAATGCTCAGCCAAAACTTATAGAGCACAAAAACCCACACACACAGATACTATATACATACATACATCCACGCCCACATACAATTGTCCTGAGGGAAATATGAATAAACGGGTCGCGAAAAGCCCAAAAGCCAAGGTGAATACGAGCAGAACTTCCTCTGCCACTTCCTGGCCATGGCCATGGCCTCTCTCTCTCTCTCTGGGCTGGGCATTTTCATGGTCATAAAGGGACCTCCGCCTAACACAGGACAAAGAATTTGTACACAAATTATTGAACGCCCCAAAACGAGTGCAGTGCGTTTCGGTAACGTAATACTGGCTTTCTTTTGCATTTCGAATGGGTTTTTGTTTGTATTGAAACACTCATTTTGTTACATTTAATGTTGAGGTTTTTGTTTTATTTAATTTAAGTATTTAAGGTATTCTTAAGAATCTCTAATACGCCGGTTCCATTTGCAACCCTTCTACATAACAGATTAAATATTTTCTTGGCACTTTCCGATCTATATTTAGCGCACTTTTTTGTATTTTAAAGTTCTCTTTTAAATATCAATAATTAGTTTTATTTACATTTATTTATTTAATTCATTAATGTGCAGTTTACAATGTGCCAATCTTTTTATGAGAATTTTGTACTTAGCGGCATTCAAAACCTCTTTTATTATTTGTATAATTACAATTTCAACATTCCTACTCCTATGAAACGCACTTTCTATCTGCGTTTCATGACAAAAAGTTTCTCCTGTATGTCCTTCCTGTTTAAGTTGAAGATCACGACCCATAAATAAATTTGCAACAAAATAATTATAAACAAAAAATAAAGAACGTACAAAGTCGCTTCGAACGCGACTCTACTTTTATACCCGTACTCAGTGATTTATGTGGAATTCTAAAATGTTTTATCATTACAACTTTTTACATTTTACATTTTTTGCTACATCTGTCATCGACATCTACATCTACATCATCTACATCAGTTCTCACAACAACACACGTTTTGCACGAGGCAGCATGTTTGAGCGTGAGTGTGTGTGTGAGAGATGCCCTGAAGCAACAATCAACCCCAATTTAAATGACTTAAGCAGCAATCTGGAATGGGAAACACAACAGCGGGGTATTCCCGCTGCGGAAAATTCATTTGATCATTGTGGATTTAAAATAATGATCCGATCTGAACCAAATTCGGGAATCTGGTAGATATGATGTTTTTAGAAATTTTGATACTGCATCTTTTTTGGTTTTTTCATCTTCAAAATTGTGGATTTTCGTCTTTTGTGGGGCGGAACGGGGGCGGGGCGAAATTTTGAAATATGTCTTGTTCAGGTTCGGTATTACAGGAGTCTGGGCAAAAGTTTGGTTGCATCTTTCTAGCTCTTATAGTTTTTCTGAGATCCAGGCGTTCATATTTACGAAAACCAAATCGACTCGATTTTGTGTGAGTGCGAAAGGGATGGAGCGAAGTTTTTGCGTATGTTTTTTGTCTATTGTGGCTATATTAATGATCCGATCCGATTCAGATTTGGGCCCCCTGATAGATATGGGCTGTCTCTATGATTCTGCATTTTTAGTTTCTTGTTATTTTCAAAATTGTGGACGCCAAAGATATTGCGCCCTTTTGAGGGGGCGGAAGTGGGCGGGGCGAAATTTTGAAATACTTCAAAATTGAGATATCACATCAGACTGGATAAAAGTTTGGTTGCTCTAGAACAATAGCCTTCGAGCAATGGGCGACAAACAAGACGGACGGACGGACGGACGGACGGACGGACAGACGGACAGACGGACGGACAGACAGGGCATCATATATCGACTCGGCATATTGATGCTGATCAAGAATATATATTTTTTTATGGGGTCGGAAACGCCTGTTTTTCTGTGTGTTACGCACATCCACTTTTAGCACAAATACAATATACCCTTTTACTCTTCGAGTACGGGTATAACAATACAGAAACAAAACGAACTGAAAGCGTGGGAAAGCACGGCCCAGGCCAGGCCGTGGCTATAAAAACTAGAATCACAGACACTTTTTCGATTACAACTTTTTCTGGTCCACTTGGAAATAGAAATAAAATTGGTCAGCCATTGTACAGCCACGCCCCTATCCACTGTCCACTGTCCGTACGTTTGGTGGTGTCCGTGTGCGTTTGCCAGTCTGTCTGTCCGCTTGCCGGAGTCCGTGCCCTGTCCTGACCACCTACACAATTTCAACTTAATGACACAACAATCACGAATGCCATAAAACATTTTCCCAGCTCGCATGCCCACGTCTATATACGTGTATATATATATTTTGTGTATATATTGTATTTTTGAAAACTATTTCCGTTGAATGCCAAACGAAAACGCAGCAAATTTGGTTGTCTGGCAGTTATTTTTTGGCTTTCATTTCTGGCCTGGAACCTGAATCTCCCACTCCCTCACCCACGTTGTTATTGCTGTATTCTGGATGATGCCAATGCCTCTGCTGCAGACTTTTAGAAGTTTTTACTGCAGATACCCCTTGAAAATGGAGGAGTCTGGGAGGCATAGCAAGCATTTTGTATGTCACAAGTTAAATTTGTATCTTTAGATCGGGATAATCACGAAATCCAAAGAACAGTGGCTTCAAAACGAGTCTCCTCTTTAATCTCAAGGGTATTCCCATCTTCGATTCCCCACAAGTAACATCTCTTCACTGTGAAAATTTTTTTTTTGTGCAGAAGTTTTTCTATTATATTCAAATTAAACTTTTCGGCTTGCCTGTCTGTCAGGTGTGGGTGGGGTGAGGGGGACGCTGCAGCGGCTAGAGATGAGGCAAACAGAATGTTGCACACGTTGGGGAAATATATTTGATCTGCTGCCTAATAGGGCGCCGGTAGCTGCTGCCGCTTTACTCTGCTGTTGCTGCCACTGCGGCTGTGACTTGTGGCACGTTCTGTCATTAAATTTCGCAAACGGACCACGGCCGAGAGTCCGACGCTTAAAAGCGTCATTAATACGTGGCCAGGAGTGTTCTTCCTACTGCCAGGCTCTACACATTTTTCTTTTTCATTAAATAATAAATTTCAGTGCACCTGAGACGCAGCGCCGGAGTCCGTGTGGCATGCACCATGCTTCAAGGCGCTGCGCCTTGTGCATTTTAGCAAGTTATCAAGCACTTGACTGTAATTCTATTTATTGCAGCATTTGCCATGCGAAGCAGTGGCCCGGGGCCTGGCAGGCCACAGAACGGTGTCGACTCCGCCGGGCATAGAGGATGCGCTTCTCTCCGCTGGGCATGGGGGAATCGAGTGGCAGGCTGGAAGCAAGCCAAGGAGCGCAGATTTATGCTCGAGAAATTAAAAATAATACTTTTATAATTAAAAAAAATATTGCTAGTGGGAAAATGTTGGCATAGCCTTAGAGTGTGGTTAATAAGCAAAAGATTCAAATCTATTGTTAAATATTATGCATTTAACTGTATTCTACTAAATATATATCTAAGTTAAGGTATGATATTTACACACATTATTCTGAGCCTTAAAGCAATGTCCAACCCTCCACATTTACATTTACAAATATGAATAAACATTGACAAAATTGCACTCAAAATATATGCGAAAGCCGCAATGCCTTTTGGCATGGACAAAAAAACCGCAGGGGCTGCCTGCCTGGTGTTGGCCAAGTCTTTATGTTAACCCCCAAGGCCAGGCCTGTCCAGGGCCAAGAAGCTGCCGCTGGCTGTAAATGCAGCTACAGCTACAGCTGCTCCTTCCCCTGCTGCTGCCCCTACTGCTGCTGCTGCTGCTGAAGTTGCAATTTTAACTGCCTTTTTCTCTAATTTCTCTGCAGTTTTCCCCGCACCAACCCCCTTGGCTGTTGGCTACCATTTTCCGACCGGGAGCTTAGCACTTGCGCTTTTCTGAAACTGCCGCAAGAGGCTGCTTGCTGAGGCAGAGAGTTGGGAGGGAGCGAGGCGGTAGGTCTTCTGGCCTGAAAATATAGACATAGACGACTGGCAGGCAGCGTCAGGAGTTTATTTAGTTGGCGGCACTGTATTTCTTCAAACAGACTCTCTGTGTGTGGCTGTGTGTGTGAGAGGGGCAGGGAAAGACATTGAGAGAGTCACACTGACAGCCGTCGTCCATATTTCTTATTGATTTATCTGTTAATTAAAATTCCTAGCACGTAACTGGGTGTGTTTGTATTCACGAGGTGGGTGCGGGGTAAATGGGTTGGGTTACTGGGTTCTCTACGTTGAACATGAAGATGGTACACACACACACACAGTCGAAGGGGGTTGAGAGACATGCAACATGAAATGCATTTCAACGGCTTGTCTTCAAATTGCAATGCCAATGTCTCTGTGTCTAAACCTATATTTATCTTACACTGAGTAAGAAATATTGGCTCCCTTTTAATTTGATCAAATCCCACACACTCCTCTCTCCTCTCTCTCTCTCTCTTTTCCCACACAATGATATAGGGTTTCGTAGCTGTTGTCAACGCATTTGATTTGATTGATTTCTCGAAAAAACAAAAACCCAAAGCAACAATAAATAACTTTTGCCTGCACGACGACTTTCATCTGCTGACAATGCTAAAGTTCGAAATTCAACAACAAAAAAATATACATTTAAAAGTATTCCAAATGTAATGAAGATTCTGAATACACTTTGGGGACACACTGTGCTGTATTGTGGTACGTAATAACTGAGAAAAGATAGTTTAGCTACAAGATACAATTGACTTTGCAGGCTCTAATATTTGTTCACATATCTTACAATCATATTTGCAACCTCTCTATCTCTATTGCAAATCCCCAACTAAACTTTAAACAAATTAACAGAAAATGCAGAGCCCAAAAGAGTGTATCTGCACGAACAGTTAGTGTATCTAGATCTATAGTATCTATGCACACATCTACAAGGGAGTTGGTACCCATATCTGACAGACAGACAGCCAGACATACGGACATGGGCAGACGACAGAGACATAAGCATATTACAATATTACACTGTCACCGGAAATAGCTATAACAACAGCAAAAAAACATGCAAAAAAAAAAAAAAAAAAGGAAAAACTAGAGGGAAAAAGTGTAGGAAAGAAAAAGGAAAAAGGCAAGCCAGATTGTATGCGACAAATGGGAGATAATGTTACTGGTGAAAAGGGAGGGACTACTAGGTAGGTTGTCTGCAGAAGTGGCATGAAATTGGGGCACATGTGGAGAACCGAATATGAACCCAAGCCAAAGAGAGAGAAGCATTTTGGCCAAATAAAGACGGGCCCTGTCTATGTATCTGTCTCTCTGTGCGGCACATTATTTTAACATTTTATGCTGGCACAACGGAAAATCTGACAGTTTGACTAGCGCACAAAATATGCTCACATATACTATTACATATGTATAAGGGATTGGGGGTGCTGAGTGGGAAAAATGAAGCCGGAAACGAGCACGAAAAGTGTTAAAGGAAGCCTGAAACGAGCACGAAAAGTGTTAAAAAAGCCCCAACCAACCAACCAACGAACCAACGAACAACAACGAGTACAGGATGGAAGGAATTCCTTTTGTGCCAGAGCGTTGATATTCAATCAGCAGCACTCATATATTCATCATCATCATCACCAGCAGCAGTAGTAGAAGCAGCAGCAGCACTCATATCATCATCACCAACCTCCCGACTTCTGCTTGCCTGGAGCCCCCCATCTCTGGGCGCACATTCCACATTCCACCTAGACGCCATCATACATACATGATTGACAAACCAGATCACGTAGTGAATCAGTGATGAATGTTTTTATGCTTATTGTTGAGTTCACTGAGCGAAATGAGTTGTTTGTCTGTCCGTGGGCTCACGTATGTGCCAATGTGTGGGCATTAGCCAACACTGCGCGTGGTATTGGCACTAGGAGTAGTGGCAGAGGGAGTGGAGCTGGGTATGAGCATGGCACGTGTTAGCCTCGATCTATCTACCAGCGAAAGGATTATAAATACTATTATTTGGTTAGTTTTCAGGATCAACTAACCTTTTGCTAGGCAGAGTTCTAACCATCAATAAGCCTACCCTTTGATATATGTACATACCTATGTATGTAGAGTGCTCCTCGCACTCTCTACTTGCAATTGCATAAAAATGTATCCTGTTTGTCGATAAACCGCAAACAGCACAAAAATATGACTAATTTAAAATGTTTTTTTCCCAGCCAAGGCTCAAGGGCTTCAAAGTAACCGAGAAACAGATACAAAAATACAAAAACCGCAGCCAGGGTTGCCAGCCACAAGTGCGGCTGTTTGGCTGCTGGCAGTTGCATTGTTCATTCTGCACCAAAATGGCAATTGAAATTATTAACATTCATAACATTCACGAATGACAGTCATCGTCATCGCTGCAGCGGGCCAATCGATGTGGTTTTCGAGGGGGTTTGGGTTGGGGTTTTGGGTTTGAGTTTGAATGGATGTGTATAATAAATTAGGTTGATTGCTGTGGGTATTCGAAGCTTCCATTCCCTACATTTGCCCTTGCCGCTCTCCTCTGTGGAATTGCCTGTGATTACTTGCGGGGGCAATACTTTTCCCCCATCCGCCACAAAGCAAAAATGGTAAAATATTTGTTTGTGCTGGCACTCGAATTTCTCAGAAAAGTAAATCAACTCTTTTTGGAATTTGATTACCAGTTTTCGTCCTTTCGGCCCATCATCAATTATTCGGTTGAGGGGGCACAGCCCAGTGGCAAGTGGCACGGTGGCAGAGTGGCAAGCCCTGTAGGCAATCTGAGTAGAAGGCGAGCAACAATTGCAATAATTAGCGAATGATTTAAAACCGTCAGTAATCATCATTACCGTTGTCGTCGTTCTCGTTGTCGTTGTCGTCTCGTTCTCGTCGTTGTCGTCTCGTTCTCATCTCCTTCTCCTTTCCTCAGTCGATTTCTGGTTATGGGTGCCTATTGTTCTGCTACTCCTGGTCTATTCACTCTGCTGCCCCATCATTAACAAAGGCAAAGGGACCCAACAGAAGCACCGCAGGCATTTTCATTTCAGCTCGTGAAAATTTCAAGTGAAAATTTCGTTTTGCGACCAGCGCTAATGACGATAAATTGCGTCGCCATCGCCATCGCAGGGACAACTATAAATAAATTGCTCTTGGCTTCTGCACGGGTTTCGACTTGACTTTTGACCCCATTCCAAGGGTTAGTATCGCGTATGCCCACATCAATGTTGGGGTAGGCTTAAAAATGCTGCGCAATGCGCCTCTATGTACGCCACTAAATCTAATTTCGATTTATCAAAAATTTCAATCGAAAGGGTGTTGCTGGAATGCAGGCAGATTAGGTCAAACGATGGGTAATCTAGGGGTTCTTACTAATGGTAAGGAATCATGGTAGAGGAATCAATATTGATATGAATGTTCATTTGTAGCCATTTCTTTGTCTTATATTGAACCATTAGTAGGCGGCACATCATCTGATTAGAGTTTTTTCTCGGTATTAACACAGCCCTAGAAAAGAGACGAGCAGAAGAGGGTAAGAGGCAGCGTGTAACTTAATTTAGTTATACTCAATCAGGGGGCACACACAGAACAACACTCGATTTGTTGGCCAGTTTCAGTTACAGTTCCACAGTTGGCCCTGGCAATGGCACAACAGTAAATAAATGAAACGAAATCTTCGCACTCTGAATGAAAGTTGTCCCACTGGCAGTAAGTCGTACATACACCCCGTCCCCATTCGTCGTAGTCCTAGTGCTAGTCAGTCACCCACTTGGTCAGTCACTTGTGCTGCACATTCAAGTGTCACTGATTTGAGGGTAAGCACTTCACAGGCAACTTGATAGCCCTCTTTCCCCAACACTCTCTCGCTCTCTGGAATCCAGCAATGAGCCCACTTCGGGTACGGATTGAATTGGATTTGTTTGGGATTCAAACTGGGGCTGGGACTGGTGCTGGGGTCGGATTGGTTGGTTGGTGGTCAGTCAGCCGTAGTTGGGGAAAATATCACAGCAGTAGGACGCTTTCATTCGAGTGCCACTCGTGCAAAACGAACTAATTTGAATATATAAAATCAACGGCAACAACGGACAAGGGGCCTCCCACACACACAGACGGACAGGCAGATGGACTAACGGACAGACGAGTCAGACAGACAGACAGCAGAGAGCAGAATGACTGAAGAATGACTGGCAAAGTGAAATTGATGAAAACAAAAGCCATCATTATGCTCGAGTCCATCTTTTTGTACCGCTTTAATTGATATTCCCTTAACCGTACGGGAAAACAGTTGACAACCCTGGCAGCAAAAAGGTTTTTGCATTTGATTGAATGGAAGAAATTAAATGAATCCGATTTCGAAAAGGCAAAAGTCTGGCAAATTATGAATTTGATTACATTTTATGGTTTATAAGGGGCACCCCTTTGTATATTTTATATAAAAATAATCTTAAAGTTTACATTTTAATTTTAAATTTACTGTTTAAATAAACATTTTCCATTTACCCATAAATACCCTTTATTCTTTGATCCTTTTTAAATGTATTTATGCATATTTTTGCTATAATTTCAATTAGAATATCCCCCCGATCTGTAGTTAAGCCAACAGACAAACATCTGTATATAATATATATAGAACTTTGCTAACCCACAAAATGGCCAATTCAAGGGCTGGGGCCAATAAATTAGCGCAAGTAATTTGTGCAATTAACTAAAACAGTAAAACCGCTATTAGTTCTCTCGATTCTACTATGCGCAAATGCAATCCATTGGCCATAAATTAAGCAAATGGCTAACGACTCTGACTAAGTCGCATGGGGGGGCCGGGATACTGTAAACCTTTTCGCTCTGTACGGGGGCGTGGCAGAGTCAACTAATTTATGTTTTAACACACTCGCACATGCAAATTAGCCCCACACATATGGAATAAATTCAACAAGGGAGAAAGCTTTATAAGAGAGAATGTTGCGACACTGAGATACTTGTTAATCAGGAATGCTTTTGAGTATTTATAGAGGTTGTGACTGAAAAACTACTGATGATAGAAGACCTAAAACTCAGCTATTACAAACATGTCTATGACCACAACATACCCTTACATTCTGTACGTATACAGGGTATAATAGTTTCATATATTGCACAGCGGAATGGGTGTGAACGAGAGTACCCATAATGAGCTCAAGTTTGGTCCTGGGCGCTGTGGTTCTTTGCGGTTTTGGCAACTGGCAACAACTGTTGACAAAATGAAATCAATAAATTTTGAGCGCAAATCAATTAAAATCCATAGAAAGCGAATCCAACCGAAAGTGTATATTCTACCCCCGAAAAATGAAAATATTTGCCAATTTGCGGTATTCACAAAATTAAATTTGTCCCACAGCAAAAACACACAATTAGGTAGGAGAGGAGGATATTCATTCAGGCAGGAGTATTTTAATTTATTTATACGGCTTGTTAAAATCGTTGTAAGTTGTAGTATTTAATTAAAATTTTTGTCAAATTTGATTTGTGTCATGAACGCACCACCCACCCAACAAGCCAGCACAGCACGGCACTAAGGCCAAAAAGTGACAGTTCAACCAACAAATTTATAAATCAAATTAAATGAATATATTCTGTAAATTTGTGCACAGAAATTTCACTGTAGGCAATACATCCTGCAAGTAGAATAAACAGATTATTTGCTTATGAAATGCTAGTTTTTGTCCACTCAAATTGAACATCAAATTTGATTAATGAAGTAGCTGGATAAATGATGGCTAAATAGAAAGATAAATTAACCTTTAAATGGTTATCAAATGGAGTCTGTTATTAGTTTTCAAATTTATTAAATATTAACAGAAACTATGCATTACTTTTCTAAATGTCAGACAAGAATTTTATGTATTTTTCTCAGCCTACTTAGGATTTTTGTGTGCCATCAAAAAATGCATATCAGAGATTGGAAATTCATAATACAAAGTAGGCCTATACATAACGTTCGAACAAAAATAAGGCTTCAATCAAAAAGAAGTAAACTCTGAATTGAAAATCGTAGTCCCAAAATAGTTCTCTATTGTATTCAGTTTCTTTTTTGTTTGCGAACATTTAATTTTTCTGAATTATGTCCAGTGATAGCAATAACGAGTCCCTTGGCGAAAGCAAACGCGAGGAAGGCGGTGAAGTGCCCAAGGCCGAAGACCTCTTGACAGTCGCGGAGACTCGCCGTTCCGTTGGAGTGAACAAACTCTGGTCCACAGTCGAGGATATCGCCGGGCCAGGCGATGAGGTGCCCTGTTGCAGCAGCACCTTGCTTGGCCTTGGGGCTCCCACTCCCAGTCGCACTTGGACAGCAATTGGTGGCCCGGAGAGCGGCCGCACACGCCAGGACAAGCGGCTCAATCCCCATGCTGCGGTGTTTGTGCCAGGCGTCACAGATCACAAAATTGCTGACAAAATTTCAGAGTGTAAGTTCTAGGCCTCATCTGAATAATCCCATGCTCCGATTCGAATCACTCTTTTTTCTTTTGCAGTGGCCCTCTACTCGCCTTGGAGCATTATAGGCAGTCCGCAAAATATATCGTGTGGACCGCGATACGATAGCATTTGGCGTGAGAGCAGCGTGCAACAGCAGCTGCCCCATCAGAACCTGGCTCAGGAAACTCAAATATTGACAGAGCCAAAGCCAGCACCAAAAAACGTAAATGTTGACGTTTCACTAGATAAACTAAAGCCAAGCTCAAAAGCGAATAACAAATACAAGCAGGAACAGGAATCGGAGGACGAAGTAGAAGAAGAACAGGAACCGCCCAAGCCAACTAAAGATAAAAAGAAACTCCTTAAGATCCCAACTGGGCTCAAACAACGCTGCAGCCTCATGTAAAAGAAGGCTTTTTACACATGATCAGAAAGAGCCAAAGCCGAAGCAGCCACAGCCACAAAAATATAGAGGTTATACGGGAAGTAGAGAAGGTACAGAAGGAGAAGAGAACAAGGAAACACAAATCACAATTACAATTACAGAATTTATACAATCATTATTCGATGATACGATACACTAAAATAAAAAAAAAATACAAATAAATCCCAGAAAACTATGCAAACTAAAGATAACGTTATAACGTAACGTATATAACGAAAAGCATTAGAACGTAACACATTTAAATAACGTATTATAACTAAACGTATTATAACGTAAGTATAACGGAACGTATTTTAACGTTATGTTTTATAAATTAACGGAATATAACGTAACGTATTATAACGTAACGTATTATAACATAACGTTGAAAATAACGTATATCGTTTTAATACCATTATAACCTTACTATTTTTCGTAACATATTATAACGTAACGTATTAAAACGTAACCTATGGTAACGTAACACATTTTAACGAAACGTATTATAATGTAGTCTACAAATAACGTAAATTTTTACGTAACGTTTTTAACGTATGTGTTCTAACGTAACTTTTATAACGTAACGTTATATCACTTAAATTACTAAAACGTAACGTATTTAAATGTAACGCTTCCAAACTTAACGTCCGATTCAAAACGCTCAAAGCTGCATAATTAAAAAATTCAAATCAATTAAGGGCTGCAATTAGAGCCCCTATCAGAGTCCTTTCAACGACTGCATAGGAGAATGCTCTCCTGGCGACTCCAATCAGCAGCGGCATTTAAGAGAGCTCTCGTGGTGTCGGGTCGACTCTACACCTATGACATAATTTATAGTCTACATTTTAGCGCCTTAAACGGGTTTGTTTTACTTTCCCTGGAGAGCCAGAGAATGGCGCCTGGCCGCCCAGCCATGTCTTGGCGTTGCCTTGCTGCCTGCCTTCAGCTACTTTGTCCTGACTTTCTAATGATGTTGAATATGCATGAAAAACTTTTGCCTTACGCAAAATGTTCTTGCAGGGAAAGAAAACTTGATTCACCTGTCTATGGGTTGCATGGACAACTTGCGTGTTGCAACAGTCGCGCGCAGCAGGCAGCCATCCAATCCCCACGGCCAACCCCCCCTTTTGTCTGTTAAGCAAAGTGGCGACACAACTTTCCATTTTTCGCCTTGATTATTTTACTTTTTAATACGCGGTATTTGGCAGATTAAAAGGGTATGCAGTAGTCGGGTATACGTTGGTAACAGGCAGAACTGTACCTTCTTTTCTGTCTTCTTTTGTGGTTTCCTTTGAGAGCTTCTTAAAATTAGAGCCACTTTTTGTATAGGGTTTACACTTTTAATTCGTGAGGTATCCTTTTAAATCGATCCATTACTTGAAGCTCATAAGGTGGGAGAGAAAGTGGGGCCAGTGTGTGGCATAATGAGAAAAGTTTCATGTCTTTTCATGTCTCATTTAGAGAGGGCTGACAGCAATGTGGGCCAAACGGTTTGACTTCCCCCACAAGACAATGGACACACAATGGTGTGTCCTTCTATGGCCTGCCCGGACTATGTTGATCTGCCCGAAATCCTGTCCTGATCTGTCTACCATTTCATTTGTTCTATTCTAATTCCAATTTCTGATGCGCAGCTGCCTGTGACTTTTCAATGATTAAAATGCCCAAAAGAAGTAGCATCAGCAGCTGCAGAAATTGTTGGCGGAAACAATTACCAAGTTGTATGCAAAAGCGCCAATGGAGGACGAAACTTTCACGCCGCTCAATGTCACAGGCCAGGACATGTGGCAGGCGGCAGGCAGGCAGGCACCACACACACACACACACTCATCACACTCATGCCGAATCCTTGGCCGACAAAAAGGATTGGCAATTTTGTGCCAATTTTCTCCGCCTTCTGTTTGTTTATGAAACAAGTCACGTAAACGTTGTCGTGTGTGTGTGTGTGTGTGTGGTGTCCTCGTGGAAGCCCCGTTCCCCCGTTCCCATGCCGCTTCTACTAGTGTATCTCTGCCGGGGGCGTTGAACCGAGCGACTCACACTCAGACATCTGGCTAAATGGGCGTGCCATCACCTTGTTGTGTTGGCGGGTGCTTGCTCCTTGCTTCCTGCTACCTACCTTTCCCTGGCGATTGTCATTGGCATCGAGAATTTAGCAATTGGCAAACGTCACGAAAGCAGCACCGAAAAAACAAAAAACTTTCACGATCTTTCGCACCCTTCCTTTTGGCCGCCCTCCTGATTGTTGATTTGCTAAAGTTTTTCCTTGCTTTTCCATTTTCCCCTTGTTTCTTTTTGTTTTGTTTTTTTGTTTGTTTTGTGCCCTGTTTATTGTATAAAATTTATGCCCGTATATTGTGCAATTGAAAAAGTTTGTCATATTTCACTGATTTTCCGCTTGTTCCATCATCGTTACAGTGCGTTTCATAGTTGCAGGGATAGGGGCACATCCGCGAATATGAATATTCCACATGCTCTAAGCAGCTCTTCAGTTATGTACCGCACTGTACGGTGGGTTAGGCTCTTCATCGATGTAGAGCAGGCCGCAACGAGAATGTTGAAATATAAGGGGAAGCGAGAGCCGCTGGCAGAAACCATTATTTATGCATCGATTTCAAATCACTAAAAACAGAAAACCCAAAAAAAAAACGCTGAAAAAAAGAAAAAAAAGGAAGAGTTTCGAATAAACACAATAACAAAACGGAAAGGCGGCAAATAAATAGACAACAGAGTTGAATATGAGCAAACAATGCCTGCAATAAATATCCATACATGCATGCATATGAATGTTAGGATATGTAGGATATACATACATATAGAAATGAATTTCATGATATTTATGTCACGACATGGCAACCAGTTCATAGAACAACAAAAAGTTTGTTTATTCAAAAATAAGACTATTATTATAGCCAGTATATGGATGTCGTTTATTCGATATCGGAATTCTTCTCGTCACTTTCAATATTAGATGTATTTTTCTCCACGCAGCGGTAATTACGTTTGCGTGATTTTTCCAAAGGTTTTTCATAAAAATAGATGACTTCCTTTGGTAGCTCCTCGTCTGGTTGAGCATCTTCTTTGGGAGTATCTTCCTGTTGAGTATCTTCTTGTTGAGCATCTTCTTTTGGAGCATCTTCTTGTTGAGCATCTTCTTTTGGAGTATCTTCTTGTAGAGTATCTTCTTGTAGAGTATCTTCTCGTAGAGTATCTTCTTGTTGAGTATCTTTGTATGACTTTGTGCCTTTGATTTGTCTGTGATATAAAACAAGCCGTCCTCCGTCGCCTGTCAGTTGGCAGGTTAATATTTCCATTGTCATTAGCCTTAACTGTTCGGTCACTGTTGTGGAAACGTTTCGCATGCGGAAACGATTCTTAGTTGGCTGTTTATGGAATTTTTTAGGTGGTCTAATGATGTTGTATTTCAATTTACATTCTATAGTTTCTGTTTCGCAGTCCGGTAGAAACAGGTTCTTCAACTCGTCGCTGAAGTCCTCATATTTATCCAAATCGTCGAAACGCCCGGACGGGGCAACGTAGTTGGCATAAAAATAAGTTTTTACATTATTATTGCGCTCCATGGACATTTTTATCCAAATATTTTCACTTTGGCAGGCTGCGTCATAAGCCTCGGGCAATCCCTATATGAGTATATGAGAAAGAGGAAGGAAGGTATAAATATATCAAGCGGTTATTTATGAACTAGGTTTTCCGCTTACCGTACAATTCTTCTTTACTATCATCTTCCATTGAAATGTCTTTTCGTTAAAACTTTCGGTAGTTCTTATGGAAAACATAATTAGAAATATTTGGGTGAGCTGTGAAATAGCAGATTTGAAGGAACATTAAGTCGAACATTAACTTTAAAAATTACATATGATTCGTATTATAGAAAACACAAATAATGCTTAGTTCTGGCATTGGAGTTCATGAATATAATAAAGCTTTAAATTGTACTAAATATTAAAATATTTATTTCCAGCAGTGTGGTTACGGGAGTTGAAATTGTCAAGTTATCCCATTTTTAACACCAATGTATCAACTTTGAAAGATTTTTTCCCCATATCGAGAGGGAATGCTGTGAGTCGCTTCAGTGTACGCGACTGAACTTTAAAAATTGCGAATGCGGATCAGGAATGTATAGTATGCTGATCATATACTACATATACTTTATGGATTCTGAAACCTTTCCTTCTGTGCATAACATACATCCACTTCGTCCCTTTACTATTCGAGTACCGGGTAACAAAAAGAGGCGCGATACTCTTTAACACTCATATTCCTCTTCCCATGCGTCTTCTTAAACAGCCCCGACAATTTTATATCGGCTTCTTCTTTTCCTACAATTCCCGGTAACCAACTATCTCAATCTGCTTTAACTAAACATTCGCTTTATTTTCCTTGCTCCTTTGCCTTCATTCATTCACATTAAACGTTCGTTCCGTTTTTGTGTCTTCTTTCTCTCGTCATTCGTTCGCTTTCTGCTTCTGCTGCATCCCTCTACCAACGTCTTTTTAGGGCAAGCAGTTTGAAAGTGTAAGGGGCTAAGGGAAGGGAAGCGAAAGAGACAGGCAGAGTTGGCAGCACTTTTAGTTAAATTGAGCAACAAACACATTTGGCAATAAAAATGATTCCACATCCAGTTGCAGGCGCCACCCGCACCCCCCCTCACGCCCAAATGTTTTCGAACTACTCTCCTCTAGTCGTCCTGTCTCTCTTACACTCACACCATACGAGCAATCCTTACCATCGCAACTTCTACTATTCGCTCTGCCTTTCCAACTCTACCAACAACTTATTCAGCAGCAAAGAGTAACAAAGAGCAGCGGAGGCGCAGAAAATTGGCGGTATATTGTATACAAGGTGAGCTATTTGGCCTCGCCTTTCGAGGAGCATGTTGTTTTAGCACTCTCTCGCACACACAACTCACCTGCGATGCCTTACACGCTATTAGTGCAAAATATGTATGTATTCGATTTTCTATCCGGGAATGCGTCACGTTACATTCATACACCTTGCAATCGCCCTCATTCACTCACACTCGCTTCCACACTCACTCTCCCTTGCACAGACCCTTCCCAAAAAAAAAATGCCCGCCGCAATGCGCTTGGAAGGAGTTTTGCACATTCCAACAGATTTATTTCACTCGAAATAGTTTCATTTTTGTTGCGTTATTGTTATTGTTGGTTGTTCTTGCAATTGTTGTAAAACTTACTTCTTGTTGTTGTTGTTGTTGCTTTTATTGTAAGGGTTATTGTTTGACTGTAGAAAGTTTTTCTATTATTTTCAAATTTAACTTTGCCATTTGTTTGATTTTCATGACTGTTCATGTGTGTGTTGGTGTGTGTGTGGGGCTCTGGCCCTTTGAAGAGGGGCATATAAATGGTTCTGAGGCATAATAGTTTCTAGTATTTACCAAGTTTTTCCTTTTTTTGCGTTGCGTAGCTCTCTGTCCGTTTCCCAATATTAAATATCACATCAGCTTTCCAATATGCTCAAGTGTGACCAAACACCATAATCGATAGAAATCAGAAATTTTGCCAGTTGATTAAATCGCATTAAATCTAAGGAAAATCTCTGCAAAAAAAATAAAACGGATAACTTAGGCTTAAAATGAATATATATAAGTTAATAAAGCATTTTAATGGTTAAGCTGATGAGACTGAAAGAAATATTAAAATTCTTTTGAGAATGTTTCCTATCGATATATATCGAACGAAGTTCGAAAGACTATTCTTTTCAAATAGGATAGCAATATATCAGAAAACTGTTGTCAGAGGAATACAATTATTTAATAAACGGGTTTTTGGGTCAATTTCTATAACACAGTATCTATCTAAGTATGTAGCAGATTTATATCGATATATGGCAGTCCCAAGACGATTTTGTCCGAACGGCAGTCCTACAGATCGGCGTTGGCGAACAAAATCAATCAGTTCTCAAAGTTGATCCCATGTAAATATTTGATGCAAGCAAGATGACTTATAAACCAACTTTCCTTTGCCTGTGAATCAGCGGTAAGTGAAGCTGTGACTTGATGCTTTCCAATTTACTATTCTTTTGGGGATCCTCAGTCGCAGTTGGTAGAAGGCTGCACTCTGTCTGTGCGTATGCAAAAGACTGGTGATAAGACTGGTGTGTGGAAAACGGCCGACATTTTGAGCATCAAAAAGAGGAGGGAAAGCGTCAGTACTATGTGCACTTCTTGGATTGTAGGTATGCTGGAAAGTCGTTGGACTTTATTAATTTGCGGTGATTTCCCTTCAGTTAACAAGCGTCTGGATAAGTGGGTTGTGGATGAGGATCTAAACTTGTCTTCTGTGCGGTTTCCTCGCAACCGACCGTGCCGCACAAGGGGACGTCCTACAAAATCGCTAAAGAAGTTGCCCGATGGGAATCACACCGGCGCCGATAACTCACAGCCACCCCCACTGAAGCCAAAGTCGGTACAGGAAATCAAGAATGTGCAGTGGATTGAGCTGGGAAAGCATCGCATCAAGCCCTGGTACTTCTCGCCATATCCCGAGGTACTGTGCGCCGAGCCGTGCATCTACTTGTGCGAGTGGTGCCTGAAGTACGTGATGAGTTCCACATGCCTGGCTCGCCATTTGACTAAGTGTAATCTTCGCCATCCGCCTGGCGAGGAAATCTACCGCAAGGACACCATATCCTTCTTCGAGATCGACGGACGTCGTAGCAGGACCTACGCGCAGAATCTCTGCCTACTGAGCAAGCTGTTCCTGGACGAAAAGACCCTGTACAATGACATGGATCCCTTTCTGTTCTACATAATGACTGTCTTCGACTCGCGCGGCTTCCATATTGTGGGATACTTTTCCAAGGAGAAAATGAGCGACCAGAACAACTTGGCGTGCGTTTTGACTCTGCCTCCGTACCAGCGGCGGGGCTATGGCCGCCTGCTCATCGAGTTCAGTTACGAGCTATCAAAGTGTGAGGGAAAGACGGGCTCACCAGAGAAGCCGCTCTCGGATCTGGGACACTTGTCTTATCGTTCGTTCTGGTCCCAGGCCATACTCGATGCACTCATCAATCAGAAGTACAACGATGCGGAGAATAAGATTACAATTTCAATCAAGTAAACGCGCAAAGAGTATTGTATTTTCATCTACTAATTGATTGTTTTTCTCCTAACAGTGAAATATCTGAGAAAACTTCAATCAGCCCAGAGGATGTGGCTTCCACGCTAAAGCATCTAAACATTATCATGTACTACAAGAGCCGATACATTGTCTGCGTCAAAGGTGATGTAGTTAAGAATCACCTGAAAGCCAAGACAAAGGCTGGACTTCGTATTGATCCCACCTGCCTGAACTGGGTGCCCAAGGAGTGGAACGGTGCCAAAAAGCATTAAAAACTACAATCTATACTAATCAAATCGTATTAATAACCTGGAGTATAACTCTTCTAACTTTTGATTTTCCGACTGTAGAACAGAGAAAAGCTTTTATTTTATTGAAAGACCCGAATTAAACTAATCTTTATTTCAAAATTGATTTCTCGTTTACTTTACAATTTTTAAGGTGTACCTACCGAGCAGATACACTATGAGACCAATCTTCAGTCCCGTGCTGTTCAGGGCACGCAGAGCAAACCGAGTCCGTGAGTCTTCTGCCAGTAGAGCGCAGATTGATTTCTAGGACGATGATACCTCTTCCATATGGGCCTTGGACTTTTTGAGAGCACTAACGCAACACGAAATAAGTATTTCTGATTGTTAGTTGGAGGTTCATAAAAGTGTGACTGGTTCAGAACCAGTGGTTCATCAGCTACTCGCTGAATTGTATTTTTTCCAACACTCAGTAAACAATATGTGTCAAGACGAACTATTTGCTCGAAATTCGTAGGTTTGCCAAAAAGTTCTTACAACTGGCAAGAAACTTATTCATCGGCAAATTGAATTAGTTAAAATGGATCAAATTGACGAGCAACCAAGCACCAGCGAGCGTAGAAGCGATGAGTTTGAGGTGGAGGGCCAGTTCATACTGCGAGTTCCCGAGGTAAGCGAATTGGTAGACTGGATGCATGCATGCATGTGTTGTTCCACAATTATGAATTGCAGGACCGGGCCAAGACCATACACGAGGCCATCAGCGAGGGAAATGTACACAAGAAAATGAGCATTGCACTGAACAATGACATGCGTCACGGTCAGGTTTGGCTGGACGGCACTATGCTCTACACGAAGCTCGTCGATCTGCCCACCATCGTGGAAAGCTATAAGACGTCGGACAACAAGAACTTCTACAAGACTGCAGACATTTCCCAGATGCTCATATGCACCGAGCAGCCCGAACAGGAACCCGATGGCAAATCATCAGAATCAGACGAAGAGACATCCAGTCAAGTGCCCAAAACTTACTTGTACCCACATGGCGTTACTCGTCCACTCAAAAACATTCGCAGGCGTCGTTTCCGTAAGAAAATGCTGAAGAGTCCCGAAATGCATGCAGGCGATATCTCGAAGGAGGTAAACTGGCTGTTCTACACCGACAAAGAGGCCGTGAAGACCTCCTACGAGGTTCTTAACGAGTCCGACCAAACAGAAAACTGATGGGTATCTTCTATCTGATAGCCACTACATCGAATATTGTACGAACAAACAAATTTGTATCCACTGCCAAAGGAGTTATACAAGTATAGGCTTTTCATGTTGTTTATTCATAGTTTTTAAGGTGTATGTGCAGAGAAGATAGCGCCTACAGACGACGACCACGACGACCACCCTTCCTGCGTGTGCCATCCGAGGGAATGGGAGTAAAGTCCTCGATGCGACCAATCTTCATTCCAGAACGGCCAGGGCACGCAGTGCAGACTGGGCACCAGGCCCGGAGTCTTGTTCTTGTTGCCGCCCGTAGCACGCAGATTGATTTTCAGGGCGGTGATGCCGAGCGTCTTGCACTTCTCGGCCACATCCTGAGCAGCCAGCATTGCAGCGTAGGGCGAAGCCTCGTCGCGATCGGCTTTAACCTTCATGCCGCCGGTGACACGGACAATGGTTTCGCGACCGGACAAGTCGGTGACGTGGACGAATGTGTCATTGAAGCTGGAAAATATGTGAGCCACGCCAAAGACTTCCTCGCCGTCGTAAACCTGGGGTCCCAGCTGAACCTGCGGCTCTTCCTTTTGGGCCTTGGATTTTCTGGGAGCCATTCTGTAATCACTTGAGTTGTAGGTAAAATCGCAGATATTTTTCAACGGTGATATGAAAGCTTAGTGTTGAGCAAAATGGACGATATATTTTATACATATACGATTTCTTCCTTGCCAAGTATTTATGTAAAATATCGATATTAGTTTGATAAATATACAATTCTATTTAGTTTAGCGTAATATTTAATATCTAAATAAACTCTTTAATTAAATCTAGTTTTTATACGTAAGCGAATACAAAATATCAGAAAAATATTAAATTTTTTTTCTGAATTCACAAAGTTTCGATCAACTATCGGTCAAAAATCACCTTAAAATATATCGAAACTACAATATATAATTTCAAAATAGTCCGGAGAGAAACGTCAGAAAAATAAAATAATGCCCAAGTCAAGTAAAAGAAAAGTAAAGAACTTTAACAAATCAAGGATTTACAAAAGAAAATGTAAGAAACTCCGTCGCAGAGCGCTTCTCTCAAGAGTAAAAGTAAGCATAAAATATATATTTATGTAGCTGCATGTCTTATGGATTATTCATGCTTTATTTTTTTGATTAGAAACCTCACACAAGCGTCACTGGTTCCAACGAATTAAAGAAATGTGATTATTCCACGAGTATGATGAAAAAAACGGCCTTGACTATAAAATTGGAGAAGAATACAGAGATTGGCATAGAACCAATGCAAATTCCAAAGAACACAAATGTGGATTTACTTGAGGCTGAATTAAAAAGCTTGGATGTCACGAACCAGAAAGACGGGGTCGTGGTCCCCGAAGGGCAAGACAATGTCGTCAAGAAGATGGACCAAATGTCCGATTAATTGCATTCGCATCAGCACCTGCATTTGTGATAGCTAATGCATAAATAAATTTGTCTCTACAAAAGCAAATATATATGTATGTAGTTTGACTTATAATTATTTTCGCATTAATTTTGTTACTTAATTTACATACCACGCTGCGTGTACGAGTGTATACACGACCCTGTATGAATCCACACTCTATTCGACTCTTTTTCTTTAGCTTCGAAGCTACTTATAAAAAGTAAATTACTTCGGTACATACAAATAAGGTATCATTATCAGCATCAAGGAATTTTGAATTTTTCTCTGAATTCATTGTAGGTTCCTGATGAACATTCTTAATATGGTAGATGTGTTTTCTATCCATAAGTATTTTCTATGTTTCTCCATTTCTATAGAATCCAGTAATAGTCCACATGTAGTTCCTTTCCATTCTGCTTTTCGTTTTCCATTCCCGTTTCCATTTAGCTTTCTGGCTTCCTCTGCACTGCTGCAACACCCAACTGCTGCCCCTGTGTACCTTTCTGCTCCTCTAAACAAACACACCTAGACAAGGTGGCCAAATTACTGCCGGTTTGCTGTTGTAGTTGTCGTTGTCGTTGCTGCTGCTGTTGGTGTTGGTGTCGTGGCCGGTGTCAGTTCATCCATTCCGTTGCCATCCCCCTTCACACCATCCGGCAGTGAAACTCAAAAAAAATGTGAGCGTACGAAAAGAAACTTTGAAAGAACGACGTTACTAGTTTACAGTTGCAAATGTTGCATTTGCATGGCACAGGTGAGCGGTGCTATTTAGACATGTGACATATGCGCCATGCACACAGAGCGAGCAAGAGAAGGAGTGTATGAGAGAGTGAGAGGTGCAAGAGAGGAAGACACGCACACACATGGCAGCTTCATGCAACATGCAAAATGGTGTGTCAAAAAGGAAAGCCGCGTCGGTTTCTGTTTGCCCCTCCCCATCCACCCATCCGTTCTTCGCTCTACACTCTCCTCTCAGAGCAACGCTCGCTCCGACTGTTCGTTCGGCTGCAGCAAACAGATAGCAAAGGACGTTGCTGCCGCTACCGCCGCCGCAGTCAGCGTCTACGCCAGCGCACAGTGGTTCAAGGCTAATGAGGTAGCCGTTTATCTCCTGAGAAAATCTTTGGATTTATAATCAATTTTCTTCCAGAAAACGTCTTGGAAAATCTAACCTATAAAAATGATATGGTAGTATTATCTTGGAACTTTTAGAAATACTTTTTTTAAAACACTGTTTCTCACCTGTACTGACTGTGTTGCTGCTGCCGCTTCATTCCAACACCTGCACACCGGCTCCAGCTCCAGCTCCAGCTTCAGCTTAAAGAGGAAGCTTTGGCAGAGCGCAAATTGCAGGAAGCAACGGGGGCAGCGACGAACAAACAGACACACACACACACACACACAGATGGACAAACAAACAAAAAACCCAAAACAGAGCTAAACAACAAACTTGTGTGTGAATCTTTAGTTTCGTTTCGTATATTTTTTACTGCTGCTGGCCGCTGCCTGCTCCTGCCGCTGCTGCTGTTTTGGCCGTTTCCCGGTTTACTGGGTTTTGGGACCCTTGTTTTTGACACAGTTCAGGGGAGCAGTCAACGTTATTTTCGTAGCTCTCTAGGAAACACTCTATACTCATTTTTTTGTTGTTGTTGTATTTTTCTTCTGCTGTTGCTTTCCGCTTTTAGTTGCAATTAAACAAGCTACTGCCGAAGCAGACGAGGCAGAAAGTCCAAACAGCGTACCAGAAGAGAAACATCGCTCATCAGTGCAATGTCCAATTTGCATGCATTCCCATTCTATCTCTCTCTCTCTCACAGTGTCGCTGTTGCTCTTTTCTCTATCTCTATCTCTCTCACAGTGTCACTGTTTCTCTTTTTCTATGTTTTTCAGTTGCAACTGACAATCAGTAGTAGTATGAGATATTTGAGACATACGAGTACTATGCACATAACAGCGACCTGAAGTTGTTGCTTCAAAATTGAATAAAAATATTCAAGAATTGCAGAAAAACTTCAAAATTCTTTAAGAAAGAAAACCAGTTTGAGTTTATTCATCAAACAATTCTCTATTACTACAGGAAATCTACTTTATAAAAGCGCTTATTTCCCTCAGTTAACTGCCACTTAATTTATCAAATAAAATGTATTATTTATTATATTATTATACAAAAAATATCCCCAATCAATTAATATTTCATGCCACCTGAAAGGAAGCGGTGATTGTTTTTCATTATTAGTTATTCATAAATTTGATAACTCCACTGCTCGAATCAGGTCGCGACGGGTTGGGTTTATCAATTACGTACACGATTGAAAAAAACATTCCATGTTAAAATTCAATCAAAGTTGACGTCTGTCGATTAGCACCAGCCAGCCACTGCAGTGGGGGGAGGCTCAATCCGAAAATGGGAGCAAAATGGGATCTACCGAAAAAAAATAGCGAAAAATATTGAACCATATACCGTATTTACCTATAAAAATTGTTTAAGCATTTTATGTTGGCACAGCAGTTGCCATGACGGTATGTATTGACATGGGGAAAAGTTAAGGCGCAGACTGTATGTATGTATATGTATGTGTGTTTTTTTTGGTGCGACAAAATTAAATTAAACATTTTTTATGCCCCTCTTTGGGGTACTGGTACTGGTTGCGGGGTTCTGGATTTCCTGGGTTTCCCGGGGAGTTGCGTGGCTTGACGGGCGCACAGGCAAATAAATTTCTGTTTCGTTGGGTTGGCTGGCTGTATCGCATGACATATGCATCAAAGTGTGTGGCATGTGGCCGAGGCGGCGGCATTGGGGGCGTATCACATGGCTGTCGCAGCTGTCAATAAGTGCGCCGAGTCGACGTTAAAAATCAGGCATTAAAATATGCTGTTAAAAATGCAGATCATCGCTACCCTATGGCCCTACCTCACCCCAACCCAACTATGATGGTCTTTGTTAATGCGTTGCATAAGCCATACATAGCTGGGAGTGTTGCCACTTGCTTGCATGTGGCAAGTAAATTTAAATGCGATACAAAAAGCAAACTTTGTACCGACTCGTGCATCGATATTGTATGCACCCACAACATCAGCCCACACACAAAGGAATGCCCCAAAGTTTTGGCTTGATTTTAATTTGTTACAAAAGTTCGAGATGAGCTGAAGGGATGGGGTGGGGGTATTACAAATATGTACATGCATAAATGCATATGTATTTAAAGGAGAGGATCGATGAGGAAGTTACAATTGTTGGAATCATTTTGATATGTTTAGTTCAACCATACCGAATGATTTCCCTTGAATATCTGAATTTTCCTAGCCAACCCTCGGTTTTGATGCTGCTTTGCGAGGATAAGAGAAACATCCAAAGTTTTTAGATAGTTACACAAACTGCAAAACGCTTTTCATTTTGCCTTCTGGCCAGCCAAAAACGAAATTTTCCAGCATTCTGGCCAAGCATTTTGCCATTGCCCATTGCACATCGATTTCGATTTGGCTGCACCGAAAACTACACAGAACTTTTATGAAAGAAAATTAAATGAAAATCCTCATTCGACTACTACCCATTCCATTCCGTCATTCGCAATCCCTCAAAGTCCTCAAAACTAAACTAATCTTTTAGTTTTTGGCTTTAACTTTGTGGAAACAATTAAATGGAATTTGAAGCGAAAGAAAAACTCTTACAGAGAAAAGATTTCCGTTTCAGAATACTTTAAGCAAACACTTAAAATCCAAGTAGCGGAAAGTTTTCTCTTTCCTAAAGCAATTAGCAGCTGCATAGGATATATATTTCTATACTGTGAAATCGAATCGGACAGTGGGCACACACTCATTAGGAGCGTATCCCCCCCGCCGAACATGTTTGGAGTGAACCGAATGTATTAATAAAATAATAATTAAATGTGTCAAAGTTTCCAAAGAGTAATTAATTATAATTATATAGACAAAACTTGACCAAATCACGTTCCACACAAGCACACAGCCCCAGGAAATTTGAGGCAGTCACAAAACCCACACAGAAACACAGTGAAGGCTCCTGCTGAAGGACACTATAGATGTATGGATATGAAACTAATAGAACTGCCTCGTTTGGGGTCCCACTGTTGTAGCCAAAACAAAGAGCGCAAAACTTTTCTTATTGGCCCCGCTCACATTAAATGTTTAATGGGCTTGGGCGACAAAGCACCTGCGTCGTCGTGTAAGAGCCACAAAATATGGGCGACTCTTTGATGATGGCCAAAAGAAAAAAAAAGTTCAATTCAAGTTGGGTTTCACCCAAAACATGCCCTAGTTTTGTGATAGTTTTGCTGGCAACTAATAATTATAATGTTAATTAGAGTTGGGTATGGTATAAGAATTGACGTCTTTTATTTGATACATATATCCATATCTATATCTAGTCCCACCTGTCGTTGCTTGAACTATACTTAATTCATTCCAACTTATACCACTCTTACACTCATAGATTTACAGGGTATTCCACATCCCCACTCATCCACATTAGGATTACTTGGGTGCATGGACCTGAACCTGGCTGGAAAGTTTTGCTCAGTTTTGTTTTCTTTTAGGGGGTTCGGGGTGTTTTTGGGGTCACACCCAATCCATCAGTTAATAAAAATGTGACAAAATGAATCGTTAGCAAGTGAAACCCAGAGCAGAGTGTGGGTGAGTGAAAAGGTTGCTCCCAGCGGGAGAGCACATTGAAAAATAATAAATCATAGGCAACCAAAACTTAAAGTCAACCATAAAGTGCACCTGTGTGGGGACGAGTATCTCTCAGTGTGTGTGTGTGTGTGTTTGTGGCAGGGTGCGTGTGTGGCAAGCTGAGCTGCAAACAGCAGCTGGCAACATTTTGCTACGTGCCTCCGATGCGCTTGCCCCCTCACAACTATTTTCCCCAGCCAAATATTTATAACAAATCTGAAGCGACTGAAGCGAAGAAGAAGCCGCATGGAAGGGGCAAAGGAATGTGGAGTGTAGCAAGTGCCTGCTCATGTGTGTGGCAAATGGGTTTAATCACCTACGAGAAAGTGCGAGGAGAGTGAGCAAAAAAGATACAGTGAAACGTCAGTTCTAATGATAGTTTCCACTGATATCAGTAGAGTGGAACTAGAGACAGTCTTCACTGTAGTTGCATCCTTTACGCATCCTCCGCAGACACACAGTTGACATAGTTTCTGAAGGCGTTTGTAATTGAAGTGTTGCTTAAACAAAAGCTAAAAACTTAAATTGCTGTGAAATTGTCTGTGCAGACTCTTCCGCCCCCAACCCCCCTGAAAAATGGCAAACGTTTGCCATTTTTTTTTTTTTTCTGCCTTTCTGGATAGTTGTTGGTGTGGCGGCGGCTCACTACTCAAGTTGCAAGTTGCACAAACTCCAAAGGGAGCATCAGTGGCGGGGCACGGTGCACGGGTCTCTGGTGCGGTGGCAACATTTATGGCGTCGGCAACGTTGCTTAACTGCTTCAAGAGCCACTTGACGCAATGCTTTGACCAAGTAGCGGGTGACAAGCCAAGCGCTTTGTGGCTGTCAAGTGGCTCCAGCTTCCCACTTTCCGTTCCCTTCTGCTTTTTTTTTTTTTTTTTTTTTTGGTGGCTGCTGATATTCGTACTCGCTTCGACTCCACACATAAGTGTACTTGGGCTTGGGAGCGGCACACAGAGACTGCAACAAAGTTGCCTCTTGCAACGCTTCAGCAGTGCTGGTAACAAATTGCAGTTTGGTTTTTTGGCAAAAAGGAAGCGACTTTAAATGTTGACCTTGGTTTGGATATTGTGGGGTGTGCACTGTATGTAGTACTTATTGGTAATGGAGAGGATACATTCCTATTCCTTTCCTACCAAAGCGGTTGAAGAACTTATTTAGAACTAGTCTAGTATTTTCGGCATTCTAATTATCCCAAAAGTTGTAGTACTACTAGATCTGTAAAGGAATTCTAGAGACCTGTGGAGAGGTATCTTAATCTTAATCTTAAATCTTACTTCTCTGCTCAATCGCATACCAAAACGATCACTTCCAATGGCTTTTCAACCACAGTGCAGAGACTCGAGACTCTCCGACTCCGACTCGACTCGGTTCAACGACTATGACTATGACGACATTGAGGATGGACACTTTGTCAAAATGTTTGCCCCATCCCTTTTGCTGTTTGCCAAATTAAATCTAAACCATTGGCCACAAAAGCGCAACATCTTACCAAAACTGAAAAGTGGCAAAGTAGAGAGCCCGGAGTGTGTGTGTACAGTTGTGCTTGCAGACAACTATCGATTGGTGGGCCAAAAGCACAGATGTAGCACACTTTGTGGCTGGAAGAAAGTCAAAGAATGGTCGGGGGAGGGGCAGAGAGCGAAGAGGTTGAGGAGGAGGCAAAGGAAAGAAAAAATAAACTTTTGCTAATACAATAATAAAAAGTTACTACGTGCAGTGTTGCAAAAGTACGAAAGGCAAACTGTGGGGAGATGGGGGGGGGAAAGCTAAAGCAAAATAATATAAAAAATTTAAGTGAAAACTTTTGCTCCAATCTCCAGGTTCTGCCTTCAATCTCTCCGCCCTCTCCCAACGTCAAGGCGAAGTTGCAACAAAACTTTTGCCTAACGTTAACCTTTAAGGTAAGTACTGACGAGAGGCGTGTCGGCTTAATGTTGCACGCTGGCCGCGACACTGATTAGATTTATCAGCGGCAACGGCATCAAGTTGCACACGACAAGTGGCAGGCAGCAGGCAGCAAGAGGAACGTAAAGCTGCTGCTGCTGCTGCAACTTATGCAAAAATCCAGTACAGCAATCAAAATTCAATCAGACAGCAACTGAAGCCGCAACTGCCACGGCCGCTAGTGGCAGCAACAGTTGTCAATTGGTTGTGGCACAAGCGGCATATGCGTATGCGTAATGCATGCAACAGTTTCCGGGCCCTGATTGGTAGTGCAACATGACAGCACACACAGCACACGACATTTCAGTAATGAGTGGAAAACAAGAATGTCAGCGGATGAAGTTCGTTATCGGATTATCGAAGGAGACAGTTTCCGGAAGAATGGCAGAACTCAAATCAAATTGGAGCAGTTCCCATAAAGGAGAGGAAACATTTCCCCCTTAGCTCATCAAAATGCAAAAGGCTGCGAGTGTGGATGTGTGCCTTGCGTCTAACCAATAGATCTGCTGGCTGCTTGTTTAACAATATCTCACAAATATCACGCTTCCCAATCATAAATGAGCCATAAATAGCACATTGCCAGCCATACGCACACTCACACTCACGACAAGAACAAACAGAGGAAATTTTGTCAGCAGAGCTGCATACGTTATAAGTAGACCTTGGGTGTTCCCTGTATTTGAGTATAAATTATAATAGAAGCAGCATTTCGGTAGAAGAAATTCTAGCTGGCAATGGCAATTCTGCGATGTAGTAAGTAACGAGAACTAGTTACTAACAACAATAACGAGAACAAGTTACTAGCATTATTAGTTCTCGTTACTCACATTACTTGTTCTCGTTATTTATTATATCGAAGGCAGTACTATATTCCCTTTCTTTGTACCTTAACCTTTGTCGACTCCTAACAAATTTTCTGCTGCATCCATCATACCCTTGGCTATACCCCTTTTAAGTAACGTTACTTATGGCCAGGCCTCATATAGTACATTTATAGATGAGAAAGCTGGAAGAACGTGCTTGGTCCATGTATTTTCGTATTCTCTTTTGTTGCTTTGTGCTCAGCACCCACTCCCACTCCCTCCCTCTCTATGATGTATTCTTCATTCTACTAGAAGTATTCCTTCATTCCTTTACATTTGTTGTTGTTGGTCTATACAATGCTGTCCCTGTCCCTGTGCCTGGCAGAGTTGCTTGTTGATCAAATTTAATCATATTACATATACTCGTATTTCGCTCTTTACGGTCTGTTACCCCAATATGGCCCCAAGGTTTTGTTGGGAGGGAGGGGAGCTGCTGCTGCTGCTGTGATGCTGAAAGTATTTACTCTTGTTTACAGTTGTGCACCGCCGGCTGAAATGGGCAAAAATATCCAATTTGAAAATTAATGCCTTTAGGATATTATTCATAAAATTCGTGCATGCTGCCAGGGGGTAAAGCAAGAGCAAAAGAGACAGACTGAGTGGGTGAGGGTGAGAGAAAGCGGGGCATATCAGTGGATAAATAGCATGAAAGAGAAAGAAATTGGTCAGAAAAAAGCAGAGCAGCGAGTAGCAGCAGCAGCTGATGCATGGAGTAGCTCTCTCTTACTCACACACTCACTCACCCTCTCTATTTCTTTCTCTTTTCATATTTGTGCATGTAGATTTGCATAGCCTGTAATAATAGATTAGAAGGTTAGATATAATAAGCCTTGGATATAGAATTCTATCTACCAGTAACATCAACTTTGGAGGAATGAATCTTAAAGTAATAATGGTGAAAAGTGGTAAATTGTCCTTTTGACAGCAGTGAAATTTACTCCTATTATTTCTTCTGCAAGTGCAAGATACTTTAGGGTATCTTATAGTCTGTATTTCTAGGTATATTTCTTCCTTGTTTGGTTACCCTCTGCCCTTTTGCTCTCAGTTGTAATTGCCCTGCGGCATTTGGCGCGTTGAAGTTTTGCCAGAAACCGCAAAAGTTTATTGTGCGCTATAAATTAAATGCAACAAACCATTTAGACTGACAATGAGGAAGAGCGGAAGGCAGGAAGACAGTGTATAAATATGAACCGAATGCCATAATTCTATTTAAGGCATTTTCGGTAAACGCTCAATAAAAAATAGCGATAAACGCAGAGCAAGAGTCAGCAGCAAGAGGAATTTCTGTCAAGTAGAACCCTAAAGGAATCCTTAAGGAGACATTCAATGTTATCATATTCTCTCACTTAGTTAAATACTCTTCAAAAATTGAGAGAGAGGAAGAGATTCCAAGAACTTTTACGAGTCAACTGATATCAATATGGTTCAACATTCTTATTTGAGCAATGAAAAGGGCAGGAAGAAGCCTGATACGTAAGGGCTACCCAGTAATGTTTTTCATACTAAGTAATTCAGGTATTGGTAGAAGAATGTGATGATCTATGGAGACAGAAACCATTGTCAACCATTAGTCAGTATTTCCATAAGCTTAAGCAATAGCCATTGAAACAATGGATGGACTCTCTGGGAGCAGTAGAGGAAGACTTTAAGAGCAGGTCGAACGTGAATGAGTGAAAGCTCCTCAATTATATGATAGTGACGAAGTGTGGGAAGTCTTAATTGCACACATAGAAATGACAATATGATGTGAAAAATATACGTGTAATAATTGTTAAAAATTATACTGATTCAATTTGTGATTTTCTGCAATTCTTTTGATCATTCAGATAATGAGCTTCACTGCTAATTGGATTACTTTTTAGTCTTGGATCGTAGTCTTTTCTAGTATATGAAAATAAATATATTCAAAAACAGTGAACCTAAACTAAAGTCAATGAAAATAAAGAATTTCCCTCCGTTCCGAGTGTATTCCACACTCACACACACAGAGACAAATGCGAAGCAAATAAAGCATTGGGTGGGCTGGTCTGTCAAGGTTAAATTCAGAATAAATGAAAATGTGAGAAAGGGACTGTAGGGTGGTGTGGTTTGGTGTAGCCAGAAGTTCATGCAGAGTGTGGTGGTGGAGTCATGGTGAGAGAGAGTATGTATATACCATAGGTAGTGTGGTAGTCAGGCGATATCAATAAGCGCAGAGGGGCATAAAATGTTGTCGGAAATGATTGCGGAAATTACACTAAAACGCAACCCGGGTGTCGCGTCAAGTCGGACGACGCATGTGACGCAACACAATACGAAGTCATATGTGTATAAGGGGGGGAAGGGTAGGTAGTCGCAGAGCCAGAGTGTGAGAGGAGTGTTGGCCCGGAAAATGCCTCAACCAAGAGGCCAAGTAATGCAAATATTTTGTTACCGTCTGTGTCTGTCTGCGTGGCAACATTCCCCCACACACTCAGCTTTATTTGTTTCGGAATATTCTGGGAAATAAAAGTATTTTTATAAAAATTTCAGAGTATATACGATTTGTATTGTGAGTTTTAGTTGATCTTTGTCGGGAAGGTAAGAAAAGATTTACGACTTTTTAATATGTATAGGTACTACATACATATGTATATGAAGAATATACACAGATCATTCAAACATTCAATTCACTATTTCTTACTATAAATAAATACATATCTTACATAGACTCGATGTATTTGCAAGTGTATTTAAAGCTTCGACTACAGAAACCCTCCCTTCGTTAGATGTTAAATTTAACTTTAAATAAATAAAAAAAAGCTTTAAAAAAATATATTACATGTAAATAAATTATCTTTTTTCTGTTCAAGTGTGGAAAATGGCGCAGACATAAATTTGACAGCAAAATATAACGAAAATTTAATTGAATGCTATTTATTTAAAAATCATCAAAAATATTAAAACAATGTTTGACATTCGTTGAGGTTTTTTCCAGCCATTTAAGACAGTGAGTGAGGTGTTGAAAATAACATTCAGGGAATATTCTGTGCGTAGTGGTACAGACACCAAACATGCCTCATTTCAGCAGAAATGCACACCCCATTTACACCCTGTTGGCCCCTGGCCCCTGGGGGGAATGTCGCTTAGTCCAGGCGATCGGTTTAATTCCTTTCCCGACTCTAGGCACCGTGTCGAGGCGCTAATGTATTTTAGTCGCGTGTGCATTTCAGCTGCCCCCGTGGCCCCCCCCGGGGAGGCAGAAACACGTCAACGCAAGAGGCACACACACAAATGGAGGGGCCAGCAGGATTAACAGGCGCTAGGCTAATTATAGCCACCCAAATGGTGTAGAGTAGCTAGGAGGTGGCACAAATAGGAAGCTGTTTCAGTACTGTAGGGTATGCCCAGGTACTTGATAGTGGATATAGAAAGTTGGGATACAACCTGCTTGAAAGTATCTTTGAAAACAAGTCGAATAACTAACTAAAATGATGGTTAAACTTAACCCGACAGTGTATTTAAGCCCAGAGGCAAACATTCTCTGATTTCTGTACTCGACATTTTGAACTATTTTTCGCTTTATGTACCTTCTGCATACTCGTACATAATACATATGTACTATACACAAGTATATTTACCCTTTCGCACATCCAAAAAACATCTGCTGACCAACACAGAATCTCAATTAATTGAATTTATAGCCAAAAAATTGTTGTACATATATATAAAAATTCATTGAATTTGCAATTTATAATTTTATGTAAAAACTCTATAGTGTGTGGATTTTTTAATTGCCAAATATTTGGTATATGGGTGTGTACATAATTTGTTCCACATTAACTAAAACAAAGAGCCAACCCATGCAGGGTAGATAGAGTAGAAAATATAGTGGAAAGAGTGTGTAGAAAATAGAGTGTAAAAAATATTTGGAAAATGCAAATTAATTATGCTACACATGTATATTTGTTTAAGTTATCTAATTAGAGTCGAACGCAATTCATTACCAATTGTTTTGTCCGCCACTGGCCACTGGCATTTGCATATTTATGGTTACACTCATTTTAATTTAATAAACTACACACATTGGCATTCCAGTGTATTTTTTGCTACAGAATTAAATCGATTATCAGAGACTGTCGACAGAAATTTACCCCAAAATTAAAATGGATTTATACTAATGGAATTTATACAAAATCTATCTGATTTAGGGGTTACCTTACTTTACGAGTCTATAACTTTAAATATTAAAAAATTATAGGTAGAAATTTTGAAATTAAATGTATTTAAGTTCAACATCTCTGAACTCATCTAATTATCATTTGTTTAAGTTTAAATTTAAAATTTGACTTTTCAAAAAAAAAATCCATCCAGACCCATAAATTTAATTAGTTTGAGCCACGCTCAGTGCGGTCTGGAGGTCAGTAGGAGGAACAGCAGCAAAGGAGCCAAGGCAGAAGCAGGCCGGCCAAGCAGCTGCCAGAGTCAGGGCCAGAGCCACAGTCAGAGCCACATGAACACACACACTCGTACAGCGTACAGAGAGCCAAAAAACTTTGCCAAATTAGTTCAAAGTTCACAAAATTTCCCCCCTCGGCCGAAGGGGAGCGTAAAAAAAGCAGCAGCAGTAGCAAACACCAAGTCAATTATTAAAAATAATTACTTTAGCCCAAAGTTGCCACAGCGAAAATTTTTGTGTATTTGTATACAGTTTTTTGTTGTTGTTTGGTGTGTAAAATGTAAAGAACATTCGAGGAGGGAGGCACTGTTCGCGTTTTAGGGGTATGACCCACACGAACCTATCGACACGGATCAATAGCTCAGAAGATATTTTGCTGGCTGTTGTTTCCTTTCATTTGTTTGTTAGCTGAAAGTCGAGCTCTTTAATGAATAATTTCTTAGTTTTTACAGCGCAACAGTCAGTCTCTACACTTTTTCTTAATTTTTTAATTTTTTTAACTTAAACTTTGGCGGTTTTTTGTGTCGTTTAAGCAGAAACATACAAAAAGACCCCCAGACCAGAATGGTATTCAAAAATATAAAATTGCATTGAAAAAACATAAAATTGCCGTGACACAAAGCCCCCCGCAAAAGCACTTTCTCTACCGCCTCTACCAATGCTGCCACGCCCCAAAAGTGCCGAAAAAGGCAGGCAACTTATGCCATTTGTTATTTATAAAAGATTAAACCACAAAAAAGCAAAGTAACCACTCACACAAAAAAAAGAGGTGGCAACACTGAGAGAGGGAGAGAGAGTGTGAGAGAGAGAGAGAGAGTGTGAGAGAGGTAGGGGAAAGAATGCTGTGGAGGGGAGATAGATTGAGAGAGATAGTGAAAGAGATAGATGGGGGAGGAGGGTGAGGCACCGTTTTATCTGTTTCATGTCCTCTGACCAAACCGCAAAAAGGCGCTGACTAAAAAAAAAATGAGAAACGAAAAGAAATTAAAATAATATTTAACTAAATACGAGAGTATGCCAACAGTCACTGGGGACCAGCTACAACCCCCAGCCCCACTTTTGCGGTAGCTACTACCCCGCCGCTCCTCTAGGCCAGTTCTTGTGGCTTATTTATGGCCGCGTCCCTAATTGAATTGCAGTTTATTTGAGAGAGGCACCCGCACTGGAAGCTGTTCTGTTTTGCTCAGAAGTAGGATGGGAGGGGGAGGATGAGGTAGTAGGTAGGAGGCTACTTACACAAAAGCTCTGCGCTGGCCTGGCCTGGCCATCTCTTTCACTGGCCGCAATTTTTTAATTAACTTTCTGCTGGGCCAAAAGGTAATTTCTCCCCAGTGTCTGTCTGTCTGTCTGTGTGGCTGGCTCTCTGTCTGTTTTGCTGTCTTTGTATGTGTGTGGGTATTTGTATGTGTTCTGACCAAAATGATTTATACGAAACAATTATCAGTTTAAATGGCGTATTGAAATTTCTGCACACAGAAGTTTTCCTCCCCACACCTTACGCGCAGCGCACCTGGAAAAGTGCCCTGGCATCGGGGCTTTAATTTTATTATTCCGCCCAAGCTAACGAGATTAAAAAGTTTTGCCAACGCCTGTCACAGCTGGCTGACAGCTCGCTGTGGGGGGCCTGCAGGTGGGTGGCAGCATTGGATGGGGGTGGATGGATGGGTGGGTGTGTTGGCTGAGTGTTTGAGCCAAAGTGCTTGCGATAGTTGCAGCTGAGAGCCGCGTTGCATTAGCCGTGAAAGGGGGGGGACAAACTTGTTGCTGAAATGAAATGGCAATGGCCATTAGGAAAAACTTCAGAAGGAAAAAAACAAAATAGAAACGCTGCAGGGGCAGGCAGTGGGGGGAGCCACAACAATAAATCAAAGCTGAAATATGCAAACATTGCCCACCCCACCACCTCCAACCACCCACATACAAATCAAATGAAAGCCAAAACCACAAAAAATAAAAGACAAACCCCAAAGCGAAACTAATAGAAAAGTGCCCCCACCCTCCCACACACCCTCTCTTCTACACACACACACACACACAGTACGGGGGGGAACCCAATTCAATTGCAACTGCCAAAGGATCGCCCAAAAAAAAACCAAAAAAAATATATATATATATATGTACATTTGGGTAAAGTAAAAACAAGAAGCGAGCAATAAAAACGCCCATGCTTCAGTGGTGGGCGTGGCACTGGACCGAAGTTCGTTCTAGTGGTGCTGCTGCCAATCGGCGTAAAAGGGAACACCGACGACTGTTTGACTAGGCGGAAGGAAGGCAGACAGGCAGTCAGCGAATCCGCGAAATAAAGCAAATCAATTTGGTCTGATATCATACTCAAATTAAAGCGAATTGCGATTTTAGATGAAACTGTTTTATAGCAGTTCGGATTTGTTTCGTTTTTCTGCTCATTTTTATGTGATTCTAATGATTGAATAGAAGGAAAGTATGAATTTCAATACGGAAACAATAAACTCATGAAAGAAGTTGGGCATTCTGTAAATTTTTGTATTTAAAGGAGTACGAATGAACTAAGAATTTGTAGATAGTAATTTAAGTTTCTAGTTTCCACTAATGGACATTCTATTTATTGAAAATTGTGTTAGATTTCTTATTAAAATATAGTAGCATTTAATAGTATTTCCACTAGTTCGACATTTTCAAACATGATCCATGGCAACTCCTTCAAAGATATGGAAAATCTGTAGGCAAAAGACAAAAAAAGTCGGGCTTCAAATAGGTAATTTAAGTCTTTATTACAATATGTTTGCTATTTGATTGGATTACTTATGCTTTAATAAGGAAGTACTATAATTACCAAAACAATTTCCATGCTCTTCTGATGTACATACTATATTTCTGAATTTAATGATTGAAGCATTTACAACTCTTTACCATCTTATAACTCTTTGATGATGCGCTGAGGCGATACGTAACTATCATTACGGAGCGCAAACCAACTCCATCCTTGCCCTGAACCAGTAGCTTCAGGGGAATCAGCTTATACTTCATAAAGGGGACTTTATTAAACTTATACTTAACATATTGATACAATTCCTTTAGGCTGTACATGTAAACTTAACATAATGTTAACTGCTAACAGCAGTAGGCGTGAATTACTCTATTTATTTTAAACAGCAGTTTCTTCTCAGCCGGTCATTTCTGCTGACAGCAATCAAAACCCTTTCCCAAATTACACTTTTAATTTGTTAACTATAATTTACACTGCTAAGTGCATCGTTTATTTCAAATGTTTATATTCTATTTGTTTTTCTTTCCAACGACCATCACTAATGGTCATCATCAAAAAGCAGCCCCATATCAATTCAATTTCAAATGAATCCCAACAAAAAAAAAAACTACTGCTGCTGCCAAAAAATGTTGTGAAAAAATGCTAAACAGATAAATGTTCATTGCGGTCAACCACCGAACAAAAAAAGAAAACAGAAAAAAGAGGAACAGCCGTAGGGCAAGAAAAGAGACAGGCAAACAGGGGAGTCCCTCTATATGGCAGCCATATCGCACTGCTGTTTATTTTATAAATTTAAAGGGAAAGTTTTTCCGTTTTGTAACTATTTTTGGGGTGTGTTTTCGAGGGGTGTGTATGTATAAGTTTACACAAAATTAAATGACATAAAATTCAACAAAAAAGGAGCAGAGGGTAGTAAAGGGCCTGACAGACAGAGAAGCAGGAAAGAGGGTTCGAGTTAGAGGGAGATGCAGTGACATATTTTAGCGACAAAACAATTAAAACTGCATGCTGAGCGAACCGACAGAGGAATCTCCAACCAGCAAAACCCCCCTCTTCAGCCAGGGGCCAAATGAGCAGTTTCCGCTCTGCAGGAGAGCAGGATAGAACAGAACAGGACAGGGCAGGACAGCATACAGGACAGCATACAGGACGATGGAACGATGGTAGAGTCCGGGTTGAGCTGCGAGCTGCAGTCCTGCGTGGAGAGTGTCACGTTTGCCAGCCATAAATTTCGCATTATTGCTCGCGTATCCGTGCATAGATTTTCATGCACATTTGCTTAATAAAAACCCCCCCACACCAAAAACCCCCAAATCTACACCCAAAAACAACTCAAACAAAAAACAGAAAAAAAAAAAAACAAAAGTGTAAATCAAAAGCGAGCAAAGCAACGCAACGCACAAGGCAACAAAAACACACAAAATTTTGATGGCCCACATGGCGTATGCTTAACCACATCCGACTACACACTTCCGCACATTTGGCGCTGTCTACAAAACCCACCCCAACCCCCGCCCAACCAACCGCCACCGCTTTGGATTGTTAACAAATGACTCGATGTGGTCGATGCGGTAGGGCAAGAGGGGAAGAGAGTGTTCGGGGGGTTAACGGGGAAAAGCATTCCATGCCTCCCGACTGATTGCATATACATACATATACCATATCTGTAATGACTCATTTGGCATGCCCATTTTGATGCTCTTCGTATAAAGTGGGGACTTTAAAATCGACGCGAAGTTTGTCCAAATCAGAAGAAAGGATTTATCTAATCCTGAAAGACATATCCCTATAATAACTCATCCTACTATAATTCTATGTGTGCTAATTATATGAGGAATTGCTCAAGTATTCATTCTTCTTGAAGAGTATCTATAGTTGTAGTTTCTTTAAGGGTGCTGCTGCTTCGGTTTCGACTTTGATTTGATTTGGTGGGTGGGTGCTTTGCTTTCCCCATATTAAATCAGAGCGTCAGCACTTGCTGTAGCTGGACAACAGCACGAGAGTTGCAAATTACAATGAAGCGGGGAACTTCCAAAGGATGGGAAGGAAAGGAAGAGTGTAATGGAAGGAGTTCCCTTGCTCTAGGAGTCTGTGTGGCAGCTGCGGTCAAAGAGCGCCCATTAGTCTTCCACCAAAAATGAAATCTATATTGTCGCAGAGCTAGACGTGCGGCGCCTTTAATTAGACGCGCGACACACCGCACAAAGGGGGGAAAAAGAAAGAGAGAGAGATGGACAATCTCTGCTGCTTCAAAGAGTGGAACGAGATATGCAGTACCTATCCCCAACATGCATAGCGCCTGAGGGTCGAGCACTTCAAAGGGCCTGCCTGGTTATCACATGGCCTCTGGCTTTGGGCTCCCTGTCCCTGTGCCTGTCTCCTGCTACGTGTAATTGGCGCAAGTAGGCTTGCCATGGGGCATGTGGGGCATGCACCTAAGGGCCACATAAGTACTGTAACACACACACACACACACACACACACACACACACACACACAGACAAATTCGCATTCACATCTACTCTTGGTATAGCCCTATAGCCAGCGGATCTAAGCCCCGTGGCCCCATTGTGTGCTGCGTTTGGCGCCATGTTTTCTTTATGCATTGCAGTTCCCAGTTCCCAGTTCGAATGGCCGCAGCAGTGTGGCACGGTGGCACTGGGTGCCATCCATTAAGCCGAATGTTCACTTCATTGCCAGTCAGCCAGGCTACAACTACAGCGAGTTGGAGTGACGCAATCGATGTAAGGCGAGGGGCTCCAAATTGGGTGATTTTGGAAGTACTTTGATTGGCAACAGCTTCCCCTTTTCGGCCTATTTATTCATTAAATGTTATGTGCTATCATGATATCATGAATATTATTAGTAAAAATGAGAAGAATTTGAATGGCATTTAAGATGTCTTACGGACAGCGTGGAATTGGTTTGTCATTTTTGGCATTAGGGACCTCTGCAATGGATATTTCAAGTGGTTAATGTCCAATCTATTCCCAACTTATGCGGAACCAATACCAAGTTAAAACAATTGAAATCCATTCTGTGTGAAATGGCAGATGGCATGAGATTCCAAAGACCATGCAAATGGGAAAACCAGTGTAAATGGCAGCCCAAAACCAGGCCCCTGGATATGAAATCACAGCCAAAGCTTCTGAAATTTAAAACCCCTCAATATGCTCAACGTAAATATTGTTTATTCTTGCTACTCCCTGGCCCTTATGTACGAGTTTTAAAATTTGTTGAGCTGCCTGTCATCTTTTGGTCCAAAAATGCCGAAACTTAATTTGAGCGGGGAAAAAAAAAGATTAAAAATTCCACAAAATGCTCTCAATTGCTGACAAACTTTCAGCAAAATAGTTTTAAAATTCTTTGCCAAATAAGTGGAAAAACAAAGAGACAGAAAGGGGTATACAGAGAGCGAGAGGTATATAGAGAAACACAGAGAAAGAGAGAAAGCAAACAAGAGAGGGCAAAGGGCAGGCTAGAGATGCCGAGAATATTTGGGTTAGAAAATTTTAAATATTTTTACGATGCCCGCAGCTAATAGTTCCCTAATGGCGGCAACTTTTTGTGCCAGCAGAGCCCACCCACAAGGTCAACTACATGTGCCACAGATAAACCCACACCCAAAAAATGAAAGAAATAAAAAAAATATTTGCAGAAATCACAGAGACAGAAAAAGAGAGAGAGAAAGAAAAAAAAGAGAGAGAGAGCTGCTTTTTCAACTGGAAAATGCTGACACTTGCAGTCGCGTCCAGTAGCATTTTGGGGCTGCCAGCAACAATTTTGAGTTTATCACACGTGCCAAATTGTGCGGCAACCTCCTGCGGCGACAGCAACAGCAGGAGCAGCAGCAGCAGCAGTAGCAGGCAGCGATGAGCCCTGGAAACGTGCATCAGGTCTACGTGAGTTAAAACTACAAAACGGGAGTTGCACCCCGAAAACTGTGCCCCATAACCCATACCCCGTACCGCAGCGAACCCACATCCATAGCCACAACCCATAGCCAGTTTCACGTTTTGATTTATGCACCGGAGTTCAATGCAAAAAGTCAACTTTTTTTTTGAGCTGCTGCTGCTGCTGCTCTACTGGCTCTCCTGACTGGCCATAAAGAACATAATTTATGTCGTTTCACTGATGGCTTTCCCATGCGCTTAGAGGAGTTGAGTGCTTCGATGGGGTGTTGCTGTTGTTGTTGCTGTTGTTGCTGCTGCTGCTGTTGTTGCTGGTGTTGTTGCTGGTGTGTGGCTCTCCCACTAAAACTCAACATCAGGCAAGGGTCTTTATTCATTCTACTATATATGTTTGTATCTCCCCCTTTGTGATGGACGAAAATTCAATTGTGGTTTTGCTGGCACAAAGCGAATTGACCGGAAATACGCCTAATTGACTTGGCTTTTGCCTTGCTTTTCATTTCCTTCTTTTTTTAACAATTTAAGTGCATTAGGCAATATATGTATGTATGTCCTCACAATTATTATAACAATGGGGGCGGATGACTTCAATTTGATTGGGTCTAACTCACAGGTGTAACTTAGAGGCAGATACCACTTAAAAAGGTAATAGGAATAGGAATAGTACTTGGAGATAGAGATATATTGAAGTAAGCATGTAAAAGCATCTTTAATTTATCTCTAGGGAATGATATAATTTGAATGAAAAACAGAAACCAAAGGTACATTTTGACTGCTACTTTCTGAGGTATCAAAGGAGCCCTCAAATTGCATCAAATTATTAGATGAATATATAGATGAATATAAAGATGAATATATAGATGAATATAAATAGATCTATTTTGCAACATTCGATGGGTAATCTTTGCCTAAATTATAGCCATAAAAGAGCATCTTGGCTTCGACCTGAACACCAGTTCCAGTCCATTTCACATTTTTGTATTTTTTTGTTTTCCTTCTTGACGGTTAAGTTTTTTTTGAAAAGGACCTTCGACTATTGTTGTTGGCTTTTTTTATTTGGCTATTTTCATTGTTATGCGATTTTGTGGGCCATATTATTGTTACGGTTGCCGCTTGACGGGTTACCCCCCCAGCATTTCACCTTAACGTGTCTCTCCCTCTCTGTCACTCTCTCTCTCTCTCTTTCTCTGCCATCTGCAATCTTTCAGTTGCCATTTGCTGGCTCCCCATCTTCGTTTATGTAATTTAATTCAATGTACCGTTTCAAATTGAATCTGTGAAAAGCTGCGCAAAGAAAAATAAGCTTCACAACGGACTAACGGAAATTTCCATTAGCTGGGCCAAAAAAAAAAAAAACCAAAATGGAAGCTAAAAAGCCAAACAAAGACGGGGGAGGGGGCGTACAGGTGCAGGTCAGGGACTCTTCCTGCTGCTCCGGTCTCTTCTTTATCCGATTTAATTGAGCAATGACAGGAAATATGTTTCATTTTGGGGGTTTCTTTTTTGCTGGACACCAGCTTTAAGCCGAAATGGCAGCAACCTCTGGGGGACCCAGTTCCAACCTATCCTTTCCCAACATATTATGGGTTGCCTCCTCACTCTCTGCCACACACACACACACACACTCGTAGCAGGCACTTAAAACTAAAACTGAACTCAAGAAAATTAATTGCAATAAACGTGGCGAAGAAGTTTTCGGTTGGTGTAGGAGGAAAAGGAGGAGCTGGAGCAGGAGCTGCCTTTGCCTGCAGGACTTGGCCGAAACTAATGAAGTGTCGCAATGGGATAATTAAGCTTTTAATCGCCGTGTCTGCAACGGTGTTTGTGGGTGGCTTGGAGCCACCCGCTTGGAGCTCAAACGAAAGAGCGTGTTAACGTGCTTAGTTCGGGAAGCGTAATTAGTATTTTATGATCGATTTGTGTTCACACGTAAAACCATAATTCAATTTGTGCGACCCCCTCCAAAAACACTTTAAACGCTGAATGCTGTAGCAGTGGTGTGAGGGAGGATGTGTGTGCTGTGTGTGTGTGTGATGTTTGAGTGTAAGTTTTTGCGGCCAGTGTTCCTTCGCCTTGGTTGTCTATCTGGACCCCTAGGCAAGTGGGTGGCCCCAAGTTAAACAGTTTGGCAAACAAACAGGCTGGCTAAATACACAGACACCCCACAAACATGCTCCGAGATTTTCCCCGAGACAAGGCAAACGAACAACTCAAAGAAGAAGATGAAGAACAACACCAATGCTAACACCAGCACCAACAACAACAGCAATAGCAACAGCAATAGCAACACCAACAGCAACACCAACAGCAACTCATACCAATATCAACAGCAGCAACCACACCACATACCATAAGTTGCTGCTACACTATGCCTTTTCCACCGATGAAACTCAGCCTGATTACAAATCGACTCATCAATTATACAGCAGAGAGAGCAGCAGCAGCATAGAGAGTGTAGACCCCATGATGAGAACCCAAAGAAAAACACCAACAGTAGAAATTCGAACGTTTATTTGCTGCTTCAAAGGGCGACTAAACAGCCAAACCCTAAAAGTAGGGTCCTGCACCAGTCCTACTAGTAGCAAAGATAAACAGCAGCAAAGATAAAGAGAGAGAGAACAGAGACAAGGGGAAGGACAAGGCAGGGCAAGATCGAGAGCAGGAGGAGAAGAGCTGGTGCCAAAACGAAGGAGCTGGCCTTTGAGCAGCACAGCTTAAAGGAGCCGCCGTGTGGAAATGGTAAAAGCCGCAGCTTTGAGGCTGTTAATCCTTTATATACAATCGGAGACAAGCCAAGCGAAGGTAGCTAAGAAAGTTGGCAAACTAATTGAAAATAGAATAGTCAATACAGATAGAAATGGATAGATGGAAAGGCAGATAAATTGAGGCATAAAAGATGAAGTCAAATGAACATATAAGAGAGAACTTACAGAGAGCATCGCTTACATGTACCAATCAGCAATCAAAAAGCTACCCTCGCAAGTCTCACATTCAGACACACACACACACAATAGCGTAGATTTAGACACCTCATACACACCACATACGACGCACACCCCTCTTTGGGGATCAGACAAGATTGAACGACAGTAAGCTGATTGTTTTGTTTGGCTTAACATTGAAATGTTGATATAAATTAATTAGTCTCCAAAAAGGGCATCCAACTGTGGACCCTGAAATATTTGTTAAGTGCCCAAAAACACATGGCCTAAACACACAGACACTCACATGCCAAAAAGAGCAAAAAAGAGAGACGCTGTCTAGTTTTTGGAAACATTTTGAAACTTAAGTTTTCTGCAGGAATGAATCTCTCTTCTGGTGATTGAATCTCTCTTCTGGTGACCCAAATCAAAATTAATAGAGCTGCAATTTTTTGGCAATTTCTGACTGACTTTTTATGCCTCACTTTTTTATGGATAAATGCAGTTTTTGTGTAATAAACAATTTAATTGTTTAAAAAGCGAAAACAATTTATATTTTAATTCTTTTGAGTGATGCAAAAAAAACAAAGATATTTTATTTATTTTAGTTCATTGTTTATATTTGAATTCATTTTTCTGATTTATTTGGTTTTTATTTGGAGATGATGCATTTCGTTTTAACATTCTTTGACATTGGCTGGAACTTCCTTTGGGAAGGGTAAGTGTATTTTTGCCTAATTCGACAGTCGACAGGCTGTTAAATGTAAGAATATTGTTTTAATAGAGATTAGGTTACATTCCAAAGCCATGATGACATTCGGCTCTTGCCCAGAAAACATCAGGCAGAAACCAGTAAAGTCATCTGAAACATCTGAAATTCATATAGCTAATAATGCTAAAAATAACCAATGCAAGTTTGCACTGCGTAACCCCAGTGTCTCCTTGAATGGATCAATTCCTGGGTGCAGCTTGTGAATAATTGAAGCCTGATGAGTATTCCTATCTTGCCACACAAATGCGACATTCAGCTAGTAAGAAAACAAAAGGCCTGTTCTGACATCCTGCCTCTGTATCTGAACTCTCTCTCTCTCTGTGTGCGACTCTGCGTACTAAATAAACATAATGTTACCCCGACAAATGGACCTTAATATATGCAATTAAAACACACAAAATTCAGACAGTACAGTACAATTATTGTACACACCCACTTAGCAGGCCATCAACAACGGGTACTCTCTCACCGGTTCCGACAATGTTCCGACGATTATACAATGCGAGCAGCCACAACGGCTCTCTGTTACGAAATTACGAATACGCAGTGTAAATATTTAGCCTTGTCCGCCTGCTTATTTGCACCGCACACACATACACATACACTCACGGATGCAGAGTCGAATCCATGATGTGAAGCGGAGCCAAGCGTACAAAATATTTGCCAATTTACCACGGAATACAGTAATAATTAAAGCTGGGGCCTGGCCAATATGGATATGGCAGGATGGACATATCACATTCAGGCTTAAATCAGTGCTGGGAACGGCACTTTGATGAGCCATAAATTGGCGTCAAGACTGTGTTAATTAAAGGGAAAATTGTTTGCTTGTTTTTTTTTGGTTTGTTTGCCCCCAGGCTTCGGGTTTCCCCCACTTTTTTTCCCTGCAGTCAAATATTTTTCATTGGCATTAAGTGAAACGAATCTCTCGTGCTTTTTCGGCAACACACAACTTTGCTGTGGCGCTCAAAAGTAAATGCCAGAAAAAAAATATACTATACTATACGTAGAAAACTTTTCCAAAACACAGCAACAACAATCGTGAAAGGTGTGCGTGTGTGTGTGTGTGTGAGTTTGTTTGTTTCCATGAATGTCACAACTTTCTCGTGTCTGACGATCTCAAAGTGTTTGCAACTGCAACAGCGATTGCAGCAGCACTGACAGTGGCTCTATCTATCTCTCCCTCACCCTAACCCTCTCTCTCTCTTCATGCTTGCACCCCCGGTGTACTTGTCTCGCTTTCATTGCTGACACAAAAGTTTAAAGCAAATATGCAACGGCGCTTGGCAAGCCCGGCTTCGTGGCATGCAGCAAACATCAACAACATTTTTGGCTCTTTCGTTTTGCATGCAAAACAAAAACCACCCCCCTCCAAAAACCCCTGAAGAAGAAGGGTTAGGTTGTTAAAGCAGAAGATTTTGATACTCTTTTAGTTGGATAATTTCTTGGGTAGCTATTAGCTGGTGGAATATTGGGCGCTATGTCTGCTGTTGCCAATACAGAACTTACTCTTTACAGCTGCTATACCTACCTTTGTGTGCAGCAAACATCAACTTTGGACCATAGTACCCTTTGGTAATGTATATGTAGTATGGAAAAAGAAAAAATCAAACAAGAAAATGGAAAATGGAAATTAGGCAGCGACCGTGGCACGACTGCAGATGCACTCTGTGCAGAGCACGCAGCCAAAACTTGATTTGGGGAAAAAGGAATTCTAGACAGGGTATAACCTTCACTTTTTCACAATTGGATACACTTTCGATTGATGCTCTTTTATGTAATTAAATGATATATGTGTCTATTAATCATAGATATAATTTTCATGCTTTTAACTTGAATATCTGTATGTAATACAGACCCTGTTTGCAGGGTATCCTGATATAAAACTGAAAATGAACTTGTGCATTTATCTTGAGGCTAGAGCTAGACGTTAGAGCCAAGTTTGGTTGGCTGGCTGATTGTGGGGCGGTGTGGGTGCATAAATGTGTGTGTATCTGTGTGGGGTAGCAGACTCCTGGAATGGCAGCAAAGTCTTGCAATATTTCCAGTGACATTTATATCTCAGCCAATGTGTGCCGTTTCCTGTTCTGTCTTTTTTTTTTTGGCACTTAAAAATAAATGCCATAAAGTTTTTCCTGGATGTTTGTGTGTCGCTACATATTTTGTTTATTTAGAAGAGTTTTTTCATTAGTTTTTGAAGCCACAACATTGGCGAAGGTCAACTTGGGCAGGGGAAGAGACTTTGGCAGAGAAAAGACTTTGAATTCTCTAATTATGCTGGGCGTCGTCCTGCTTTAGATCTAGGGGCTAGTAGCTGGTGTTCATTCTCCCGAGTGGATGACTCGGCCATTTGGAGTGCCAAATAAATCAGCCAAGCACTTGACAGACGCACTGAAGTTACTAATTTAATTTACATTTTTAATTTATTTTTGCGCGTTGGCTTTTCTTTTTTTTCTTTCTTCTGCTGTTGCTGCTGTCTTTTGCTTTGGTGCTTTTTTTGTGCCGCCGTCAAGTGAATAAGTAATGAATTTACAACTTCTCAAGAATTCTCAAATTAAAAACAATAACACAAATGGTTGTAACACAAACACACACAGAGAGAGTGTGCAAATATATGTACGTACGTACGCATACAAATAGCAGGGACTGTGTGGCGCTGGGGACCGTGAAATGAGAGAGAGAAATAGAAACAGGTGCTGGCAGGATTTTTGCATATAGATTCAAAGCAAATGACTAATTAAAAATGGTTGTGGGCGTGGCACAGAGTTAGTCAGCATTAAAACATAAAACAGGCGGACGGAAATTGTCAGTGCGGAAAAGAGAGAGAGAAATGAGTGGGACAATGAGATGGAGTGCCGTGGTAGAAAGTTTAAGAACTGCACAAGCACTTTAAGCAGCATTTCTCCTGCTGGCTGTTGGGGGAATTCCCCACCCAAAAGCGTTGGGCATGCAACTCTGCAGAAGACATCCCATACCGGCTTCCTGCTTTTTCTTCTCCTTGTTGCACAGTCATTGGTGCTGCCGCAGCTCCAGCTCCCACTCTGGTCACTGTCATTTGCACCTCTTACACTTTACACTTGCAAAAATGTCGGCCACAGAGAGCCCCCCTCTCATGCATATGCAAATTGCATTTGCGCCCGTTCCTTAGACTCCAAATCTATGCCTCTCTCTTTCCCTCTTCCCTCTCTTTATGTTCGGTTACTCCAAATCTGTGCCTCTCTCTTTCGCTCTCTCTTGTTGGGTTGCATCCCGCACAAGCAGCAGCTGAGATTGAGGCAAAGGTGGTAGGTAGGTTGGCAGATAGCCTGACATGATCAATCCAAGTGCTAGGCAAACGTGTGTTTCTGTCTGTTTTTTTGCCAGGAGGATACCCTCTCTCACACTCTCTCTCTCTCTTGTCATGATGTGTGTGCACCTGTCCGTTTGTTGCATGTCAGCTACTGTTAGCCGCGAAGATTGCAACTGCAAGAGGCTTATGGTGGGATTGAAAAGCCAAAGTCAGGGCATTAAGAGGCAGGGTTTTGGACAAAAGTAGATAAGTTCAGAGAGTGTTCATGAATCGGAGTAGTGATTGTCGTTCCATTATAAGTAGAATAACCAGAAGTAGGCCTCATAATATTATTAGTTCTCAGTTTATGCCTTCCTATTGAAATTATACACAAATAAATACAATTTAAATCTAAAATTAGAACATCATCGAGGCCAATTAAACGTTTCTCCATTTAACTGGGGTAATCAGGTTAACCACCGAGTCCACTCGAATAAATTAATGGGCAATGCCAAGCCTACCCTTACCTTGGTTACTCTTACCTTTACTCTTACTTTTTGCCTGCTCAAAAAGTCAAAGAAAATTATGAAAAAAAAACAGCTCATAATTGCGCATACGCCAGGTTGCGCCGTTATTCACATAACAATTAGTGTGACCAAAGAAACCCACAAACCCCACACAACCCCTTGCCTTGTACCACCCACCTGTGCTGCTCTGCCCGCCCCGCTCACAATTTTCTTTCCGCCTCTTCAGTCAAATGGGTCACTTGACCTTGCCTTTGCCATTTCGACGGCCCCCAGAAAAACAACAAAAACAAAACCCCTTGATACTTGTTAAACAATTTCTGCTGTTTGATTGCAGCAAACTCCGGCGAAAAACAAAGAAATACGAAAGGGAAAAAGTACAGGGCAGGCGAAAAATCAGAGAGCAGAGCCAGAGCCAGAGCGGAGCATAAAAATTAACTTTGTTAAAAAAGTACCAGAATTTTCTGCTCAAATGTCCAGCTGGCAAAAAGGTTTATGGTACAAAAAACACTTGGGTGATGGGTGCGGGGGGCGTGGTAATGAGCAGGGGGTGGTGTGGTGGGATTGGGCAAAAAAAAAAAAGTTATACCAGAATGAAAATTAAACGATGCTTAAAATTTTTTTTTTTCGTCAAAAGTCTTTACGCGTCGGGTGGATCGGGGGGGTGGTGGTTTGAGTACTTGAGTACTTGAATAACCTTTGCGTAACCCTTTCTCTTACCTTCGTTTTACCTTTTACTCATCATATTTCTCTCAGGCTTTCTCTCACCTTTCTCTCAGCCTTTTCCTCAACTTTCTCGCAGCCTCTTTGGACCGTTTTTGAAATCTTATTTGCCTTTGCCTGCGAAACTTTAAAGCCCAGCGACCTTAGGATGTTAAAGCGATTTATATTTGGTTTTCTATGCCCCTTTGGGTTTTATTTACTTTTGTTAAATTACATTTTTTAATTAAGCGACAAGCGAAACGATTCGCTTTGCGTTTTATTTTGTGTGTGCGGATATTTTATTGGGACTGGGCGACATTAAAATGTTAATGAAGCCGCATTAACATATGACGGTCATAAAAGGTATTAGCTCGAGCCAACACACATACATACACCCAGATATACAGATATATATATGAGCTCATGCATTAACTGCAGGGAGAAAAGCACAGAGAGAGAGAGAGAGTGAGAGAATGTGGGGTAAAACACACCGGAATTCAACAGGAACTACCCGCTGACCGCTTGTTCCGGTACCCATACACGAATTTCCCCACCATCTTTCTGCTTTCAGCTTTCACCTCATGCCGCATAATCCCTAACACACACACACACACACACACACACACAAATACAGAGAAGGAGAGACAGAGAAAGTGACTGAGAGCACGGGGAGACAGAAAAACAGACAACAGGAATGAAGAGAGAGAGGGGGAGAGGAGAGTGCGAGTGCGAGTTTAGGACCCGCACACATGCTGACAGGACCCCACTTACAGTGGGACATCCCAGGGTCCTTGCCCAAAATGGCATAAAGTTGAAATAAAAGTTGACTGCTGTCTGCTGCGGCTGCCCCCTACCCCTGCCCCAGATGCTCCTTCTGATGCTCCTGCTGGTGCTGCTCCGGATATCCCCACCTTGGCATTAGCATATCCATTGGCATTTTGTGTGATGTAGAACGAACCGTTTTTGGCCTCGCAAATGTCACCACAATAGTTTCCATTTTGGCTTCTCTAGTGCTCCCTTTTTTTTTTTGCTGTTGTTGTTGGTTGGTTGGGATCAGCGTTGTCAGGACAACGATCTCGTTCAAATGAGATAACGATTTTTCAAATGACCAGGGGACCATATCTGCTAACATTTAGGGTGAATCAGGTAGTTTCCAGAAGCTGCAGAAAAGGGCATAACAATATGGAATCAAGGTATTAGCAGTTGTCGAGTACAATTAATCCTTGTCTGATTATGCAGAATATATAAAAAAAGGCTTAATGCAAAAACAATTATGTATGACAGCATGTATGCTTGTCTTTGGTTAGCTGAGAACTGTTGTTGTTAGGTGAAACACATAGAGAAAGTCATTGAAGTAAATTAGGTATATACTAGAAAAAAGAAAAGCAGTTGGAAGTACATTTTCTTCTGCAAAATCTTCACCAAAATCTTCCTCTCCTGCTAGGCTAAATGTTTCAGTCCATACCCCACACTCTACTCTACTCTAACTTCGCTCAAACATACATATTCTTCGCTTATTTTTACGAGCATATTCCTAGTTGCCTGCTCTAGTTTAGCAAGTTAATTTGCGGTTTTTGCTAAGCCAAAAAATGCTTCGCATATTTGTTGCCACAACTCTGGCAGAGAGAATCAGCGTAGTGGATGGAAGGAAGCACCAGGAAGGAGCAGCAGAAGCAGCAGTACTAAGACTAGTACTAGTGCAAGAAATGTGGTAGTAAAAATTTAGTTTATTTCTGCACTCCCCATAGCTCTCTCTTCCTCTCTCACATGTATATTTATACGCACATAAATTTGCAGAGCCTCGCTTCGGTTCGGTTCGGCTGGGCACGGCACGGCCAGAGCTTACATTTTTATGCATGGGAAAATGGCGGTGCCCGAAACGTAACGTCGCTAATAAGTTGGCCCACAGCGAGAACAAAGCTTTAGCATATATACCATGCCATAGCAAAGCATTTTCCCCACCAAAACCCCCCCTTTTATTCGCATCATTCTTGCACACATTTCACGCATTTTGATATGCAAACAAAATGCACTGAATACAAAAGGCAGTGCAGCGCCCAGCAACAAAGCGAATGGCGAAAAAAAAAACCTATACAAAAATGTAGAGGTTGGGAAAACAAAGTCTGAAAAAAAACCGTCGAAAATTTGCACGTGAACACAAAGAAGCAATTTAACAAAAAGCAAATGGCAAATAGCACAGCTGCGACCAAAAATGCAGCTACATACCCCTCGAAAAAAAAGGAGCAACAGGAAGGTTTCTATAATGCATATAATACACACGAGTCGGGAACTATAGTTCTTCTCTGAGGCTATCCCTACCTCTAACTCCACTCTACCTCTACTCTACCTCAACTCTATCCTACTTCTACTCTAGCTCTACCTATACCTCTACATCTAGCTCTACTTAACCTCTACTCTACCTCCGCTCCACCGCTGGGAAGACTCTACTCTACCTCTTCTCTACCCCTACCTCTACCACCATTTGTATCTTTTGGTTGTTTATTAAAAGTACAAACAAAAGGCTCTGCCAGGATGCAACAAAAGGCGCTGTGCTTACTCTTATACAATATATACTCGTATGCTGTTAGTTTTAGTGCAAACTGCATAATTTATAAACGTGTTCCATAGCTGATGGATGGCTAAATGTAGTCGTAAGACAACACGCTAATCAGCATTACCCGAATGTAGCTGAAAAAAGAGCTAAAGGATCTGAGGAGAGAGTAGGCAAATATTGGGCAACTTGTTAGCAAAATGTGACTGTTTCGTCACTCAAATTAGTTGAGTCTTACGTTAAGATGTATTTTATTTGTCGCCTGAAAGAGTTGAGGATATTCTCTTGCTACTTGTGGGGTATACAAATACTTTTTTCCTCGTTTGATTTGAAAGCACAGGGATATAGTATAGTATAGTATAGTATAGTATAGTATAGTATAGTAACAATGTTTTGGCAATAAACAAGTAAAATCAATTTTCGTTGCTGTTGCAGAAGGCAATCACCGCAACGAGGACACGCGACAGAGACACGCCCTTAACTGTATAGTACCCTCATGCTCCTCTCTACACCCCATTACCTGACCCCCCCCCCTTGCTGTGCCATTTACTCCTTTCTACTAGTACCATCGACCACTTTCGACTCTCCTGCAAAGAGCCCTTTGGGGGTACTTTTACGAACCGTTTGACGGGTCATCGAAGTCACGTAAATGGTGTGGATGGTGGGGCACCTACCTGATGGCAATGACTTTCCCCTTCGATCAGCTGCACACCTGTTGCCCCACCTTCCCCGCTTACGTGCTGTAATCCTCTCTTGCTCATTAGCCCAGAGGAGAGTTCATTGCGCAAAAAAAAAAGATTCAAATAATACTTGAAATACAAATACAAAAAAAGATACGAGTAGCATGTGGCAGAAGCCAAGTGGCTTCCACAGAAGCGACAGCAACAAATTAAAAGCCATAAAAGGCATCAAATTATGTGACGCCAAATGGGGTGGGCCGCCGCAAACAAAAGGGGGGAAAGGAAGTACTATGGGTGGCAGGGCTGGTGGCAGCCTATTTGTTAACCCCAGCGTGCCGGCAAACAAAGTTTTTCAATTTCAGACGCATAATAAGCGACACAAAAGACACAGTGAGAGAAAAACCGAATAGGAGATAGGAGAAGAAGAGGTTTTTTTATGGGGTCGAGGCATTTAATACCCTTTGTTGTTTAAATTTAATATTTAAATTTCAACTAAATGAAAGACTAATTGAAAGATAATTGTTGGAATTTTGAGACCTATTATAGGTAGCTGCAAGATATAGTAGTTAAAACCTATTTATGACTGTAGAATACTATAGAAGACTACTTTGTATATACCGTCTTTATTGTTTATTGTAAGATGGATAAAGGGAGACTTACAAACGAAGTCTTATAATACCAGAGAGCTAAAAGTATAGGCAGAGAAGCTGCCTTCTAGGGTACTCTCTATAGTGTCTGTGACTCTCCCTTCCCTGCCTGACAAACCTCTGGTTAAACTAAGCATACCCTATCAGTTGAAAAAAGACAGAGAGTAGAATGAGGCACCTAGAGAGTGCCTTGTCGTCTCTGAGGAAAATGAAATTATGAATGTGCGTTTGTGCCCAACGACAACCGCACCCCAGACACCCACGTAGGATCGACCTCACCTGGTCTGCGTACGTTCCCCATCCTTTAACCCTCTCTTCAGCACCGCACACCACCTTACCACCACCCCCTCTGGTGCTGTGTGTGTGTGCTCATTTTTCTGTCAAGGTGTCATAAATGACGCGACGTTGGCGGCATCGCCATCGCCCATTGCCATCGCATGCGTGTAAGTAAAATAAATGAGGCACGGCACAATGCCAACGACAGCGGGTGGCAGCAACATAGGGGGGGCAGTGGGGCGGGCAGGCAGACAGGTAGGGGCAGACAATGGGGGCAGGTTGGGAGGCGACTGCCAAGTGGAACAAAAGCCAAATGAATGACACAAACCACAGGAGCAACAGTGCCCAAAAAAGACCAGAAGACCACACAAAATACAAGACTTGTAGATACCCTAGAAGGGAAAGGAAAAAAAACCAAATATAGTTGGAGTATTTTTCCATCAAAATGAGTGGAAAAACTATGAAGTTTTTCTTTTCTTTATTGTAAGAAATAACTAGGACTAAATTAATGATGTTTTAATGATACTCTCCAATGAAAAACTAAACTAATTAGAGACATGATAGATATGTATTTATGTATATAGTTGTGGATAGAAAAAATGATTGATTATGGGTAGTAGGAAGTGCCGTTAATAGATACAGATACTTTTCGAACGCTTCATGGAATTTTCGGGGAATTACTTAACCCAGTTAAAGGCTATCAATTAATTATAGAAAAAGCAAAACCTTCAGCTGATATTCTCTGTATACCTTAAGGACCTCTTGCAGGGTATCAATATCAGGGTATTATGCCCGAAAAGGTCATGGCATACAGCCATTTTATTTATGACATTATTTGCATGCGCTCAAATGAACGGCAAACATTTTTCAAGTCACCAAAAAAAAAAAAAAAAAATAAGTAAATTTAATTAAAAATATTTTGGCCTCCTTTATTTTTTGTTTCTTGTTGGATTCCGTGGGCGTGGCGCAGGGTTCATGGATTCGCAGAGACTTAGAATGGAAAATAATGATCTCAATGTTGGAATTGTATGATGATTTGGGTATGAATTATGACATTATTACAGTGCGTTTCACAAGTAACAGGCAAGGACTAGCGAAGTGTATCAAAAGTGTTTAAATATTATTATAAATATTATAAAAATTTTATGAAATATATTCATTGGAAATTATACCAAAACACTAAAAATTCAACAAGAATATAATGATATAATGAATGCATATATGAGCATTTCGTTGCTCACATTCAAGTGAAAACTTTCATCCCACTCCTAGTACAGTTGATCCCTTTTGTCTGGCAGTCAAAGATGGGCCCCAAACTCCGATAACAACTTCGACTATTCTCGCTCGTAAAACCTCCCCTTGAGTTATACTCCTCCCAGCGCTAATGGGCGATATTCTCGCTACTTTCTCGCAGAGTCCTCTACTAACTGACAATTTCAACTAATTTGCTCAACTGACGCCCAATAAATCTCTGTGCCCAAATCAACTGTACCACGCCCACGCCCACTGCATTGCCTCAATCTCATTTAAACAAAAAAAAAAAAGACTGGGTGAGAGAGTAAAGAGCTGGAGGAGAGAGACAACAACTACAATAGCACCACCGTCGACATCGTCACTCTAAAGAAATGTAATTTTATGTAATTGAAACCATTTTCGTGTTAATTAAACTCTTTTTCTTTCCCCACTTTGCTTCACTTTGCACTGGCCCTGGACCTGCTCTGAACTGCTCTAGACTGCTCTGGACCTGCTTTGGATCTGCTTTGGACCTGCTTTGGTTTTGCCCTGGGCCCATGCTTTCTATCTTCCTTGGGCCTTGGGATGCTGATGGGAGGTCTTGGTCTTGGCTTACACCATTTTACACTTGCCATTAACGTGGCTGTGCGTCCAAAGTGACAGCCGCAATGAAAACAAAGACGCGGACCCAGGCACTAAGACTACGAGTGAGACGAGTGGGATGGTGTGGGGAGAGGGATTGTGGCCCGGCACAAGTCATCACCGAACGGTTGGTTGTCCAGCGGTTGAGTTGGGTCTTTGAAGGGTCCACGGGGACTGCTTCATAGTCATTAAATTGGATTTCTTTTTTCGAGCATCATTCGGTGGCGCCACCGTTTGAAGGGTTGGGCACACTCAAACGATGATTGGCTGGGGTGGTGGTGGGGACTAAATGAGTATTTTGAATAACAAATGTTCTGTGTGCATTACAGTTATTTCTGTTTGTGTTTGCTTTGGCCTGGTCTCACTCCTGCTGTTGGTTTTGCTTCTTTCTCTGCGGTTGTTTGAGTTTGAGAAGCTCTAAAGCAGCTCATCGATGGGTGACAAGAGTTTGAGTCTAACAAGTGCAAAGTAGAAGTGTGTTTTGGTTAGAAAGGAGTCTGTTAATTGATGGATCATTTCGTAGAGAACTAACTAACAGGTACAGATTACGCATATACATTTATTCTTTGGGTTTCTTTAACCTCCAATTAAATCTAGGAAAATGACTGAAGTGGCATGTGAATCAATGATCAATCCATGAGTTTCCTCTCTTACTTTTTATTTACGATTTCTTCCCTTTGTGCTCAACCATTTCTTCTCCCCATTTTTGGCGACTTAAATTCACAGAATCCTCCAATCCAATCCTCCCATACTTTAATCTGGCAATGCACTTTGTCGTCTGGCATTCGAGTGGAGAGCTCGTCGCTCTTTTATGCTTTTGGGCCAACAACGTTCCGGGTCGCGGTCCGTCTGCCATTATTGACACATTAATCAAACAATGGACGAGTACTTTCAATTTATTTTCCGCCAACGTTTTAAAGCGTTTCGCTCGATAGAGAGAGAGACGCAAACAGAAAACAGACAGGGCACAGAGTGATATTTTGCTGGTGACCCCGAGCAAGCGGTGACCCCAGCCTATGGCAATGCCCCTCAACGGGCAGCATTTCTGCCTTTATTGCAGATTAGCTATCATTATAAATATTGACCAACTGACTGGCAGACACGAAGACTGAAGAGAATAGTACTGGGACGCAGTGCATATGACAAATTAGGTTGATTGCTTGGGCACTCCGTCAGTCCCCAGTCACTGTCTATGGCTCTGTATCTATTCTGTCGTATTCCTGGCCCCACCTCTGCCACTGGGCGTATTCATGGTCCTGTCTCTGGCCTTTCAATTAAGCCTCGCTCAATGTATTTTTTATTTAATTTGATTCATTTATTTTGATAAGAAAAGCTAGAGAGAAAGAGCACGAAGAGCAGGAATCGCCCAAGCGGTGCCTTAACATTTTTTTTGCGCGATTTGCTTTTTGCATATTTTAGCGCTTTCGCATAACTTTAAGCGGCCCGGCACAGCTGTAGCTGTGAGTGGCAAAAATAGCAACAAATGCCACATACTTTTGGCTTAATAGTCATAAATTTGCTTTGTGCCATTTCTTGCTTGTGCCTTAACCGAGCCCGAGCCCGAGCCCAAGCCCCGGGAGCCAACCTCCCCTTTGGTCTTTCATCCCTCTCCCCTTTGGTCTTTCGTCTGACCTCATTTTGCTGAAGCGTATGCAAAAAAAAAAAATACAACAACAAAAAAATATATGCTGGGAAATTTTCCGCTTTGCTTTTGATTTTATACTTTAACGAAAAAAGAGGGTAGCATTATTATGGCATGGAGAATGGAAAATGGTTGGTTGAAATATTCTTTTGAGTTGAAGGTTTATAAGGGGGCAATATTTTAGGGAGAGTTATGGTTTTAATTTGGGAAGGATTTAGTTTTTAATTTTAGTTTGAAGATTTTAATTTGCATAATTATTTGTAATTAAATTTGAAATTAAATAAGGAGGATTTACTGCATTACATGTTGTAAAATGTTCTTATACATATTTTGGATAATTTTTGTATACCTTATGATACCAATATTTAATGGTTTCAGTCCAAAACCTATTATGTTCTTTTTATTTTTTATATTTTTTTAGAGTATATACACAATCTCATGTTTAATAATATATTTTACTTTGACTTTGTTTACCCTCGGCAAAAATTTAACGCCACATATTTTACACTTGAACATTCATCACATTGCATTGCATTTCAATTTGCATTTTGCCCTGTGCCACAACATGCTTTCAACCCCCTTTTTTTCCACTCCATTCACACGCGCCCTACCACCCACCCAACACCCTCTACACAGCTACATATAGTACAGTACATATGGCTACGTGCAAAACCTTTATTATAGAGCAGCCCCAAAATGTAGGCAACACTTTTTGCATTTATGACCTAATCAGCTATTAAACTTCAATTATATACTCCACGCATACATAAACACACCCACGCACACACACTAGTAAAGATAGACAATTGGTTGTGTCAGCCATAAATTAAATCATTGCATCCTGACCTCGGGGGCGTGTGTAATTGTTTTTGAATGGACACGCCCACGCCTGAAGTTGTGGCAGCAACGCTGCAGAGCTCGCACTCCTACTGGTGGTGCATAGGGGCATAGTTCAACAAGTTTTCAATTGAAAACGTTCAAGTTATCAGCTAAATATTGAAAAATATTTACATGGATTTACTGAAAACATTTGCTTAACTAATTGTGAGTTTTTATGTGGCAAAGTAGTTAGTGGGATGGAGAGAAACTCTGGAATAGAAAGATTGAGGATATCTTCTAAACAGAAATAGTACTCTAAACATATAAAAAACATAAAAAAATATAAAAACACAGCTTAATGCCTCTTATATTTTATTCCATTTTATTTGAAGATCACGGAATGATTGATGAATAGGAATTTTAGGAATAAAATGAATCCTATAGCTGTGTTCAACAACACCTCAATTAAATTTTTAAATAAAGTATGTAAATGCTAACTAAAGTCAATTAAATTTATATTACAACTCATGTATGGATAGATAGATTCTCAACATAATCTCCTGATTTGGCTCTCTGTTTTAGTCCGGAAATTACATCTATTTTCTTTTAAATATTTATTATTTTTTTCGTATTTTTTTTGCCTTTATTTCAGATAATCTGACTAAGTTTATCCTTGGCTTAAAAGTGATTAAATTTCCAGTGTTAAATCTCTTTTTTTCCAAACTTTTCTTTGCCATACTTTAAATTAAACTTTTGTTTTTGCATTGTTTGTTATTCGCTATACAAAATATTTCTGTTAATTAGGTCACTTTTTATGCGACTGTGTGGAATGTGCTTTTTGCTTTGTTTTTTCCGTTTTTCTTTTGCATTTTTTCTGCTGCTGTGAAAAATATGTTCATTTAATTAATTTACAATGCTAAGACAAAAAAAGTCACTTAATTATGAAAATTAACAATTAATTGAAGGCATATTACATTTTTGTTTCCACCCTAAGGTCGCTGTTGGAAAATAATTGGCATAGCCCGGGAGATCAAGAGACCTAGATAGACAGCCCAACCCCCCTGAGCATGGCAGATGGTGTGTGGGGGGGATGGAGAGTTGGGGTTGGAAATTCCTTAACGTTTTGTCTCCCCATTGGACATTCTCGTGGGCATTTAAATTGTTCGAACCAGCCATAAATTATGCGCTTTATCAGCGATAAAAAGTAAATACAGTTGTTGCTACAAACACGCCTACTGGGACCGGGGGGTGGGACCTCACCGGGAGCTGGTCACCCTATACACCTAGCACCACCTAGTGCTATCACCCTCTAGCAGCACCTCGGACACACACAGCAGCGGTTGGGCCTCTAGGCATCCCCTGTTGGGTCAACTGTCCCTTGGCTTGCGTCTATAAAAACAAGTAAGAATGCCTTTGGTCAAAGGTTACGGCTAAGAGGTACCTATTTCATACTATAGATGGTGTAAGTTGTAGAAATATCCATTACATATAGTACATATTCCTGATCCATTTGTAGAGATATTTCTATATAATACAATTAAGTAAAGATATTTAAATAGACGTTAAAGTGATCCGTGGTATAAGGGGGTTTATTATCTCGATTCAAAGAGTTTTATATATCTTAATGTTTATTTTATGTTGTTTATTTTCTTAATTGTAGCCTAGGACTAATCCTAGCCAGAGTAACAAGGCCTTCAGGATGATCTTATCATATTTTCGAATGCGTTTTCCTGTAGTGTGGATGGTTCAATACTTTCTTTCTCTCTGTTAGTACTTGATCTATCTTTCTTCTTTAGGTTTTCTTTATTTGATTACATTGTATATTTACCAATATTATTCTGTATAAAACCGATCCTTACAGATTATTCTCTCTCTACTACCTGCCCTATTCTACTCTTCCACAACGTACTTTTCCTCTATAGTAAATGATTACAGGGTACGAAAAGAAGCAGAAGCAAGAAAAACAACAACAACAACAGTGTGTAAATGAATAATTCAAAGTGTCCTGCAACGGTGGTGTCCTGCGTCGAGGTACGGTACGGTATGGCACGGTAGGTGGCGTTACGGGCAGCAGGACAAAGGCATTCAGCGGAGGCTTTTGCGTAATGCGTAAAGCACGCAAAAGATTACACATACCAGGGTTCCCAGTGTACCGCTTTGTCTCTTTCTCTCTCTCTCTCTACGTTCCTGTGTGTGAGAGTATGTGCCTCCTGCCTCTTTCTGCGTGTGTCTCTCTCTTGTATGTATTCATGTGTTTGTCTCTGCTCATGCTGTGCCTGTGCGTAGCTGTGTGTGTGTGTGTGTGTGTGTAGTTAACGCTTTATCTGTGGGACACAAAACCAGGGACGATGCCACAGCGGCAGCATGCGACAAATATTTAACATTGGCATATTTTTAACACACACACAGACACAGACAGAGACTCGCACAAAAGGCCTCCATCTCCACCAATCTCACCCTCTGCCTTTTTATCCCCCCCTATTGCCACTCACTCCGCCCCACCCCAAACCCCTGGCTTATGCATGTTTTATCTTGCCCACGTGGAATTTGCGTGCGTTTAAACGTTTTCGATAAGGTTTCGCTTTTAACCCGCAGACGTTAGCCCCAGCCTCGAAATCAGCCCCACACACACACACACACACACAGCCGCAACCAAGCCTTGACTTGTTTATGTCTCTGTGTGTGTGTGCGTGAGTGTATGTATGTGTGTGTGCGTCTGGCATATTTGTATATGCGTGTTAAGACCTCGGCTGATAAAAATGCCTTTGGTTAAACATTCTCACCCTTTGACCCCCAGGGGTCATGGCATTCATACATACATCGTACATACACATTTCACATTCACATTCAACGGAAATATTTCACTCGCTTTCGAGTGTTAAGAATTAAAGAGATTTTTTGTCCGACAGATTTCAGTTACAGTTTATAGGTTTAATTGACCAATTGGCAGCACAGATTGAACACGCATTCTTGAAGATTCTTTGGCACATTTTTTTTAAGGTTTGTATCTTCCATCTTTCTGTAGAAATCGCATAGAATGCATCATCTACCGATCACACATAAACCAGCTTTCGGATCCACAAAGTTATGTCATTTAATTTGTTCTTTTTCCTACCTTTAACACTTTTAAATACCCCCTTTAAATATGCAAAAAAATGCCTGAATTTTTTGCATTTATTAAATATGTATAGAAAAATGTTTCCACCAATTTGTAAGGCCCATAAAATTCTTAAAGCAATTGTTATCGACATGTAGCGTCTGCAGTGGAGGGGGTGCCCAGCTCCTATCGCACATCAGTACTGGGGGCTGTGCAACTGCTCTCGGTTTCGTGTTATTAAACGCGGATTAAGTGGCAGACCCCAAGCGAACCCAGAGCCAGACCTCAGACCTGATCCAAGCCGAACCCAACCCAACCAGACTCCGTGTGGCTTGCATGTGCATAAATTATAATGCGACGCTTCCTGCCAAATACGCCCCTCTCTTTTTGCCGGAAATGGAATTGCCCGGGACTGCCTCAGCTCCATCGTCATCTACGACTGCAGGCTCTCTGCTTACTTTTACATACATACATACGAGTACATACTCGTAGTCCAATTTATCGTTACTTTGTTTGGCACACAATTTTTGTTTGGCACGCAATTTTATGCTTCGTTCCATATGTGTCGGCTGTAACCCTCCTGGTCCTGGTCCTGTTCCTGGTTCTCGTGGTCACGGATTGTCCTATCGAAGCACATGCAATATTTAAATTGCAGTCATGACCGCAGCTACTCCATACCCATAACCGTATCTCGTAGTATATGGTATCTGGTTTGCCTTCCATATCCATATCGCTCGACTCCGCTACGCTCTTCGGTTCGTTGACATGGCCCACGGCCGCCCTGGCATTGATCGGGGAGAACGGAGGGGGCAACGGGGCACAGAGCGATTTCTGACTATGCAAAGTCACAGCTGCATAAATTTTACCCACAAAACTTTGCATTTATCATAAATGTATGTGTGTGTGTATGGCATGTGTGTAGTGTGTGTTTGGTATAGGAAATGTCATCTGCATACAATACTCTCAAAACAAGACGTTGGCTTTGAGCGGGGGTAAATTCAATACAGATGCAGATACTGCTCCTACAGACAGACAGGAGGGGGTCTCAAAAGGGGTGTCTTCATGTGCAGCAAATATTTTTGGATACTTCAAACGCTATCTAAACGCAAAAACTATATTTAGTTTCAGGTATTTAGATGCCAGGGTAGCTATATAATAAAGGGAAGGCAGGATAAAGCCAAACCGAACAGGCCTAGAACTTGCTTTAAAGACTTAAAGAAACCGCTTGCTAATATCAATCAACAAAACCCTACTATCTATTTACCACCAACAAACCATATTCAACTTGATTTCAAGAGCTAATAGCCAGACACAACACTTACACCATACTATACATACACTATAGAAATCTCAATTTCCACTTGATACAAAAATTACACTTCAACCAAAAAAGGTAAAAACCCCAGACAGAAATGTTGTAGGCAAAGTAAATACTTTTACTCGAGTTTTATGCTTGATATTTCCTCTGCTTGGCCAAAGTGAAAAATATATTTTAGTTAAATGAAATGCAATGCGATAATCAACAGTCAAATACTCATACAAATATGTCCAATTGGTTGGAAATTATTCACTTAAGCAATTGCTGCTGCAATTGAAACTGCCGGAACAGTCTCTTCACTCTTCAGTTCGGGCTGCTAGCCCGAAGCTCTCTTGGCATGCCAAACACTTCAGTGGTTAAACAATGGATTTCTGTTGTTGCAGTTGCATAAATTTTGGGCTAAAAACAACCCAATCCAACCCCCTACCCGCCACACCAATTTCAATTGCTCGACCCCCCCACCCGCTCGGTTGCATGTCACAAACGCTAAAACAACATGCACTTAAAAAAGCCAGAAACATCCTCGTACTCCTCCACCACCAGCACCACTACAATAACCCCCCACCAGCAGCACCCTCACCACCACCATCTACATCTCCCACCCACCAGCAGTGCCATCTCTAATGGTCGTTGTTGTTGAGAAAATAAACAAAATGCTTGTTGATATTTTGTGGCAGCCAATGAAGCAAACAACTTTCTGTCCGTTCATTCGTCTGACTGTCCGTTCCGTCCGTTCGCTCTGTCCGTTCGTTCGTTCGTTTGTCTTGTGTGTGTCCATAGCATCCGTTGGCCTGCAGCGGAATCGGACAAAATCAACAATACAAGACTCACAACCGACAAGAGATGGAGACAGAACACACACACAGAACAGAAAGAGACAAAGCACGTGCAACGGAGTCATCTCTCCCCCTCTCTCTCTCTGAGTGTTTCTGTGAACCAAAAGCAGCTTCCATCTGCCGCATAATTGCAAACAAAAACTGAACTGAAAATATGTATGCCAATGAGAATCCGAATCCCCTGCACCACGGACTGCAACTCGAATTGGAACTGTGCAAGGTGTTATCACATTTCACTTGTAGCCCGAGTAGAGACTCGAGAGTCCAGTGTTCTGAACCCCACCCATCATCATCATCAGCATCGCCTCGCCTCATCAAACTTCGCATGGAAAAGCGATGGAAAGCGTGCCTGCCACTGGATATGCCGCCGTAGTAACAGTCAAATGAGAAATGTCAACCGAACAGGTCACCGTTCAGGTTGCAATGCAGTGGAAAATCGTTTGGAAGGGAGACACAGAGGATGCAACCTACCAGGAGGGGGGGGGCATGTCGCCACACAGAAAGAGGGACACTGATTGGGAGTCTAGGGCGGGCTGAGCTCTAATTTGCTGGCGGCGGCGGCGGTGGAGAGAATTTATCGACTGCACTGATGGAAAGGGAAACCCATAAATCGATGTAAGAAGCAATTGGAAACCGCACAAATGGCGCTACATTTCTCGAAACTAATCTACAAATAGAGCAATAGATCGATAGGTTGCGATAAAGAATAGATGGAAGAGTAGAATGATGGATTGAACAATGCTGGTGTCATATCTATATCTATCTATATTTATCATTTCATTCGAAGTTAGATAGTTACTAGTAGCATTCAATTTGCCACATCAAAAGTTACCCAAAGCAAATCCATTTATACCTTATGTATTCAGGTTGATATTTTCCCTTCGATTGGTTGCTGCTGCTGTTCCCCCCCTGCGTATGTTCTGGAACCAATTTTCAGCATTGTTGGCGACAGATTTTAGGCGCTTGTTAGTGGCTAACAGTGGCTTCATAAATACACACACTCTGTCGTAGCTGGAAGAGAGTTGGGTTGGCTGCGGCTCAAAATATCGAAGGGCTTCCCTGTTTGTCACATGCTGCGTTACACCTTCCAACCTTCACTATCGATGGGGATTTTTCCTATAGGTTTTTCCTTCGCTATCTGGGTGTGTGTGTGTTTTGGCCGCAACAAAGCAACGTTTACAGAATCAACCGCAGCAAGGTACACAGCCAGGCTGGGAGCTGTGGGAGTGGGAGAGAGAGAGATCCCAACCATATAAATAAACAAAGCTCTGGTGTAGTAGCTCTTCTCTGCGTTCTCCTCCTGCTCCTCCTCCTTACGCACTTTGTCGTGGAGTGAAACGAGAAGCAAACTGTCGAAACTGTCAGGATGTCAAATAAGCGACAGTGGGGTAGGGAATACGATGACTACAGAGCTACAGCGAAGTAGAGCTGGGAGATCGGGCAACAGAAACAACAACGACAACAGCAACATCCAACCAGTAGCAGTACAACCAGTAGCAGTAGCAGTAGCAGGGAGCAGTAGCAGTAGCAGGGAGCAGGGAGCAGGAGCAGTAGCAGTAGCTGTATCAGTGTACCACCCTAGGCATATTTATTGGAAATCTGAAACAGCTCGAATGTCCCATGTACATCCCCGCTACACTTCAATCCACAATCCACTTCAGTCCACCCACAATCCCCACCACACCACACCCATCCCCCCACCCATTCGTGTGTATCCATGTCCAGCAGAAGGCACAAAGAATTTGTTACATGAAATTGTTAACGGGCTGAAGCTGAAGCCTCGTCGACTCTGCGTTTGATGCCTTTTGCTGATATATGGCCAACCTTTGACATCCTTTAAACGAGCAACATGATGCTCTAGATTATGGTCCCGGGGCTCAGGACAGACCAGTCCAGCATAGAACAGGAGATTGCCTGGGTGCCACTGTCTCTGTCTCCCACTCTCCAACTCTCGCTCTCTGGCTCGCTGCGTGTGTCTCTCTCTCTGTCTCTCTGGTTGTCTCACTTGGGCGATACGTCAATGTGACAGTTTGATAATTTATTTTGTTCAAATTTTGTTTTTCCTTTGCTGCGTGTGTCTATGTGTGTGTGTGTGTGGAAAAAGCGCTTAAATAAGTTATCAACGGGATTTGGGCTGGGGGTTTGGGCCATGTAAATGGCAGCACGTAAATGAATGAAATTATTTTGCAACAAATTAAGGCAAATTTATGCGTCAAGACGACAGGACAGCCACCAGGGCCATGGCCATCAGAGATGGGCAGCTTTCTTTTTTTGGAGGGTGGGAGTTTGGTGGGATGAAATTGTAACAGGAAACACAATCCACAGGCAAAACAAACAAAAAGCGAAAACGGAACGATGCGAAAACGAAACGAAACGAAATGAAACCAACAAACAAACAAACAATGAAACGAAAACGGAACGAAGCGAATTTTTCCTTCAGCGAAACCTGAGCGAGGCTTTGTCCCACAAAGTGCTGCACGGGGGGGGTAGGGGGATATCCCAAGCCTCCTTCAAAATGGAGGCTAACTGGTGGTAGCACCACACACACAGATGACACACACAGCTACAGCTACAGCTACAGATACAGATACAGATATATATATATTTTTTATTTCTCTTGCCTCTTGCCGAATCAAATGTCAATAGAGAGTACATTTCATTCAGTCGGGTGATGCTTTCTCCTCCGCCTCCTCCCAACTCTTGCTTGTGGCCTTCCCGGCCAGAAACATCCTCTACCCCCTGCCCCTGCTGCTGGTGGTGTCCCCCATCCGCCCCGCATTGTAGCTGTCACAGTGTTTGTTTGCGGATTTGAAGCTTTTTCCCTCTTTGGCAACGCGCTTTTTTTTCCACGCTTCCCTTTCAAGGAGTAGTCCGATGATCAGAGGCTCAAAGTAACGAAGAAAATGAGATCAATTGAAGAAGTAGTTGGTGGAGATAAAACCCTTTGATAGGGGAATATTTTCGGGTGGGTTAGAGGTCAATGTTAAGATGGGTTAAAGTATGACAAAGCTACAGTCAAAGATGTTTTCATTAGTTATTGATTTTAAATATAAGATTTGTATATTTAAGTATGTTTAGTATTCAAATATTATGTGTATATGTATTAAAATTAAGCAAGTTATTAATTCTAACATAATATTTCATTATTTTTTTAATAAATTTTTAACAGCATTTTGTAATCTCTGTATATAAATTCATTTTTCATTTTCGTGATTTTTCTTTTGTGATTTACCATTTTCCAAATAATTTAATTCCTATTAAATTCAATTTAAATCAATTTCAGCTTGAATTTTAAAGTTTTGTTTGATTATCCAAATTTAATCAATTTCTGAGTAACACTTTTAGAAATTTAATCTTTAAATATTTAATCCGAATATTCGTGTCCATTCCATGAGTTTTCAATTGAATTTCTCCAACCCCAGAGAGCATCTCATGTTCGTTGAATTTCGCTTGAATCTGCCCCTAATCTGCTTTCTGGTACTGATTCTGGTTTTATTTCCGGGGGCATCTCCTTGATGCGCTCCACTCCCCTTCCACTTCACACTCTGCCTGGCCGTGCTGCTCGTGCTTTTGGTTTTTATTTGCACGGAAATGTATAATTTTTCCGAGTCAAATGTAAATACTTTTAGCGTATTTTAGTATTTTTTGTGGGTTTCATTGGGTGGCCTCTCACACTCACTCGCTCTGCCTCTCGTTGAGTTTACGCCCAACAACAAGCTGGTATGAGTTGAGTAGGGGGCGTGGCGCATGCAAATGACACGCCTGATGCTGCGTAAATAATTTTAGCGCTCTCCGTTGGCATGAAATGCAAAATAAACATTTTATTTCAAATGTAGCCAGCCCCTTGCCTTGCTTTTCGCCTTCGACCAAGCCAGAGACGGCATCTTTGAATGTGGGTCAAAATGGTGGCCCAAAAAGCGAACTGTCATTCAAACCCAAATGCCAAAATACAGTTTAATTATACAAATACAATATGTAGTAGTATATATACTATACATATATGTATGTATATGTATATATATGGGTGTAAAATGACGCGATTTTCGGATTGCGGTTATCATTTTGTGGTTGCCCCAATGTCACGTTTCAACAGCTCAATTTTCGGTTTTCGAAGAAAACTTTCGTATCCAATTAAATGCCAAAAATATACATACATACATACTATATGTATATCTGTAAGCCAAAATCTTGATTTGACAATTTATGCTGGCGGCCTTTGAAACGCCACACGCATATTTATTTGCAACCGTTCCATCGTGGGTTCGCTGGCTAGACAATGATGCCTGCGGCCCAATAAATAACACTCCTCTCTGACACAATCGAAATTGGCTGGCAAACAAATTTCTTTGGGACCACCACACGATGTCAACTCCCAGGGCAAAGGTCAGACGTTTAACCCGCGTGGAAATCATGCCCAAAAAAATATACGAAACTTGACATCAAATTATGGTATCCCACCCGAATCGACTCGCATAATCGAAAACAAAGTTGGCCCTGGGCTACGACTTTTCAGAGGGGCCAAAACAATCTCAGACTTCGATCTGTAAACATAAAATTATACTTCAAATCGTTGATATATTTTGAAAAACCAAAAAAAACGAAGATGAGTAAGCAGGAGAAACGGGGTATACTGAAGAACCACAGTCTGCTGAAGTTGAAGCCCTCAAAGTCGGCCTCCTTTGACGAGATAAGTCTGATGCATACAGCACACCGTGCGGAAATTCATATCAAGGATCCGCCGAAAACTGTCTCCACATTCAACATATCCGTAACTAGTTTGACCAAAGAACTAAACAAGGTATCGGAGCGTATTCAGTATGATTTCAACATAGACACCGAGGAGGATTCCTCGGATGATGAGTACATAATGTCGGAGACACTCCAGGAGCGGGTGCAGCGTCTGGAGTTTGAGCGTCGCCGCTCCCTGCACTACAATGAGTTCCAAACGGTACAGCTGGCGCGGCGCCTCATCGACGAGGAATTCTCCACCTCCACAGAGTCCATCGATAGCGAACACTTTTCCGAATTCATGGTCTCCAGCTGCGAGGCCGAGGAGTGTCCGTTCACGGAGACCGAAACTGAGGTGCACAAGAGCAAGGAACAAATCATAGCCGAGAAACTCTTCTCCGAAACACATTCCGGCGAGCTGGAGACAGAGCCAGAGATCGCCATAGAGCCAGGATTCACGCCCTCGCATCCCTGCTATCAACAACTGATGGCCTCAAAACACTCGGCACTTGCTGAACAAACGGTGGCCAATGTTGATCCCATATAAAGTTTGGGTTGGGGATTGGGTGGATTGAATGTTCTTAGGAGCTTCCTTAGTTTCTTTTTCTATGCCTTGTTAATTTCAACTTCAATTTATGCCTTTGACAGCGGCTTTTGCGTTTACTGTTCTACATTAAAGGAAAAACAATTAACAACGGTGGGAAGTATAGGATCATACTATATTAACTCGTATCACTAAAATAATATTTTCACTTTTAAATAAAAATATACACGAACATACATGCAACTATTTGTAATTTTTTTCAGAAAACTTCGAAGTCAGTTTGAAAGTTTAAGTTTATTTCTATATTTTTCATCGTGCAAATGGTAAATATGTATGTATTACATATTTATATTGCTGCAAAACACTACCCCGAAAAAATCGAACTTTTTTTCGTCATGGAACCAAAAAATTTTTTCTGATACATTTTGGACTTTAAATTTGTTTAATGAATTCCAGTTTTTTGATAGCAAAACTTTTTTAAAAAAATTCTAAAAATTAAAATATTTTTAAAGTATTTTTTCATAACTTTTGCACGTTATTTTTCTGCCTTTGAAAAAAGCATTCAAAATATACCAATTTTTGTTAATTCTATAAAAAAAAGTTATGCAGTAAGATAAAATCTGATGAAATGATTTCAAAGCCCCAAATCTATAAAAAAAAGTCCGTTGGGTTTCTTAAGGATAAATCGTGTCGGGTAGTGTAATTTGTGTGTGAGTAAATGTGTTTTGTTGCTTGTTATTTTCATTTGAATAGACTTCCATATGTTGTTTTTGGTTGGTCAAAACCTACATCCACAAGTTGATTGTTATTAGTAGTTTCCTCGGTGTAGTCTTAAGCATACAGCAATTGTTGTTAATGCTGTGGAAGAGAAAAAAAAGGCCTTAGCAGAGACAGGCAGACAGACAGACACAGCCGTTAAGCGACTTGAGCTAACATGTACAGCGATTTTCTTATCTTTATAAGACTTAATTCAAGTCACACACATGGGTCTAAGGAAACTCACTTATTCAACGATTTTTGAACAATTTTTCCAAAAATTATGCATCCAATTTCGAAATTTTTGAAATTCAGTGATTTGATTAAACTCAGTTGATTGAATTTAGATTTCCGCTGGATTTCAGCTTTTCTGTACAGGGGGTTAAGCACAGATGTAAAAGGAAAACATATCGCACTCTAATTTATTATGGCAATGAAATGGTTCCCCACCAATTCTATTACACTTAATTACCATTCTCATATATCCCATATATGTACATATGTATATATATATATATATATGTCACATTCAAATTTTATCTTCACTTTTGCGGGAGGCACAACACACAGCAACTACTCTCAATGACAATTATTCCATTTATTATCCTCATTTTTTTTGCCACAAGAGTTCATGCACTGGCAAACATACATACTATACATATTTACATACATATATACATACATACTCGTACTATACATACTCCTACATAGTTTTGCGGTTTATGCCCGGAAATCTTTTGCTTTTCTTTTTGCTGCATTTTAATTACAAAAATGTATTTCCCACTCATATTGCTTTCACTTTCATTTGTTTTTTTCCCATTTTTATTCCCTTTTTCCCTTTTATTTTTATATCAAACAAAAGACGTGTCTGGCTGCTGTGTAATTTCCAACGGGTTCTGCCTGCTGTTCAATGTTTGCGTAAAGCTTAAAAAAAAAACAGAAATAATTGGTTTGGATTCACTTTCAACCCCATCAAGGATTTGCCGTCTACCCCATATCACATGAGCTTGGGCTCCACTCCACTCCATTTCCACTCTCTCCACGAGAAGCAGCAGCAGCTGAGACATCGTCTTTCTTTTAGTACTAATTTAACATTCCTTTCGGCCATAAATGGAAATAAATATCACTGTCATACGATCTGCACTGGGCTAATGACGACTTTGTTGTCTGAGCAGGATAATGTTAATGTCGAAGGAAAAGAAATTGTCTAGACATTGCCGGTTGTCGGTTGCTTGAACCCCCGGCTGATGCAGTCTCAGCTGTGGTTTCCCGACTTCTCTCAAGTCTCAAGTCTCAAATTCAAAGCCAAAGACCAAATTTCAATCCGTACTTTAGTACATTGTGTGCACGTTTGTGACATTTAATTGCCCTTTGCTTTTAGTCTCCTGCACTCTCCTTTAGCTTTACTTTCTACTCTCCTTTGGCTTAACTTTTTCTACAGAAAGTTTTAGGTCTCAATCAGTAATTTAACATTGTATATTGTAAGTTGAAGGATCCAAATACAGCAGGTGTATCTAGGCATATACTCGGATAAAAATGTGCGCTGACATTCCTTACAGATCTTTTTTGATTCATTTATTAACCATAAACAAAACTCATTGATAAATGATTTGCGAATCATCTTCATTGAAGTCTTTTCTTGTTTTTATTTTTACCTCTGCATTTTTTATTTTATTTTTAATTTTTACCTTTCATTTTCCAGTTTTAAAGGGCATCTTTTTGTCGTTATATCGCCTAAAGTATTCTTAATTTTCTTCCATTTTTTTAGTCGTGACGGAAAGTGTGCCGTCATGCTGATGAATCAAGTCGAGTGGCGCCCACAAGGACCTCTTACTAATCATCATAAAAACATTGTGGCCAGTCATCCTGACTTATGTCAACCCGATCAAGTGTGTCTTTGTGTTGTTTCTGTGTGTGTGTTGTGGGTGTGTTGTCGGTGTGCGTGTGTTTGTGTCTATATGGCAACCAAGAGCGCAAACACAAATCGTCTGTTGTCCTGCAATTGGCAACATTTTGGAGAGTCTTACGAGTTGATGCCTCATCGAAGGTAGAGCCTAGTGGGCAAAATGGGGAAGATCCTAGTGGACAAAAGGGAACTCCTAACATGGACAATCATGAAGTGTAATCGACATTTCCTGCATTTGATAATCAAGTGGCTTGATTTTGCTTTGTTTCATTAGTAGGATGATACTGTTTAATTTGTAAAGGGATTTTAATGCCCGCTTGTACAACATTCTACAACATTCACTATCGAGCAACTGGCGTAAAGCTGTCAAAGTGTTGACCACAATAATTATCTAGAGTTGGGCATCAGGGTATTGATTTATATTAATACCGTACTTATAGTCATTGCTTTATAGAGTCACGTGTCGCCGAAAACCCAAAAAAAGTATAGCTCAATGTCGAGCGCAGCCAAGTGCTAAAACTCAAAATTAGTTTACACTTGAACTTTGCCCTGCTCCCGGTCACACCTTCACACGGGTACAGGTCAGCTGTCCTCTGGTCCTCTGTCCTCGGGTGTGGCAGCACCACTGTTCGGTCTTCCCTCCTTTTGATTTCTTTTTTGCTGCAGTTGCAGTCGCATTCGTTTCGTGTTCATGCATAAACAAAATGGCTGCTGCAACAACCGGAAACTGACAGCAAACGACATTTGCGATATGCATCATATGTCTCCTCTCTCTCCACCCTCCCATTATCCTGCCACCAGTTCCAATTGCACCCGCACCAGCACCACAGCTCCCTGCTCTCCGCTCCTGCTCACTGCTTGTGCTCCCTGTTCCCTGCTCCCTGCTTCTGCTCCCTGTTCCCTGCTCCTGTCACAGTCAACGAGGCAGCTACTTGGCATATTTCTGTCGTGTCATTGCTTCTTGTGCGTCTTTTTTTCCAGCTTGCTGCAGCTGCTCCTGTTCCTGTTCCCGTTCACGTTCCCTTTACCATTTCTCCACCATTGCAATGCCACCCCCCCACCCCCCATTCTACTGTCTGCGACGGTTAGCCTTCCAGGTGCAATTATGACGGCGGGCACCGTTGTCTCTCTAAAAGCATGGCAGGGATGGGGCGAGGATGTGGGGCATGTGGCAGTGTCAGCGACACATAAACATTACATCATCAGGCAACTTTTTGTAACTGTCATAAAATGCCAGCAACAGCAAACAGAGGCAAAGAACAAGCGAAAGAAAATCAATTGGAAGATTAAATACTCTTTTCTAGGAAATATTTTAGGTAGGGTAAAATTTGCCATAAATATTTGTTAAGGCTGAATGGCTTCAAAGATATTGAATCTTAATTTCCAAGTTTGTTTTGTTTTTTTTATTTTATAATACAACTTCCGTTGAGATTCAGCTAGAACTGCCTCTGTGTAGAGCATTTCGGGATGAGCATAGAAAAAGATAAAACAAAAAAATGCACTGAACAAGCTGAAAACAAATGAATGTTGAATGCTGCAACAAGATGAGTGCACACATATCCTTCCTTAGCCTACAACTACACAGAAGAAACACAGATTAGATCATTGGAATATCATATAATCTGTTCTTGGCTAAGAAAAATATTGATGCGTTTTCAAGTACTTTAATGAAGAATAGTATTCTGCATATATCTGGTGTATACCCTCTCTTTGCTTTATCCTCTTATCTTCCATTTAGCTACGAGACATTGTTTGTTTGTTTTTTTTTCCAGTGTGCAGTACTACTGAGAGCCACTGTGGATGCTGTTGCTGCATTTCCGGCTGCTGGTGCCACTGCTACTGCCTCTGCCTCTGCTAAGCCGTCGTACTAAATCCGTATACACTCTTCCTCTCCTGTCTCCCCCACCAACCATGTCACAACTCTAATGAGCTGTGTGTGTTTGTTGTGTGTGTGTGTGTTTGTTTGTATGTGTGTTTGTGGCGCTGCATTGTTGTTGACGCTTCAGCTGGCATATGACGCTTGTTAGGGAGTTTTTTCTCATCGCTGTTGTTTCTACTGCTGCTGTTTCTTTCGCTGCATGTTTTATGTGTGATCCTCCTCCTGGTCTGGGGGGGACTGTGGACTCTGCCTGAATGAAATATTTTCATGAGTTTTGACAGTAATGTGTCGCAATGTTTGTCCCCCAAAGCCGGCAGCAGCGACGTCTAGCGACGGAATGTCACCCATTGTCGTCTGTCAAGCAGCAGCAGCAGCAGCAGCAGCCTTGATAGAGACGGGAGATACGGGAGTAGGAGTAGAAGCCAGCTACGAGATAGAGATTGTAAGTGCAAGGCGCGAGATAGAGATGGTGATAGAGTACAGGCAGAGGCAGGCAGTGCCAGCGGAACACGAAGGCAGAGAGAGAGAGAGAGAGAGAGCGAGAGCGAGCACAAGAGAGGCAGCGAGCGACATGCTGGAGTCCCGTTGTTCAGCTCTGCCAGCGAGTGTTTAAGCGTTGATTACACTTTCGTGTTTTGGCGTCGCCTGTCACTTGTCCTCTTGTCCCCCCCGCACAAGTTTGTACTGCACTGTACTGTACTTCCCGACATTGCATTGTTCTTGCTGCTGCTGCTGCGGGGGAAGTGTGTTGTTCATTTGCCACATCTGTCCACATTTGCATGTTAGTTCTGCTGCTGCAACGCTGCATGTTGTCTCATTCCAGCTACTTCTTGAGCAGAAAGGGCACGGATCGCGGATACTACTACGTATGATGATTAGATTTGATATTTTGTTGTGCTTTTTGTGGTTTCCAGTGTGGCTTTTGGAAGTGGCTTCAGGCTTTCTTTAGTTTTTGTGGTAAAGTAATAGGAGAGAGCCCTCAAAAGCCACTTTTAGCTTAGTCGCTCTCTCGTATGAATCATGAGACAACCAGAGATTGGAATTTGACAGCGAATGATGCTTGGAAATGCATTTTAGCTATGCATATTAATCTATATTTTTGCAACGAATTGCGCTAAATAATTATAGAACTTACGCTAGAGAATCATGCTCAAACTGTTTCAGCTCACTATCTAGAAACTTTTTTTTTTTGTGGTAATTTTAAATTTTTTACTAAATGATATTTTGACTTTGTGACTTAAAGTTAATAAAAATAGATAAATTATTGACACTTTTTTTATTTATTGTTTTTATTACCAGCTTTTTACAGACTGCCTCCTACAAAACGTCGTTTTTATAGCGACGTTTACCAACACTACTCTTCATTTATTGATGTTTCCTATGCATTCTCTGCCTGTTGTAATCGCACTGCAAAACTTGTGAGTGTATGCGTGCCGATCGATCTCCGCTCTTATGTCTGCCTTTACTGCCAATATGAACTTTTATTATTAACATATATTTGAACCAGTGTTCAAAAAACTCATAAAATTCGCGATGCTGCGTTTTAGCGGTACGATAACCGTTTCAAAAAGGTTAAAATAAATAGATACCATATGTAGTACATATATCCAGCATATAGTAGTTATGGGTATAGTTGCTATAAATAATTGCAGTTTGTTATGAGTATGTGCAAAATTAAAATGAAATGCCATCATCATTTTTGTTGATGCCATGTCAAATGTTTGAGCAGCATTTCAGCATTCAGCACTGAATTCAGCTTGAACTGAACTCAAACCGACTCGACTCGACTCAACTGACTGACTGGTGGGCCACAAATCTTGCGTCAGCGTCTGGTGTTGATTGCCACAATGGGCATTCTGCACCATGGGGCCAAACAAACACTCGACGCACAACCAATCCACAAACACACACACAAACACAAGAGAGAAAGAAAGATAGAGAGAGAGAGAGAGAGTGGGGGAGGAGGAAACAGTCGTAACAAGCGATATTTCATGTACATGCCATATATCAATGTCACTTTACTTTGGCAAACAGTTTCAGTTAATACACAATCAATGTACCAATGTGTTATCAATAATAAATTGCTGGCGATTTATCAGTCAATGCAACAAACAGGAGCATCCAGTAGCAGTGGCAGTGGCAATGGAAGTAGCAGTAGCAGTGGAAGTAGCAGTAGCAGTGGGAAAAGGCTGTAGCAGAGGCGAAACAACAAATAGTCGCACACTAGCTAAAGTCTTAACTTACTTGGGGGTTGTGGGGAAGAAACGAGTGCTAAACCAATGGAGGAGATAACTGAAAAGATTGCTGCAAATTTGCGACCTGGCAGATACCTGGGATTCAGATACGATTTTGGGAAGGCAGAACGCAGAAAACAGTACAAAAGCAAATATCTAGCAGTTATCGATAGGTTTTCAACCAGCAAAGCACGGCTCTAAGCGAGTGATTCATCATCTATCTATATTCATTCTCATTTCCAATGCTCTTCCTTTTGCAACTTAATTACCCAATCTACCCCAAACTCTTTTGATTTCAAGGGGTATGTAGCACTACCGATCCAGCGGAGACATTCGATACTCGCGGGCATTGGCAGCAGAGGGGCGGAGATGTGAAAAGGTTGAGGCAAAGTTTTAAATCTGCCCACCACCCACACACACACACACAGACAAACCGCTAGCCGTACACGAAAGTCAAACATAAATCGCTCTACCATTCCCATTCCCGTGCCCATTCCTTATGCCACATCTCTTTGTCTCTCGCTCGCTCTCGCTGTCTTTGTCTCTCTTACTATCTCCATCTCTACCGCTCTGTGTAAAAAATTATAGCTTTCTCTGTGTGTGTGTGTGTGTGTATTTCCTTGTGGCTGTGTGCGAGTTATGCGCAGCATGCAAAACTATGCACGTGCTCGGTTGAAGTGTATAAATGTGCTGGTCGCCAGGAGAAAGAGAGAGGGGATATCCCCCTTCTCAATTCCCCCGAGTGGCAGCTCCGACTCCTCCGTTGCTCCAGCCATGTTCTTTGCTCCTCTCTCTCTCTCTCTGTGTGGCCCCTGGTTGCTCTTGGAGCGACAATGCGAGTCATGCGGTGGACTCATATCGGATGACAATTAGGCCCTGGTCATCAATTCCAAGTGCACAAGCGATAAATCTTTGGTAATTTGTGTGTGTGTGTGTGTGTGTGTGCGCGCTACTTTCCAAAGGGAAAACGTGAACTTTCGCAAAGAGAGAGAGAGAGAGGGAGAATGTATTTATGTGTGTGTGAGTGAGTGAGGTTAAGTGCTGGAATTCTGCTAAATGTGGCTAACCAAAAAAAATGGAAATATGCTCTACCATTGGCGGTTTAATAGAAATTTTTGGAAAATTACAACAGCAGAGGGGGCACTCTTGTACGGTAAACACATCAAGGGTGGAACTCTCTGGGGAGTTCCCAGGAAGAGCGCTGTAATCTTCACGAATTGAATAAGGATTACATGACGGCGGAACTGCATCAATATATTTGATGTGAAGATCGTTACAGCCATGCTAATGCTTCATTTGGATATTTACAATAACAACAAACAAAATCGACTTTATTTTTGCTTCACATCATTTCTCATTTCTCTTTCTTCGCTATCCTTTTTAATAGAAGAAGTTTACAGAGAGAGACGAAAGTGTATTAAAATAAGAAATAAAATTTGTTTATGGTTGTATGTTGTTTATCTTTAAGTCCCAACTCCCCATAGAGTTAATGTCAAAATAATTTGCTGCCGTTCAACATTTGGCAGCATTTTAGAATGTTTTGTTGTGAATGTGAATATTTTTAATCTGTCTATTTACACATGACCAAGCACACAAGTGATCATTGTGCCGGGGCTTTAATTTAAATAATTAATAAATTATAATGCTGGCTGACTCGATGGCTGATGGCTGACTGGCTGGCTGACTGGCTGGTTGCCTGCCTGGGAAAGCGGATGTTGGCGTGGTTGCAACCTAAAAGTTTCTCATTAAACAAATATTTTCACAGCAGCTAAAATTTACGAGTATGCTGGCCGAAGCTAGACGATGCAAACACATGGAAAATACATATACATGTATATGCAATTTATGTATGTTTCGGCAGGGTAAGGGACACAGTCACAAAGGAGAGGACACTGAGAGGGTGCGAGAAGGGGAAACTGCAGCAGCAAGTGGTGCAGTGTAAACAGGATGCCGGGGCCGAGTACAGGGCAAGGACATGCCAAAGGACACACACACACACACACATAATGCAAACATGTGACTTCCGCATGTGGTGCATGCAACACTTACGCACACTCCAGGAACACTGCCGGCACCCTTCTACTGTAGGCCATCCTCTGCCTTCTGTCAGCTAGTAGACCCTTCCCTTTACAGCCGAACACCCCTGCTGTCCTTCATTCATAAAGTTTGTCCCATAGTTGTTAACAACTCGAGCAGCAGCACCCCAGCCCCGCCCGCCAGTCTGTGTGTGGGAGATCCTTGTGCATGGATCCCTGCAGCAGCCCCACTGCTTTTGGTGGGGCTTAACGAAGGAAGTGCAAGAGGAAGAGGAAGGTACTGGAGGGGGGTTTAAAACAACATAATGTGAAATAACTTATTGCCCTTAAAATGTCATTTACGTCAACGGTAAGATAAGTTACGCATACGCACTGTGGTCCCCCCACACACACACACACACACATACTTCCTGATGCTTTCCCGTTTCTCTGTGTGTGTACTTTATATCCTGTGTGTGTGTGTGCTGTCTGACTGCCTGCCTGCCTGGCAGCCTCTGACAACAATTAAAGTCAACAGGAAATGTGACACATTTACTTTTGGTAATATAATATTTTCAATTATTTAGCATAAATGCATTACACACACACACGCACACTCCATTTCCACTCTGAGTGTCGCCTATTTTGCCATGTAATTTAACACATGTTTTGCGTTTTACCATTCGAAATATCCTGCGGCATATTTCCGAAAACTAATTAGCTGCCTTGTAACAGCCTTCCCCAACCCCACAAAACACACACAGACACACACCTTCTATGCATGCATAAACAATAATAACAAAGATTTTCAATTCATCATACACCCAACAAAACATTAGTTGACATTTTGTTGTGCTCTTTTCTGTGCTGTGGTTTCCATTTTCAAATGCATTACACAACCGTGTAACACTGTCTGGCTCTCTGTGTAAAGTGACTCCCCTCTTTTTTTGGTTAGGCATTGATGAGGCACAATGAACAATTTCATTCGAGCAAAATCTTTGCCATCATATCGAATCGCATTTTGTTGTGCACTTCAGCAGCTGCCTCACTTCACTTCACTCCACTTCACTTCACTGCATTCATTCATTTATTCATTCATTGACTCATTCACTCAGTCTCACTTGATGTGTTTTTTGTGTGGAGTTATTTCAAATGGTCAGTCTTCAGTCTTGAATATTTTGTGACAGTTTATTACATATCTATTTTTGCAAATTCAACAATTCAGAGAATATTTGTTAGCCTCAGTGCATGTTAGCATTTTTAAGCTTTTCTAATGCCATTTGTGACAGTTTTGTTATCAATTAAGGTAGTAACAATGCCAACAATTTTACAGACATGCTGGGACAGGCTTTTAATTGCTTCAATCAGCTTTCAAAGCCGAATATATGAAAGCCATGTCTAGGGAGGCTTAAGCCATTCTATCCAACCGGGAGGCTTAAACGACAATTTGCAAAATGCATCAAAGAGTCATACAAAAAAGAATATAACACTTATTTTTTAAATTTAATAACGTATTTAACATGCTAATTGTCGTTCTACTATGTAAATATGTAGATTATCATTCATTAAAAATGCATTCCCGCAACAGGCCAAAATGAATTCCAATACATGCTGTCTGGCTATGAGCACAGCCCAAATGTCTGTCCATTTAGATACTTATCAAACATTTAACCCCCCCAGCGAACACTCTGCACACGCACTGTCTGTCTGTCTGTCTGTCCCCCTTCATTTAAATATTACCAACCAGCACACAAAATTTAACAATTCCAAACGCAAAACCAAACCAAAATATATTATATATGTAGAGAGTACACTGCTAGACCCACAAAACCCCTACGAAAAAATATTATAACCAGAACACATTACCAACAATTAGGTAGCAGAGTGGTAGAGAACCCTGCCCAAAAGTGTGTGTGTGTGGCGGGGGTGGGGGGTAAGAGATACCGGTGTCTAAACACATGTAAAATACGCAGAGGAAGCGGCATTGATAGAGGCAATTAACAGCTCGACACGCCATATTTCCTTTACTATATATGAAACGAATATTCATGCGCCATGGCTGGCAAGCAGAAAACAATACGATAGTAGAGTCGATATGCAGACTATTAAATACCCTCTACGCTTAGGTTTTTAAACACGTACTTGAAAAGTATAAGTGTACATTGTATTTGAGGTAAAAGTGTATGTGTGTAACGCAGAGAAGGAAACGTTTCCCAGCCCACAAAGTATATATTTTATGGATCAGCATCAATAGACGAATTCAATATAGTCTGCCTAAATTGTATGTATGTCTATAGATTTAAATCGGGATAGATGGAAAGTTATAAGAACTAGAAAGCATCTTCTTGGAATACTGAGCAACCCCTATAACAACTTTAACCATATAAAAAGCCACACAAGTAAAAGGTATCAAATGAGGACTACAAAAGCAGGTTAAAGCACAAAAGGAGGAGCAGTACAAATACCAAAAAATTTGGACACATAATTAAAAATACAAAAGCATAAAGAGGGGGGAACGAGGCTGAGAGAAGTGGGAGAAGCAGAGAACACCACTAATGGCTGTCGATGGCGATTAATTTATTGTTATTGCTTAGGTAAACAAAAGGCGGCAGCAGAATAGAAATTGGCGGGTGCTCCCCTGTACAGTGGGGGAATACGAGTGTGAGGGCGAAGGGGGAGAATATTATTAGTAAACCAAATGCGTAGCCATAAATTACCACTCAGCAGCCCGGAGAGAGATGCCCCAATGAATGCTGAGAGCAAAAAACTTGGACCACAAAGCAGAAATGTAATGAAAATGCCTCATGCCTGACAGCTTCACCGAAAAGAAATGGTGGCTCTGGGCTCATGGGGGATGGGCTCAGCCGTAAGGATGAGCCAGGAAGTGGACCTTGAGGTGAAGCTTGATAACCGATGGTCGATGGTCAGACGTGCGTGGCCAAGGGCCCAGGATATGCTCAGAAAATTTGTTCGCTCTGAATTGATCGTGAGCTGGAATATTTTATTTAAGGGCCTGGCCCTCACCCTCCAGCCGCCGTTTCAATCAGCAGCGGAAAGGACCTCATTCGCTTTTCCTTTTGGCCTTCTGCTTCCTCAATCAGCAATGAAATTATTGTGAGATTGATGAAGAACCACCCAAAACCTTTGACCATTGAAGCCATGAAGGCTAAGTAAGCTTAAAGTGCAGTCAAATCTGAATTGGTTCAGCTCAGAGATTAACTTAAGTTCATTAAGTATACGCCAAAGAGTTTTAATTTCAACAATGTTCTCCGGTGTAACATTCAGTCTTTGTTTTAACTCTTTTTCCGTTCAGCAAACAATCGAACAATTGACTTAAGAGCTACACTCCGCGGACTACACTTCCTCCCCACTCCCCCCGACAAAAGTCATCTATTTTCTTAGCTTATTTCGATTACTCAGACCGTGGGGACGAAGGACAAACTTTGCCAAAGTCGCGCGGGAGTGTGTGTGTGTGTGTGTGTGTCCAAGGTGTTTTAATTAATTAGCTTTTTGTTTTTACGTTTCCACTTCTGGTCTCTCTTTGTACCTTTCACCTTCTCCTCCTGTCGTTGCTTTTCTCCCCTGTTCTTTGCTTTTGCTCCCCCACTCTGGGCTCTCTCTGCCTCATTTCGATTGCGTTTTTACGACAATGCGCGACTAATTTGTGTAAATTAAATTTATCGACCAGAAAATGCCACAGCAGCCAAGGCTGGCACCCGAACTTCTCCATCGGCAACCCACTACCAGACGCCCACTCTCACTTAAATTAATCATACGCAGTGGGGTACGGTACGCACTCATCAGAGAGAGAGGGAATGAGAGTGAGTAACCAACGCAATGCAGCGGAAATTTGGGTCAGTTCGATTTGACTGGTTCTCTTGCAGAGGGTACTACGATTCGGTTCAGTTGTTTGGAAGAAAACTTGAAACATTATAGCAGTATAGCAAACAGCTTCCATAGACCCATTGGATCTGCATAAGCCAAGAATCTATCTTATTTTCTGTTGTATTTTCCGTTTCCATTTTGGGCTGTTTTCGATTTCGATTTTGTGTGTGCATTAAGCATACGCAATGTGGTCCAACTGCGGCTCTCTGGCTGCAACTGAAACTGGGGGCTCATCGTCAGTCAGCAACGTGGGGATTTCGAGAATCCCCAACATATTTGAAACCCTTTTTGGTCTTTAATGGCCGAGACCGTAAACACGGCAACGGCCCGAATGGCCTGCCAATTGCCCACTAAAGCTCAACCTTTTTTTTATTCTTTTACTCGTACCTTATGTCCGCTTGGCCAGCTGCCAGGCAGTAGCCAGTGAGGGGGGCCGCCGACCGACCCCCACAAGACACTCATGCACTTTCATTAAGTTTAATTAAATTCTCACTTTGTAAATGTCAATGCACAAACACACACACACACAGAGAGAGTGCTCTATACAACACAACACTATGAAAAAAAAAAAGGGGGCTATCTACATGGCTAGGCAGGTAGGTATTATAGGGGAAAGATGCGCAGAGTTTGTACTCTAGTTGAAAGAGAACTATGGGAGCTTAATGTTAGTTTAGCTTTACCATGCGAACCCTTATATACCCCTGCTACCCTGTGGGCTTTTTGCTGCCACAAGCCTGAGCAAATTTATAGCCCTCGAGCATGGCGACAAAAATCTTTCGGCAGGCAAGCTGAGGCACAAATAACAACACGTCCTGGATTGTAGCTCTGTTTTTGTTTTTTTTTTGTTGTATAGTATAGCACTCTGCTTCATTTTTTGTGTTGGCGAAATGTTTTTTTTTGTTGAGTTTTTGGTTCATTTTGCAGACATTGTTGGCTTTTAATTTGCCAACACGCAACACGGTAACAAAAGGTAACTGCTTATTATGCAACAAAACTTTTCTATTTCTTTGCTGCTATTTTAATTTCTTTTTCGTTGCTCTTCCCCTTCTACCTGAGGTTTTGGCTTTATTAATTTTTGTGTATTTTTCATGCGAAATTTTTAACGTTGAGCGACGCCCAAAAGCAGAGTCAAAAATGTTGCCATAAACTTAACCATAAATAATTCAAAAATAAACTTCAGTATGTGTGTTTGAGTGTGTGTGTGTGTGTGTGTGTGAGTATATTTTCGTGCCAGGATATTAACCCCAATTGCGCTTGGCACTTGTCGGCCTGGCCCCAGGCTGTCCCTCTCTACTTTCTCATTGTTTTACGCGGTATTTCAAAAGTTCAAGGGTATATGTAATCTCGTATATGGTAATCGTTGAGAGGCATTCGATAGACAATGAATAACAATATGGGCATTATAGGAACTCAGTTTATGTAGCGTGAATAATTTTCTAATATTAAATTAGATAGAATTTATTTCGAATTGCAAAAATCATTGAGAAAATCCCATCCGCATAGATCTAAGAATTCCTCTAAATCCTTTTTAAATGTCACAGATATACACAGATCCAGGAAATACCAACCGAATATCCATGACTATGGATCATAGCAAGCTTAAAGCATTACGCGCTAACATAGTTGGGATCAGGAGCCTTTTGAGTATCGCCAAATCCCTATAGTACTTCAAAATTTGAAAGAATCTCATAGAAAGCAAATGTAAATATATATGTAGATATCCTGTCCCTAAAAGTTGATAACTATTGGCTAATGATTCCATTAAAATACTCCTTTAAGGCTCCTTTACAAACGCCCCCCCATATTGTCGGGTATCATATAGTCGGTTATATCTATCGACTATAAGCCTCTTCCTTGTTTCTGTTCCTTTTTTAAGTGTTTTCCTTAAGCGCCATAATCAGGCGCAACGAGAAAAGCGAAAGAAAGAGATAGAAATTTTGGGGGTGGGAGGGAGGTTAGAAATAGCGGCATAGAAAACACGCAAATATGCAAATGTATGTGCCACATTCATACATGTGTGTGTGTGTGTGTGTCTCTCAGGGTGTGTGTATGTTTGTGTGTGGGGTATAAATTTAGTGGAATGTTTGTGCTCAGTCGCTGCTCCTGGTGCTCCTTAAGCCGCTTAGAGGCCGCCATGGGGCTAAGCAAACAACAAGCATCGACTGCACAGCGCACATACCCTTTAGATTCCACTCTACAAGGCAGTTCAATTAGCTATAGGGGGGTGCTTACAAAAAACTAAGTTATGTTATATCTTATTCAAGTCGAAGTGGAAAAGAATAGTAGAGTTTTGTGTAAGATTCAGTGATGTGTTTAGAAAATAATGTAAGGAGTTTTCTTCTTCGGATCAAATGAAAAATAACATTTTTCTCTTAGTCTGATAATGTATGTGACCATTCGTTATAATTATATTGGACAGCTTGGTCACACTGCAGGGCGAATCCTTAGTATGGAAAACTGTGAATTTGCAATCCCTGCATATCTCTTTCTTGCTCGTTTCAAAAAGAACTCTATCATCCGTAGTATTTTCCTTTAATGTCAGAGCATCCTCTATTCGACTTCCACCTTTTCCATTTCTTATGCCTTCCCTTTGCCTTGTTGGTTGATGTGCCTCTTTTTTCTTGAGAATATGTATTGTATTCTGTGTTGTATTTTTGGCCTATGCATGTTTAAAATTTTATGTTTGCCAATGTGTTTGGCATAAATGCGCGCCTCTTTCTTTGGCTTTTTGGATCTGAGTCTTAGTCTTCGTGTGTGTGTTGGTGTGTGTCTATGTGTGTTGTATGTTCGTACTGTTTGTTGTCTAGGCAAATGTTTGGCACCATGTGGCATGCGGCAACATGCGTTTTGCATATAAATTTTCAAATGCCTGACATTTTGAAAGCAGATTTTGCTATTGGTTGCTGGCTTCGTCTTCTTCTGCTGCTGCATCTGATTCTGTTTTCTCTGATGCTTATATTTCTCTTTGGTTTTGCTTTCATTCTGATTCTTCATCTGCATCTTTTGCACCATCTTTCCTTTTCTTAATCCTTCTAAATCCTTCATCTTCGGTATCTTTAATAAAGATTCTCGTTCTTCCATGTGTCTTCTCTTCTGATAGTTATCCTTCCACTGCAAGCCTGCTGGCCCCATATTCTTACTTTGACTCACATCCGATTCTTTTGTTTGTTTGGCCCTTGATTTGCCTTTTAAGCGTTTTGTTATTAAATTTCTTCCAATTTATTTTATTCCCGCTTTGATTTCCCGCGAATGTCTCTGACATTTTTACGCAGTACCACACTGCCCTCCAGTCAAACCGCCAGTCTTCTCCCCACATAATGCCTCAAAACTGTCAACGCATTTTGGCCAGCAAATGCCCGAATTATGATGTCAACTCTGGAGTCACCAACACACACACACACCCACGCGTGGACTCTAAGGGAGACACGCGTACAACCCACTCCACTATGGTCCCAACGACCACTTTTGTTGGCCAAAATTAATAACTCGCGAACGAAACAAGATTTTTGGATTTGGTTTTTTTTTGCATTGGGTAGATATAATCAATAGGAACTATATTAAAAAAAAAAAAAAAAATGGGTGTGGCACCGCCTCTATTTTTATTGCATATTAAAATTTTAGTTATAGTGAATTTCGAGTATTGAATATATTCTGAACATTTTTGTTAAGAAATCAATTTAATTGATTTTTTATATATTTTTAATGGGGCGTGGCACGCCCAAAACAATTTTTTTTTTTTAAAAATGAGCAATTTTTGAAAAATTTCCGGTAAGAGAAGAACGCTTTGATAAACTGTTCTGAAACATAAGAATAAACAAAAGAATAAATTAATCCTTCTCTCTGGGCATAAGAATACAAGTTTTAAAACAAATGCGATTTCGTATTTGACTCGTATTCATGCGATCATGCTTGCGGCTTGCATCAATAATTTGATATTTCATCCTTCCGATACTACAAGATCTCCATCCTGCCTTCTTTGTGGTCTACAACATTTGTTGAAGTGTGATAGCAAAGGGCGACCCACTGGCTTTTAAGGCTTTTGAACACTTTCCTGTATATTTAGCCAATCCATATACTTTCGATTAACGTCTCTGTATTTTCCTTAAAAGTTTTTCATTTTGTTGCCAAACGATAACAAAAACTCATAAAATTGTCTTTAAAAGCTTATCAATTTCATTTGAAATGTCACCATTAAGTTTAATTTTTAAATAATTGAGTTCCTTGCATGTTTTTCGCTTCTCTGATGTTCACGCAGCAAAAAATTCTTCATTTTTGATTTTGAGGTTATGTTCTACTAATGCAAATTATAAAATTTGTGGTGAAATGTGGGATTTTCTACTGCTGAGGGATACTATATACATTTCAACAAGAATTGATAACTCTACGAAATACAATAGGATTCAGGGTTGGAATAGGTTGGAATCAAAAGTTATGTCTATTCAAAAATCAGTTTTCATTCCGAATTGTTAGATGTAAAACGCCTCACTTGAACCTCAACTTACGAAGACATCACAAATACGAGATACAGGAAACTTTACAAAACACGTAGTAGAAACCCGACTGATTAAAAATACAATACAAAAATTTAATCAGTTAATCGTATTTTTCAATTTATGAGAGATTTAAAATTGCTATGAAATTTGCACTTTTCACTGCGCGTGCATGTGAGTGACAACGGCTGTTTTTAACAGCTGATTTCGCGAATGTGGCGCCATCTATGGAAATTTCGGGTATGCAACTTTTTATGGTCACTCTTTTTCTAATATAGTTTGATCAAAAAACGGTTACTTTTTTAACTTTCAAAAAATGGATTTTTGGCCAACAAAAGTGGTCGTTGGGACCATAGTGCACTCATGCAACCCACACACACACACACACCCATCCATCCATCCATCCATCCATCCAACCAACCTTCCACCCCACACTCACACACATTCACCCGCTCGCACATTCATTAATCATTACACAAAAGCTGAGAAATTCTCCGCGTGGCCTCAGAGCGTACAAATTTTGTTTCGTATAATTGTCATGCATGTGGCATAAGTATCCCAGAAAGAGACAACGGCAACAACAACAACAAAATTATATTTCATTTCGTGTTAAATTGCGCATAAATACTTTTATGATGTGTGTGTGTGTGTGAGTGGGTGCTTAGATTAGAACTAGAGTTCTTGATGAGGCCAGTGACCCGTTTTGTAGCGGATTTGGTTTGGGGAATTCTTTACGAAATTATACAGTTTTTTTCTCGGAAAAAAATACACTTAGTACAGTTAGATTATAGAATTACAGACATAATTTAGAATTTTTTTTAATTGCTTTTTGGCTTAGTTAGTCCTAAGTTCAGCGCTTCTTAAACCACCATATAGTCTTCGATTTTGAGTGCAGTTTTATATGGAAAGATACTATGAAGAACAACTTTTACTTATTCTAAATTCCCCATTAATGTACAATATCTAAATATTTAAAAATAATTTTGTTTTAATCTGTAAGTTCCAGGGTAACTTTAAATTGATATTATCCCATTTAAGTTCATATAAAAAATAGATCATTAGTTTTTATATCAACTGATGTTAAATTAAATTGTTTTAAATAAAATAAATTTTTGAATCATTATTTCCTGCTGCATAAATTTAGAGCAAATATCTATACGGTAGACGTAATTGCATTGCTGGCTATTTGCTTGGCTCAAACAGTGAGCCATAATTGCATGGCTTATTCAAAAGTGTTTGCCTTGCCCACAAATCCCGTTAAACGAGAGCTCCAGCAACGAGTCCGCAATCGAGACTGAAATCGTTTGCAGCACCTAAAGCCCCACGAAGGCTCCCCGCAACAAAACGAAACGCAGCGAAAGGCAACGAAACGAGAGCGAAGCCCCAATTTGAGTTTGCGAGGGGTTTTCGCTTCGTGTATTGACACTCTCTCAGTTGCGCTACCCAAAACGGAACGGGACGAATGGCATTGAAACGTTGCTCTGTTAGATGGATGTATATTTTTACAGGTGAGAGATTTCCGCTCGTTGAGTCGCATATGATGAACAACAATTTCGTTGTGTATGTTCTCAGAGTGACGGCATGGACTGTTACCACATATGCAACTTTTGCCAAAGCGTTCCATGGCAATGCCTCAACTTTTATTTATTTGCCTGCCGATGCGTGTTCTGACGATATATTCTTTTGGCTTTGCTGCTCTGCAGCTCTTCCTCCTATTGCTGTTGGTGCTGTTGTAGCTGCTGTTATTGCTGCTGTTGCTGTGGCGGTTGTTGTGGCTGTGGCTATGGCTGTCGCTGCTGTTGCTGTTACTACTGCTGCTGCTGTAACTGCTGTTGCTGCTGTTTTTGCTGCTGTTACTGCTGCTGCTATTGCTGTGGCTGTGGCTGTTGTTGCTGCTGCTTCTGCTGTTACTACTGCAGCTGCTGTCACTGCTGTTATTGCTGTTATTGCTGTTGCTGTTATTGCTGTTGTTGTTTTTGCTGCTGCTGTTGCTGTCTCTGCTCCTTTTCAATAGTTCTGTTATCGTTCTTCCTCTGCATTGGCTCTGTTGTCGTTCATCCTCTGCAGTGCTACTGTTAACCTTCTGTTACTGCTCTTGTCTCTACGGCTTTTAGTTTTGCAGCTGTTGCCACCTGTCCACTGCCTCTGCTTTGTTCTTCTATGACTGCTCCTACCTTTGCTTTAGTTTTTTTGCTGCTGCTGCTGCCGCTCTGCAGGTGGACCAAGTTTGTGTTTTTTTTTTGGGGTGGCAACAGAGAGGCCCAGAAATATATTCACTTAATGCACGCCCGTGTCCGTTTTGCTTGATGCGCCACGTTTTCAGTTGGCTGCTTGCCCACCTCCCACCTCCCACCTTCTGGCTCACAGCCACAACCCCTTTAGTTTTTTTTTCGCCGCTGCCGCCACTGTCTATATGTGTGTGTGTGTGTGTGCTCTCCCTGTACCGTTAACGCGTGACTTCGAGTGCCCTTAATGCTGTAAATGAATATTTAATGTTAAAAGCACTTGTCGAAAATGCAGCAGTAACGACGGCGCAGTGGCAGAGCCAGGCAGCAGCAGCCAGGCAGCATCGGTAGTAACAACTGCAGCCTCGTTTGGTTACCGTAGAGGAGCGGGGGGGTAGTGGTGCAGGAGTATGGTCAAAAAAGGTTTTGAAACACGATGAGGGTGGAAAGGGGAGCCGGTGAGTCGGAATACCGACCAGTGTGCCGCTTCACTTAACGAGCAAGTTGATTTTAAATTGTTTTTGCAATTGGAGCATGCGATTAAATGTAAATAGTTGCAGTTTCGTTTTGGACCAACTTTAAAGGCCCGTCCCAAATTTACAAATTAGCCTTAACATGAGCTGGCCATCTCGTTCTAACTATACCCATTCCTCTCTCTCTCTCTATCTCTGTAAAGTCACTGTTTTGTATACCCTTTCTCATACTCACTATATTTCCTCTTTAAGCTGCTTAACACCAATGGAACTAGAAGTGTGTCTTAGGTTTCGGCCTTGACTCCACTTTGTCCTCGGCCTCTGGCCAGCTCGCATAAATAATGTTTAGGCTTTCAGTTTTAGACCCATCTTGGGCCAGCACTGTGTCGCTCCTACTTTGTCTGCGCCCACTTAACGTTCGTCTGAGACAAATGTTTATAAACCGCTTAATTATTCACTTGGCCTTTTTCCTACCCAGCCCCCAAAATCCATCCTTTCTTCTGCTGTTTGGGGTGGAGTGCGTGAGAGCCGGGTTCTTCGGCTTGTCCGGGTTTTGGTGGCACGCAAAACAAATTGACACAAAGGCTCAGATTTTGCGGTGTTAAGTCGAGGCGGCATAAATCACGACTGAAACTCTCTTCTTGGTCGCCACAACTTTTGGGGGGTGCAACTGCTTAAGCAGTTCTGGGCTATATTTCATAATTTTTGTTGGCTAATGAAAAATTCGTTGCGCGCTGAAAGGGCAGCCAGCACTCACTTGATGGGCTGCCCGATATAAATGAAGGCAAACCAAAAAGACAGATCTTTAGAGAAATTAGCAAAGGGGAAAGGGTTTCGCTAAAAGAGAAGAGACAATAAAGAGGGGTAAGCGAATAGCTAATTAAATTTATCAGCTAAGTGTGGGCTGTTCCTTCATCCTCGATTTATCTGCGTTGAAATGAAGGAGAAAGCTGAATGGGAAATATTTAAAAATTTATGATTGCTTCTTTAAGCTTTTGCTTACATTATCAAAGTAATTTTGTTTCTTCTTTCCCTTAACATCTTTCATCCTTTACCTCTTTCCTATGCTGTGTTTCTACCCACATATAGGTATGTACTTCCCTTATTTCGGCTACATTTTTTCGTCATTTTCTTAGCCACTTTTTGTGACCACTGTTACCCCTGGTATCATTTCAACACTCCCAGCAGCCGCATTATTAAGCCATACCATTGCATACGTAACAGAGATACTATTCCTTCCCCCCATTCAGACAGATTCCAACAATACCCTACACTGGCCCACACTTCCTTCTTCTTCTGGAGGTCCTTCACACCATAACAGGAGAGGGAGGGAGGGGGTACGGGACTCATGCTCGGCTGCAAATTGACCCGATTCGCAATTGTAAATGCAACACGCACGCACGGCCAATTGGCAGCATGTCAAGCCAACTCAGCTCTCCCACTCCGGGGTCCAACTCGACTCGACTCAAACGGAGCTGGGGCTCAGGCTGCAATTTATTTGCAACATACTCGGGTATAGAAGGAGTCTAGGAAGGCAGGCAAGTAACATTACAGATAAGGTGGGGCAAAGGGTGAGAGGTTGCCTGACCCAAAGACATCGACTTCGGCACTGCCTTACCTGTTATTAAATACACTATGAAGCTGTGTGGCGACACAGTGTTGAGGATGGAATGGTATAGGCATCATCCATCCAGTCAGTCAGTCATTGTGTGGCAGACTAAATATAAACTGCACTTCAAATGATGGGGCAAGTCTCTGTATCTCTGTATCCGAGAGTGTGTGACACTCTATATATCTGTGTGTGTTTCTCTGTGTGTGTATGGGTGTGTGTGTGTGTTCGTTCCATTTTGCCCCGCTGTCAACGCAATTGCTGTCATTGCACTTAACGCACTTGCGCCCATTCCGAGGGGGTTGGACAGCGAACAAGCGGCAGGCAGCAGGAGACAGATAGAGGATGGGGGGATGCATAGCAGCAGCGGCTCCCCGTGCAGCAACTGGCTGCAATTATGGCGTCTCAATGCATTTTGTGCGTGGCTTTGTCAGTTAGCCTGGAAGCCTGCCGCTGCATATTTGCAACAGCAACTATGGGCCAGCTAGCGGCAGCCCGTTATGTGGCAGCTGCTGTCAGGCCTGCAGTCGGTTGACGGACGAAGCAGCCGAGGAGTACGGCGGATAGCAGGAGGCGGGAGCCGGAGCCGAAGCCGGCAGCGGGACAAAAGCGTTTTGCTAGACACAAAAGCTTTGAATGCCCACGGGGCAGCCATTAGCCTAATAACGCCATGCACTAACACACACATGGACGAACACACAGTCACATAGATACACTTTGCTACAATACGGCAGGCGTAACATACTACTCAACAAGCACAGTGGAACAATAGTAGAAGCAAAGTGGAAAAACAAAATTGGTTTTGGCAGAACTTTTGGCACTTTAAAATAGAATGAAAATTCTTTAGGAATATATAAACATAATGAAAATCTTTCTTTGAATGGTATATGTATATGTGCCGAACCACTGTGCAATGGGACGATGCCGAGGTTGAGATGTCCCCAGACTAACTCCCCGACACGATAGCCTCATTGTCTCGCATGGGGCGGGGTGGGGTTTTTTGAGCTGCTGTCACGTGTGGCCCACAACCACAAACAGCAGCAACAATAGTTGCAACCAACTGTATGAGAGAGAAAGAGTGACAGAGAGAGAACGACAGACAGAGAAAGATAGAACAACAGACAGAGAGAGAGATAGAACAAACAGACAGACAGACAGAGAGACAACATGATGAGAGCGTCGCCTCAGCTTCGTTACAATTAACATAAATAATAGCCAAGTGTTCGGTCGGTCGTTCTGCTGGCTTTTTTGTTGTTGTTTTCGTTGTTGTTTTTTTGGCTGCAAAGTGGAAATATATTTTTCACTTTTCATTTCTAATTATGACGCCGGGGACATGCTCCAAATGCCACAAACAAAAATGTGTTTTTGTGTATAGTATTTTGCATATTGTTTGTTGCGGTCACATATACAATAGTAGGTGAAAGGTTTTGCGTTTGTGAATACTATTATGAAATACATACGGGCCACAAATGGTAATAGGACCCTCGATGGAGATGCCTATAATTGTGAAGCAGTTAAATGGCATAAATAGTGAATGGGTTTGGGCAAATAGTTGCATGAATCAATCAGCTTTTTGGGGAGTTGTGAGAGTTGTAGTTGCAATTAGCTATTATAAGCAATTATCTATTATTAGTTCAGTCAACAGTCTAAATTAACATAAGAGAATTAAACCTATTCTTTGACGCTTTTCTTTTCAGAATCTTCAACTAGAATAGTGTCTGGACTACCTATAACGCTTCTGCTTATAAATATTGCATATAAAACAGCTTTCACATCTGATTTGCCAGTAATTTTCTTTTGCTGTATTTACTTTAATTTCACACATCTTTCACATCTTTCACATACCTTCTATATATCTATTTGTACAATCATAGCACTCTAAATCACAGCTAAAAACATAGCTCTAACAATTAATCACTCAAAAGTAATCCAAATGTGATCCAAAAGTTTTCCAAATGTATCCCCAATAAAAAACATATATTATTTATTTACTCAACCAAATTTTCGATTTAACTTTGACTTAAAGCTAAAAATTTGTTGGCCTCAGCCCGAAAATTGTTACATGAAAGTCGTCCAAAAACAGTTGCCGTTTGCTGTCAAACTCTGTTTGAAGAGCCCCGCAGCAGTCGGAGCTTTACTGCTTTACTTCACCCTCAGCCTCCACCTCCCTTATTGCTACTGCTCCTGCTCCTACTAATGCTCCTGCTCCTGCTCCTCTTACTGCTACTGCTACCCAAACTCATTCCTCACAATGTGTGGCAGCAACGTATGGTGGGTAAGCATTTTGTGGCATTCCGTTGCTGTGATGCAGTAGTAACAGCAGCTTACGTTACGTATACGCAATGTCTGAGGTTTGGCAATAAAATTGCACATTGTTGCCTTTAGTTGTTGTTGTTGTTGTTGTTATTTTTGTTGGTGCTTTGAAAATACCAACCATTGCAAGATTTATATGTTTTAGCCCGCTTAAGTGGTAGTCAGACATTGGTTTTAGAGGTCTCCCTCTCTGTCTCTCTGTCTATCTTGTATCCTCTGTGTTTCTCTGGGATAAGACGACTTTATAAGTCTAGACGGAGATGGAGTTTAAGTTGGATGTGAATGTATGTTTGTGTATCCAAAGAGAAGAGGGTCATTCGGTGGTGCTTGGTGACATTCAAATGCTCAGTAAAATATCAAATGCTCAGCCATCTGCTGAGATTTATGCGGATGATGTTCCCCCGTATCAGTCCAGTATCCATGGAGTTCCAGGGTCAAGCATTTCTGTGGGTGTTCATAGTTTTTCGGGGGGGGTTGTGGGGTTGATGGCCAAGCAAAACAACTTTCTATCAACATTTCCTACACACACAAAATTCTTCTGTCTATCTTTTGTTGTTGCTTTGTATTTACTATATATATTTCTTTTGGCCATATTATTGAGCAAGTTTCCTGGTATTTCGAGCACAACTTATGGTGCAAAAATTGAATTGAATTGGGTACTCAGGCAGTGAGGAGCACCAGGAACGGAAAGGAGGAGCAGGAGAAGAACCGGGAAGAGGAGCAGAAGAAGGACCGGGAAGAGGAGCAGAAGGAGGACCAGTACTAGGACCTGGAAGAAGAGCTGAAGCAGGACCAGGGCCAGGACCTGGAAGAAGAGCAGAAGCAGGAGCAGGAGAAGGACCGGGAAGAGAACCAGCAGCAGGACCCAGTACCCAGTACCATGCTGGAGTTGCTCGTGCCGACTTCCGAGAGAGAGAGAGAGCGAGAGAGGAAGTCGCAGACCGTGCTAAACCAAAACTTTTCTGCTTTTACAGTCAACTTCCTCTCTCACACACATACACATACACACAAACACTCCGATACAGCCGCCCAAAATTTGTTTAATTAAAATTTTTGTGTAAAATCTGTAAATTGTTTTCACTTCGTTTCGTTTGTTTTTTTTTTTTTGCAAAATAGTTTTGACAACACACAAAAATTATTGCCACCCAAAAAACTATGAAAATTGTTTAATTATTGCACAAAACGGTCATAGCAAAAATCTTAAGGAAATTGCTTGGAGATAGTTTTTGGGGAACTATTAACTTACTTTTGGCAGTGAGTGTCTCTGTTTGCACTTTGATTTGGGGTTTAGGGATAAGGAGACACTTCATCTGAAAGTAACTTGAAGTTGAAGTGGTTCTTTGTGTTCCACTTACCCTTTAATAAAATTCCCCATTCATGCCACATCAATGTGCCCCAACGTAGCTCAATGTCTGATTGTCTAACCATCAATTATTTGCTAATTCGTGCATAATATAGTTATATAATTGTGACACGCACTGACAACAGTTGTTGTTGTTGTTGCTCCCCTCTTCAAATGCCACACAAAATTCATCAATTTATCATGCTGAAAACGATGGGAGAGAGAGATAGAGACAGAGAGGGATAGAGACATCGATTGTGTGTGTGTGTGTGTTTGTGTTTGTGGAAACTATCCACACAAAATGTCTACCCCCCATAGAAAGCGACGAAAACCCACAAAATTATTCAAGTCAATGAACAATTTAATTTATCATTAATATAAAATCCGACAAAAGGCAGAGCCATTGAGACGTGGTGGGGATTGGGGGTTGAGAAGTGTCGCCCTGGCGTGCTGCCATCGAATGCCACTTGAGCTAATCTCATATATCATCATCCACGGGGATCTGCTAACGAACGAATGACGGTGAAAATGGAGACAAAGCCAAAATCAAACAAGAATAGGGATGATACTAGTCCCAGCTAGTACCAGTTCTGAATACCCTAGATTTGATGTATAATGTAGTACTGTAGTAGACACTGTATGTTACTGTATATATACGCAGAATGTTGTAAACAGCCCTCTAGATGATAGGACTCTGTGGCATGGTATGGCCAGACCTGACCAAAAAGACTGACTTCAACCTGACCCCGACACTGCTGTGCTCCTCGAACAATTTTTCTAATATGTTTGATTTTACTTTCAAATCGGGCGACCTCTGGGGGTGTCCCTGTCGCCCCCCCCGATATTGGTCTGCCCGCTGACTGCCATAATTCTGAACGGGAAACTTGCTGGCATCAGCAGCAGAGGCATGAAGCAGAGGCCAAAGCAGAGGCAGAGGCATGAAGCAGAGGCATGTGGCAGGAGGCAGGGACATGAGGCAGAAGCAGTGGTAGGAGGCAGAGGTATGAGGCAGGGGACAGAGACAGAGACAGAAGCAGTGGCTAAGGCAGCGGCAGAGACATGAGGCAGTGGTATGAGGTATGAGGCAAGACGCAGAGGCATGAGGCATAAGGCAAGACGCAGTTGCAGACAGCACGGGGGCAGCCAACAGTGGCAGTGACAGTGGCAGTGGCACAAGCAGCAGTGTGACCATTAATACTCAATTGGCTGTGGTTCGCCGTTGTGGTTCGTGGTTACCCCCCCCCCCCCCCCACTCTATCTCCCTCTCTATCTATCTCTTTCTACCACTATCTATGCCCGGGGTTTTCTCTACTTGGCTGGCTGCCCGTCTCATCTTTGTCGTCTTGTGCTGACACTTGAATTGAATCGAAATTGGTTATTAGCAATTCTTACGAGAATCCCAACGACCGACAACAGAGAGAGAGAGCGATATACATACACACATACATATGTACATATATATTGGCAGAGAAAGAGAGAGAGTGGGACAGAGAGTAGGATGTTTCTAGCAACACTTGAAAAGCGAATATGTTGAAAAAAATCAAGTCGTGTATAGGAAATAGTGCTGAAAGTGGTCAAGACTTACTTGGTATCCATGAATCAAATGATTAAAACCGATAACAGTATTCCAATTCCAATCAACAATCAATATATAGTATGTACATATGTATGTAGTATATATATGTAACAAATCCTCAACTATTGATACAAAAGTCTAGGTCATGGCAACGATTCTCCCTAGCACAAATACCCGCCGGATAAATGTAGATAACCCATATATATATATAGTATAAAGATTGGAAATATACGAGTACATAATATATATACGCATGTGTGTGTGTGTGTGTGTATATCTGGTACGCAATATTTATTTGCCACCTCAATTTTTTATGGCCACAAGTGTGACAGGAAACGAACAAAAGCCTCCGGGGGCAAGTCAACTTTTGCCCAGTTTGATAGCCCGGTTCGTGTCAATGCAAACAATGCAGAGCTAAAAGTTGGCTAGTATACTGAAACAGGAAGCTGGCAAGCAGGAAAGCGGACATATCAATGGTTATTTGGAGGCAAAATGAAATCGTTTTTCTATGTGTCTGTGTGTGTGCAAGTTGCGTTTCCGTGGAATGGCAGTGGCAATGGCACCGGCACAGCTCCATGTTTACGATTCGATCGCATTCGCACACGATTTTGAGTTTGATTTGTTTGCACAAAACTCGGTCGCATACAGTTCTGTGTGTGTGTGTGTGTGAGAGAGAGAAGTGCATTCGCTTGGAATATCTAAGTTTTCGTGCTCCTTTCCCTTACTAGTAGTGCAGTGCACTCGCACTCTCCCCGTGTTCTGGCTCAGTGGGTTTTCTGCTGATGTTCGCACAAAAATCGAGAGAGCTCAAAATCGCATGCTTTATGCATAAATAAACAAATCACTGAAATCAAAAACATTGAAAATGACTTCAAAACTCAGCTCAATGTGCAGCGCAATCTGCTGACTTGAAAGAGTGCGAGTACTATGTGTGTGCAGATTCACATTCACATGTGAATCCATATCCATATCGCAGCATCGACATGGTGGCCATGGGATCCATGGACATGTGTGCTCTCCCTACGTTTTTCGTTGATTCCACTCGTATTTATTTTGGAGGGTTTTCACTTGCCATTTTTGATATTTTTTCGGCGTTTTGGCTGACATAAGATTGAATCGAGAAGGGAGTGGAGAGGCGAGGAGAGAAGAGAGACATAAGGGAGAAACTTGTTTGGTGGTTTGACTTTAAAGAAACTGATTTACGTGGAAAATATAGGTTTAAATGTAGTAGTAGCAGTAGTGGTAGTAGTAGTAGTAATAGTAGCCGTAGTAGTAGTTAGTAGTAGTAGTGAATAGTAGTAGTAGTAGTAGTAGTAGTAGTAGAAGTAGTAGTAGTAGTAGAAGTACTAGTAATAGTAGTAGTAGTATTAGTAGTAGTAATATAGTAAGTAGTAATATTAGTAGTAGTAGTATTAGTACTAGTAGTAGAAAGTAAAAGTAGTAAGTATTAAGTATTAGTAGTAGTAATCGTAGTAGTATTAATAGTAGTAGTAGTAGTAGTAGTATTTTTAGTAATAGTAGTAATAGTTGAAGTATTAGTGTTAGTAGTAGTAGTAATAGTAGTAGTAGTAGTAGTAGTAGTTTTATTTATTTAATTTTTATTTAATATAGTTAAAGAAATAAATTATTAAATTACATTTTCGAACTAATCTGTTGGCGAAATTTTATATGGGCCTTTTGCAGTAGTAGTAGTATGTTATCATTTATTTTATTTAATATATTTAATATTTAAATTTTTTGACATTTATACGTTTATATATGTATGTATGTATGTATTTTATTAAATTTATTTAACATTATTTTTACATATTTATCGTACATATAAACATATGTATGTATGTATAGTTAATGTACTACATATATATGTATAATATGCATCCTACTTTTTATGCCTCTAGCTGAATATTTTCTATAATATTGCCAAAGCCAAATGAAGGTTATGCCTGCTTGGCTTGGCCCATTACATTACAGGTCTTAGTGTGCCTTCCGGGGCCACCCTCATGCATATTTATGTATGGGCCAACCCCCCACATACGGCCCACAAATGAAGTTAGCCCAATCATCATCCAATTATAACTGTAAAATTATACTAATTACAAACTTTGAAATTAGAAATATGCAAATCTCAATCTTTGTGTCGGTTGTGTGTTGGTTGTGTCTGAGAGAGTGCAAAGTTTTGTATGATTAAAAATATTCCTCTATGTGTGTGTTGGTGTGTGTGTGTGCCCCTGTCCTGTGCTGTCCGTGGGTGAGATGCATACATTTGCTTAAATTATATTGACACGAACGCCGTGCAAGGCGATGTCTGCCAGACTACAGATAAGTGAGCAAAAAGCAAAGCAAAGCGAAGCTCTGCCAGCGAAGGCCATCAAAAAGTCGACGCTTAGAGAGTCAGCCAAGCGGACACTCTATACGGACACTCCCGGAGGTATATTAATCCATACATAGAGTTAGACAGAGAGAGGGAGAGAGTGGGAGAGAGAGGGAGTGTGTGTGTCAGAAAAAGAGAGACACACTCATGAAAGCCAAGCCAAGACCGTAATGCATAAATTATGACAGAGCGAAAAGCTCACAAAATGCTAAACTATACACACATCCATCCCCACCCACACGGCATAAAGTTAAAACAAAAAAAAAAAACAGAAATTATCTCATAAAAATTAAAACAAAATACATGAAAGCAGAACTAAAAAAAATTAAAACAAAAATACATGAAAGCAGCACTATAAAAAATTAAGTTCGAAAAACTTAAATAGAGGTAAAAAACAAGAAATAAAAATGTTTTAAAAATACATGAAATATTGCCTATAAAAAAATAAGTTGGAAATAACTTAAATATTTAAAACAAGACGACAAAATATGTTTAAGAAAAAATAAATTGGTTTTTATAAGTACATATATTTGAGAGGTGTTTCGAGGGTTTGGAATAGTAGTAGTACTATCTATAGTATCTATACTATCTATACAAGCAACCAATGCTTTTTGTACAGATATATGTACATTGAAGTTCCAAAGGTCATCGCTTTTTTCTGGAACTGGAAACAAAGAATCCAGAAACCAAATGCTTGTACATAGCCCCCATTGAATGCCAAGAAGAAATGCCATTAGAAGAATGCCTTGGCGACACTTTGTTGCCCAATTAGCGCATTCCCGTAGTGCCATCTCCCTCACATAGTTCCATTACAGTAGAGGGTAGGTAGGGATAGCAAGCCATTTCAGATATGCCAAACACGTGTCCTCTTGCCGTTTGAAAAGGAATGGCAGCGTTGGTCACGTTCGTGGCAAGTAAATTCAATCAATTTGGGACTAGTGACAATTGTTGCAAGTTGCAACCAATTCGGACACTCGCTTTCGCCTAATTGGTTGCTAATTGTAAATGCATTTTAGTGCCCAGCTGCACTCGAAGGTCACCTCTAAGAAACTGGCACTGTTTCGGGTAGTTCGGCACTGTCTTGGCCCAAGACTTTCGGGTAGTTTGGCACTTGTCAGCCTCAGGCTTGGCTTGGCTTGAATAGTTTGGTTTTTTTTTCGTTTCGTTTTCGTTTCGGCCTGCCAATTTCCATCTACGCATTACTTGATCATTTTCCAATTGACAGCCCACCCACAGCTGTTGCCCAAGGTTTTCCCTCTCAGCTGCCTGCTGTCTGTTTTCGAATTGTCAAATTAAAACGGAAAAATGTTGAATTTGATTAGCGAAGCGTTAAAGAAAAGACACGGCCCCAAGAAGCAGCAGGCAAAAGCAAAGGGAGGTACGAAGAAAAAAAAGCAAAAGCAAGGAAGCAACGAAGCAGCAGAAGCAGCAGATGAGTACGAGGAGTACGAAGGCCAAAGATAATGAGTCTGTGTGTTGAGACATCGTTTAAGCGAAACTTTTTCGCGATTCCTCTGCGCCAAACTAACGTTGCCAGGGCTCAGCCAGGGTTGGATATGTCCAAGGAATAGAAATATAAACAAGAGTTCAGGGATGATATGGTTAGAGGTGGATAGAAGGGGTAAAGAGTATGGTGTAGTGTAGCTTCACTGGCAACCCACACACTTCATAAACTCCGGTTATCTTTGCAGCAGCTAGGCATAGCCTCAAACTATCATATAACATCATTCATATAAGGTACAATTGCTACAAATCTAGCTGATTTTTTCTTCATTTTCTTACCAATATTTTGTATTAAATTTTCAGAGCATTTCGGCGTTCCATCCCTGGTCAAATAGTTAGTCAGTCAAGCAGCAGGCAGCAGCTATCATTGGCAGTTACACACTGGAGTACATGGGGCAATGCTGCTGCAGCTGCTATTCCGGCAAAGCCCCACCCACACCCCCACCCACACCCCCACTCACACCCACACGCACACCCACACTGTAGTCACTCCTTTTGGTGGATAATTTCGTAATTATTTAACTTAATGGAAAACAAACTTAATTTTCGTGCAGAAGCGGAACAGAACAGCAGAAAAAGAATAGCCAAAAAAATTGCAAGTCAACTCTGGGATAGAAAAAGAGTGTGGCCAGAGGGTGTGACAGTGGCAAAGTGGGAAAACTATTTAGTTTCTTTGTGTGTGAGTGTGTGTGTGTGAGTGAGTGTGTCTGTCTGTATGTGTTTAGGGACGTTTGCTTTAGACAACCAACAGACAGACAAAGCTTGGATTGACGTGTTTATGCCTAATCCCCCGACCCAAAAAAGAATTACGCTATAATTCGTTTAAATTATTTATCCATTGTTCGGGTTTGAGGGCTTTTGGGCTAATTGACAGCCCCTGAGATTCTGCGATGCTGAGACTGAGGAATGGCATGGAAAATGGCCCCACCAAAATTGGGTGGTCAGGGAAAAATCCACGCGAAAATGGCAGCGAAAAGTGCAAGCCTTGCCAGCGAACTTATTGCGGGAAAAGTTCAAAGGTTTCCATAATGAAAAGCGAACTGAAAATTGATAATCCACCACCCCCCCTCCCTGCAACCCCCCTTCCGCTGCTGTTACTTTTCCACCAGGAGTTACTACAGCGGATAAAGTTTTCTGTGTGCTGAGGTCGCGGTACTGTCTGGGATTCTTGGTTATTAAGTGCCGCAAAAGTTCTCCAGCCAGGCCCCCCCAAAAATGATAATTGGGCATTGAGAAGAGCATTTTGCACTGCCCCTACCCCTGCCCGTGCCCCTTTTTGACTATATCCGACCGTCGAAAGATGCATAATTAACACAAAATAATGATAAAGTTCATGGGCGAGCGCGGCGGCGGTTTTCTCTTATCTCCGCCCATTCAATTATGTAAGTGTCCCACACCTGCCTCCCACACCTCCCCCCAAACCGCCAATCCAACCCAATCCAAGCAAAACTAACGCTCAAGTTTCTCCAGGGAGAGAGAGAGAGAGCGAGAGAGATTTACAGCAAAACTTCGGTAGAGATGCATTCTCAAGTGAAGTGAAGCCGGGAATTTGGAGGGAGGAAGTTCGGCTCTTTTGGCAGTCGCTGTCCTGACGGTCCTAGAGGGTTGTAGTCTTTGCTGTCCTGGCGGTCCAAGAGGGGTTTAGTCTTCGCTGTCCTGGCGGTCCAAGAGGGGTTTAGTCTTCGCTGTGCTGGCGGTCCTAGAGGTTTGTAGTCTTCGCCTTGGGTTGCCATTCGGAGGGGTCATTGGCCAGACAGACAGGAGCCCAGCAGCGGAAATTGTTCAGCAATCAGCCTTGAGCAGCTTAAGAGGTTTGCAAAAATTAATTTGATGGATTGAAGATAGATTCAAATTGGGATGATGTGAGATTTGAAGCCCATAGAAAGCCATATCTATCGCTTATCATAGTTCGAAAAATTCTAAAAATTTCTCCAGTGTATCCTACCGGTATGCCAATCGCCGTTTGTATATCGATAATTGTATTCCAAATTGCTCAGTTTAACATCTAGTCAAAATCGCACTCTAAGTCTCTCTCGGAGTCTCTCTCTGAGTCTCTGAGTCGCTCTCCTCTCGCTCCCTCTTAGTCAAGGTCTTGCGGTGCATAATGCTTATTAAGGAGTGTGCTGTGCTGCCACAGTCCATGATGCCCCGAACCCCAAACCCAAACACCACCCACTTGCCACTATTTTTCTTCTATGCAACCCATAACACTCTGTACCCACTCCCACTCTCTCTCTCTCACTGGCACTCTCTCTCTCTCTGGCACTCTGTGTCTCTCCCCTCTCTTTGGGGTTCTCCAACTGTTTTGCTATGACGCTTGAGTCAACATTAATTTAAATGAGTTGCCACTTAACTTTTAATTAAAAATTCACTTTTTATTTATTTAGTTGGAAACGGAATGGACTGGCGCCGACCCAAACCTGGGTCCGCCCAGCAACCACCCGCCCCCCATGCCCATTTCCCATCCCCCTCTTGCACTTATGCTGCATCCCTCTCGCGCTAACTTTGATTTAAAAAAGTAGCGCCAACTAAAATAAAAAATTGCACAACAAAAAAACTAAAAAAAGAAAAATAAGTAGTAGAAAAAGGATGGGAAAGGGTGATGGGGGGTGGGGGTTGCATTCAGTTTGGCCAGCATACGCGCAGTTTCACATAAATTAGAGTTTGTATTATTTTATTCTGCTTGAAATGAGCACAAAATGGGGTTTTCATTTAATTTGGCGCCCCCGCGACTTTAATTGCCATTCGACTAAATAAATATATATTCGCGAATGAACAAACAACAAAGTGTAGCGTGTGATATGTGAGGAAGAGTGAGTAAAGAAAAGTGGGGGGGTGGGGGGAGTTTAACAAGTTCTTTGCTAATCCTTAATATGTGAAGACTGACTAAAGAAAAGTTGCAGGGAGGTGGGAGTTCATCAAGTTCTTAACTAATCCTTATATTTCCACCACCTGGAAGTGGCATTCATTTTCAGCCAGTGTTGCACAATTTTGAGACCTGTTGAGACTCTATAGTCTTATACTCTATATTCTTATACTCGTATATTCTTATACTTTTATATTCTTATACTCTATATTCCTTATATCCTGGGAGTTGCATTAATTTTCAGCCAGCACTTGTAAAATGTTGTGACTTGCTGAGACTGCTATATATTTTTATACTCTTATATTCTAATACTCCTATATTCTCATACTCTTATATTCTTATACTCCTATATTCTTATACTCTTATATTCTTATATTATATTCCTAATATCCTCTTACTTTCATACATCAAATCGCTTCGAAACACAGCAAAAGCTCTCAGCTATTATTCTTTATGTTAAATCTCTAGCCAATTCTTAGTTCCAAAAATTTCATTCGGCAACAAACTTGTCTCGAATTTACTGATATACATACAGACATATATACATACATACTTACTTAAGGCATCCCTTGGCATCGATTCAGCAACAATTCGAACTTTGTTAGCTTCTAATATTCTGATATTTTGAGTGTTGACTGGTTGGGTTGGGTGCCGTAGTCAGTGTCGGATTTGATGCCCATGTGTTAATTTTGACTGCAAGGACATGGCCAATTAATTACAATTGAACTGCTTTCACACACACACAGACACACACACTAACACACACACATACATATGATGAGAATACTCAAAAGTCTGAATGTGATGTCCACCCCACACAGTGTCCACGCATATTAAATTTATTTGCTGAAGTCTATTGAAGCTGTTAGCCAGAGAGCTTGTCATGGTGGGAAAGGGAAAGAGGCAGCTTGTCATATTAGGAAGGGGAAAGGGTAAAGGGGAGCTTGTCATAGTGGAAAGGGGAAAGGGTAAAAGGGAGCTTGTCATAGTGGGAAAGGGTGAGAGAGAGAGAGAGAGGGACGGGGGCAGCCAGTTGCAGCCCCTTCAACTGGAATTGATGCATTTACATCCGTTTGTAATTTCCTACTTGTGCATGGCATACACAAGGATTCACTGTATCACATTGCATTGCTGCTCGCCACCAAAAACCTGTTCCACCAATGTTATGCAGTCAACCCAATAGCAATTTCAATTCCAATACCAGTCAGGGCTCAGTCACCCCTCTCTGTCTATATTTGGGCAGTCGCACTTCAATCCTAGCAGTTGTATTGCTTTAATTTCATCATCATCATCATCGCACCCCATGACCCCCGACTGCATGCAAAATTTTCCCACCTCTCGCTGGGTGTGTGTGTGTGAATTTCCACAGCTCCGTCAATATTATTGATCTGGCGTCAAAATTTCGTATGGTAGGTTGGTGAGGGGGGAAAACCCAGCGTCTGTTCCACACACACACACACACAGAAATTTTGTGGCAAATTTTCATAGTTGGCCTATTCGCACTATTCGCACGGCCCCTGGTTGTCGCAGCTGGAGGCAAATTTGACTTGTGCTTGAAGCTATGCGCTGAATATGAACCAAAAGTAATCGCCCTTAATCGTCCGACTTTGCAGCAATTACTCGTAGCTTTCATGCAAGTAGCCATCAGCCGTATTATTGTACTGAAGTTTTTGGCTGATGTTTGCCGATGCTATTGTAGGAGATGGTAATGGGAAATCGATGATAATATACCAAACAGAAGTTATCTGATATCTTCAAACTAAATGATGAAACACCTCTGTAACAACTTTAGAATTTGAATTGGATATTGGATTCGGTTTCATTTTAGTGTCTATGATACGTTGAGCAACATCATAATATGGACGGGGGCTCTAACAGACACTTTGAGATATTCAGAACGAGCTGTCTTCGGGAAAAATAACATCAAATCCCATACCATTAAATGGATATTCTTGTAATTTGTTTCATGGTCTGAGAGATCATGGACCCTTCGTATTTTGTGTAAGAATCTCTGGAGAAAGATCCCAAAATCCTCCAGATCCTGCAGTTCAGAGCTTTACTTCAAAGTCGCTAGATGGCGCACCGTTTCGAAGCGACTTTTCTTCTTATTTTTCGGTGTTCATAATTATTGTAGCGCCACTAGTGTCCATTTACGTAACTATCGAATTAAGTTTAGATCCAATATAGCAAAGAAATAAACCACATTTGAAAATGTATAGAATTTCGCATTCGAAATATTTTTCGTTCAGTTTTAGACCTATTTAGCGAAGAATTAAACCACATTTGAAACAGCATTTCGATGTTCGAAATGCAACAGTGGCGCCCTTTACCATGGCGACTTCCTCAATGTACGCTCTATCGGATATTTATTATTACCTTTCCAAGATGAAATTATGCAAGGCAGCCGCACAGTGGGACCCAATTTGACAGCTTTGAGTGTGTCAGCCTCTGCCTTACGTAAACATTTGCGGTGTAACAATTTGTATGTGGAGTGGACAATGAAATCAGCCATCAATTATTAGAGTTTACTTACGTTAGACTGCACGCCTGTGATTTAGCAAAAATATTTTAAGAATTAGTTTGTGAACAATCTCTTTATATATTCCTAATTGGAATTATACAAAATCATGAAACGATAGAAAATGAAGAAATATTGACCGAATAGAATTCAACCCGGGAGGCCCCCATATTGTCTAGTGGTTAGGATATCAAAAAAATCAAAAAATTCGGCCGGCTCACCCGGGAGGCCCGGGTTCAATTCCCGGTATGGGAAACTGTCAAAAGTTTCTTTTTTTTCGCTCGCTCGTTGCTTTTATATTATTTTGTATTCTTTATGGATAATGCCTGATTAAATTATGGATGCTATTCGTATGGAACGGATAATCCAATCCCTGCCCAGTAAGATATCCCGTGTGAGATATCCCCACACAGCCAAGTACTTCTAAAGCTTTCACAATATTTGCTCAGCTGTCGAAGCTTTATATATCAATCCAATACGAGTATATTTAACTATTTATATACTTTGGTTGCAAAAGAATTGGGCTACAAAATTTGTAGTACAAATCAGACAAAAATCTCTTAAATATCAGATGTGTTCTGATATCTCCCATACCCTTGGGTTCTATAATACTCTTTTGATCTGGCAGCGGTTCAATGGATTACTTGAATCTAAATTCCCTGCAACCAGCTTGGGTGCTCAGACCGCGGAAGGGATTTCTGATGGTCTCATTGCGTAAGTGATCCTCCGTCAGACTTATGGTGGTAACATTTGGGCAGCCAGCCGAGCAGGATACGGATCCGCACACGAGCCGATTGTCAATGCAGTTATCGATGAGCCGCAGGGCTGTTTCGATGGCAGCACTGGTGGCATACACCTGACCAGTGGAGCATGTCCAGGCAGCTCTAATGCGCGAGTCCGCGGTGCAATCGGCATCTTTGATCTGGGTATTGAAATTGTTTTGGTTCGTAACTGAATACGCATTGGCAGCGGCAATCTGTAAATTGGAAATTGTCAGTATTTAAGTACGGATCATGGGGGGGCCTGGTGGGTGGGGTACTCACCACTTTGGTCACACAGAGCGTGTAGTTTAGTTGGGAACTCGGATAGTTCTTGACACAATCCGCCAGGGAGTTCTTCAGATTGGTATTGTAGTAATTCTTGAGAGTGTTGTACGCATTCTGGACGTAGTTTAGAACGCCACTGATGGTCGCCTGGCATTTGGTTACACCCAGTCGGGCAGTGGCTATCGTTGGTATGCTCGAGCTGTAGTTCTGGACGCACTGCCTGTGCCAGGGATCGATCAGGCCGAGGGGATCTATGCGCGCTGAAGACTCCTCCAGCTTCAGTTGCACGAAATCGGCCTGCACATCGATGAGCTGCTGGCGTTTGCTGAACAACGTCTGAAAGTTGGCCATTGCCTCCTCATACTGCCTGATTCGTGCATCATACTGCCGCTGATTCTGTGCTATATAATCATCCAGCGAATTGCTGACATTCGTTGACGACTGCTGGCCCACGGCGAGTCCCAGAATTACCAGGCTGCTTATGATGGCTACAAGAAAGCTCTGCATCTTGACTGTGACTGTGAATCGAATAATTTCTGGGCTACAATTTATATAGACGCTTTCTTATCGCGCACGGCCCGGCCCGGCCCGGCCCGTACTTCCCCTGTAATCAGCTGCGACCTCTATAAACTCGATGCTACTTGTTTTTTAGCACAACCAAATCTTTCTCTATATATCGTCAGAGCACAATGGTCTTGAAAGCTCCAGCTGACAAGATGTTTGCGTAAGGCTCTGTCCCTCTCGCCTGGATTCACAATTCGCGGAATCAACTTAAGTTCTGTATTTGCACAAGAGTGAAAAATTAATTTATTTCCTAAACGAAAAGCTCTTGACAAGATTACTTTATGGACAGGCACTTGGAGTAGAGTAAATATGGCAATTATCTAAGTAAAGGTTTTAGGGCGACAAAATAAACTAGAAAGTCACACGCATAAGCTTTAGTTGATCTCGATGTGAGGGAATTTACATACATGCCACAGATGCAACAAGATTGCAAGTCGAGTGTGATTCAATCAGTCAATCATTATTGACACACACACCTCTAACCTCGAACTTTCTAGCAATGATTTCAGTGTTTCTTTGTTATACCCGTACTCGAAGAGTAAAAGGGTATATTGTATTTGTGGTAAAAGTGGATGTGTGTAACATAGAGAAGGAATCATTTCCGATCCTATAAAGTATATATAGTATATTCTTAATCAGCATCAATAGCCGAGTCGATATAGCCATGTCTGTCTGTCTGTCCGTCTTGTTTGTCGCCCATTGCTCGAAGGCTATAAGAGATAGAGCAACCAAATTTTTTTTCCAGACTGATGTGATGTCTCACTCCTAGAAAAATGCAGCGATATCCCTGAAAATTGAATTTTCATCAAAACGTTCATACATATGTTTCCACGTGAACGGCAGTTGGTTTTCCTTTTTCCGTTTTCCCTTTTCCTTTTCAATATAAATACCTGGCAGCAGTCATACATCCCCCAGTCACTGTCCTGTAAATGTGTTTCAGTTTCTAAATATAGTCTTGTAAGTTCTGGAAAACCAACGTTTATCTCCTAGGCTTTCGCCAACGACCATACTACGCTGAATACATCGGTTCTCGTCCGATCACCGAAATTAAGCAGCGTCGGGCGCGGTTAGTACTTAGATGGGGACCGCTTGGGAACACCGCGTGTTGTTGGCTTCGTCACCAACTTTTTGCCTTTTACCCCTTTTTCGTTTCTTTTTTTCATTTTCTACCTTTTATTTTTCATATTTCGCCTTTAAGTTTATTTTGGCAAAGGTACATCGACAAAATTAATAGTATCTGAAAATTAAATGTTCATTAAAACGTGAACGGCATTTGGTATTAAGCATCCTCCAATCGCTGCCCTGCCACTGGATCCTTTTTCCCGTTTTTCTGTTCCGCTATACCCATACACGCACAGTTCTTTATAATACAATATAAAGATCGCACACACACATTTTCGTACATAGAACAGATATTTTTGTATTACACGAGAGTCAGTCACATAACGTCATGAGCCGAACGCGGCAGCCATCAGAACCGAAGCACTGTATTGGCTGTAAGTTTTGAGCTTGGTCCCAGGAAATACAGGAGATTGGTTGCTTTTCCAGTATTATACAGTATATGCAAAAGACAGTTATAATCTCTTATCGTTTTATACGAATATCATCTCTAAATTGGTCGACAAAACATTAAGTTGATCTGAGTTGCAGGCTTTAACGAAAAAGAAGAAATTATATAAGAGCGAGCGAAAAAAAAAAGAAACTGTTACAGTTTCCCATACCGGGAATTGAACCCGGGCCTCCCGGGTGAGAGCCGGGTATCCTAACCACTAGACAATATGGGAGATGTATTTCTTGCGGTCGAATTTTCATCATTTTTATCGTTTCATGATTTTGTGAAATTCTCGAAGTCTATAAATAGATATTGTCGGGTTTCCAGCCAGATATTTCCCAACAAATTTGTCAACTAGCTTAGCTAAAGCAGGCTAACGTAAATTCTTATTATGATCGCTATTTTCTCGCCTTATCCCTCTTTTTATCGCTTTATCAGTGTTCTAACGCTCTCCTTTTATCGCTTCGTTTTGTCCTCTCGCTTGCATTAGGACACGGGCAATTCAGCACGCCTGCCCTTGAACTTAGTCTTGATCTAGCACTCACTTCTGACACATAGCACAATTGATCTTCAATCCGACTCCGTCTTGAATCGATCAGTTGCCCTACAACAATCGCACAACTTTCGCTGTTGTTCTGCTACTGTTGTATTTATTATGCAAAATAGCTACAATAAAACTCGCATTCATAAACTGAACAATCATCGTCACTTTAATAAATAAACATACGATTGTGTTACTTCAAAAAGTGTATGTCCAGGTGAAAAATCCTGAATTAATTGCATTCCAGTATTATCCAGTATAAGCAAAAGACAGTTATGATTTCTTATCGTTTTTATACAAATATCATCCCTAACTCGGTCGACAAAACATTAAGCTGATCTGAGTTCCGGGACTTAACGAAAAAAAGACAAATAATATAAAATTAAGGAGCGAAATAAAAAAAAAAGAAACTGTTTCAGTTTCCCATACCGGGAATTGAACCCGGGCCTCCCGGGTGGCTGGGTATCCTAACCACTAGACAATATGGGATATAACTTTGCTTTGGCCGAAATTTTTTGATTTTTATCGTTTCATAATTTTCTGTAACTTTAAATTAGGAGTCTATAAATAGGATCTTCAATCCGACTCTTGAATCGATCAGCTGCCCTATAAAAAACGAACAGCTTTCGCTGTTCTTCTGATACTATATATCCAAATCCAAAATTCAAAATATATCCGCAATACACTACAATAAAATTCGCATACATAAACTAAACAATCGTCGTCTCTGTAATAAACATTCAAAAAACTACTCAAGAAGTTCAGTAGCTCAGCAGCATCCTTGGATGCTTCCTTTTGATACCTAAAAATGTAACAATCCAGCAATGAAATGATAAAAAAATACAATCGGGTTGCTGACCTAATTCGGTCGACTAAACCTAAAGCTAATCTGACTTTCGGACTTTAACGAAAATTAAGAAAAAATAATATAAAAGCAAGGAGCGAGCGAAAAAAACTTTGACAGTTTCCCATACCGGGAATTGAACCCGGGCCTCCCGGGTGAGAGCCGGGTATCCTAACCACTAGACAATATGGGAGATGAATTTGTTCCGGTCGAAATTTTTTGATTTTTTTGGATTAATGATTTTGTGTAATTTAAAATTAGATGTCTTTAAATAGAAAGTGTCAGGTTTCCAGTCAGATATTCCGAAAATATCCTAGCTAAAAAATAAGGAGCGAGCGAAATAAAAAAAAAGAAACTGTTACAGTTTCCCATACCGGGAATTGAACCCGGGCCTCCCGGGTGAGAGCCGGGTATCCTAACCACTAGACAATATGGGAGATGAATTTGTTTCGGCCGAAATTTTTTGATTTTTATCGATTCATGATTTTGTAGAATTTAAAATTAAAAGTCTATAAATAGATATTGTCGGGTTTCCAGCCAGATATTCCAAAAATATCCTAGCTAAAAAATATCTTTCCTATCGTAAATTCTTGTATTTGATTGCTATTTTTACTGCCAATCTACATAAATATTACTGATCGCGCATCAAGTTTTTATGTACATAGATATTGAGGATTGAAATCACCCGCACGCACAATAGATGCATTCTCTGTATGAAAAGGTCAAATCATTAAGAGTTGTGGAACGTAGTCAACTTCATGCGAAATAACCAGAGCTGGCCGCATCTGTTCGGTGAAGGCGAGACTAGTAGAAGCCATTGAATGTGTGACTATTTCCGGCAAACAAACAAATGTACATATGTACATATTATATGAAAAATATAAAGCAGTCACCACCCCGGTATACGTCATCTATTGAGAAGTCACAGCTCTGACTGCTCTCTTTACAATTGAAGTCTTTCAATTTGTTTTTAACACTAAAAAAATATCTGAGACACATAGCAGAATGAAAATGAAGGAAAAGCTTGAAGCCAGCAAAATCTCGACTAGAAACGAACAGAATACCGACTCGGAGATGTCGTATACCAGTTCGGCATTGTGGGAACAGAAACCTCCTGCTGCCACTAAGAATAAGGATGAAGCGACTCCATGCTTCTTGATCTCTCCCGAGGAGTACTCGGGCTTGGGAGAGCAGACGGTTCCACTGCGCTCACTCTTCGACTTCTTGCCCCCGGAGGAAAATCCCATATACGTGGGAACACTGCCGCACACGAAGCCGATCCCCGAACTGATCGCCGAACAGGTGAGAGACAACGCAGGGGCCACTTTGGAGGTGAATATCGAAGAGCGTCAGTTCCACTGCATACCAAACCTTTTAAGGTGCTATTCGGTGTGGTTTGCGATCCGCGATTGGCGTACCCACAGTTTCACCTTCCTGCCGAGTCAGGTGCCGGCCAAAGGGTTCGAGTGCGCCTACGAATGGTTGCGCTTCCAGAAGCTGCCCAGCACTGCTGACGCGGTGCAGACACTGCAGGTGGCCAAGTACCTGAAGATTGACCTACTTGAACCCGAATGCTGGGCGGTGCTGAGCTCCAGTAGTCTGCGCGAAAAGGCCGCCTTTATGGTGTTTCGGCAGGCAAAGGCATACCCGGAACTTCGGGATGTATGCAAGGCGATGAGCGGAAGGATTCGAAATTACTTCCTAGCGCTCGTGGGGAGCAAATATTTCACCGAGCTATCAGTTGACGACCTGGAGTACCTACTTAAGCGCGACTCTATTGGAGTTAACTCCGAAATAGAGGTCTTCTTCCTGGTCCTGCGTTGGATGAACCTGGATCGCGACGAACGCCTGCAGTATCTGAGCCGCCTAATGGACTGCGTTAGATTCAATCTCATGCCGATTGCCTTCCTATGGACACTGCGCAACGGCTTTACGCACCCGGACAAGGATCACCTTTTCTCGGCGGACCCCATGCTGCTCGCCTTCAACACGGATCCTAAAACGGAAACGATCATTACCGATGCCATGTCCTACGTCGCCACGGCTGATTCTTTCCTTGGCGACTATGACAGCTTTTGGATCACATGCGACTCCATCGTTTGCCAGTGACCTATCCTCGCCACTACGTCTACCATCAGCAGTGTCCGTACCACAAGCACGTGCTAGGACTTTCCGACGTAACCTTAAATTTCAAAGCCAGCGACTTTGAACAGTACATCGGGTCCTTGCAGGAGCTGTGGGAAGGAGAAGGGCCGCCTTCGCATGGGGACGAGTTGGTAGTCGATGCGCAGCATAATGCCATGGGACCACTTTACCAAAGATGCTAAAATTGTTTTGTTTTGATTATTTATATTTATTACTTTTAAAATGTTCTCTAAGATAAACTTTCAATCCTCGGTCGCTGTCATTGGGGGTGGTCAGACTCAAAATAGCAATTTTAATGTACTGTTGGCAGTGAAAAAAGCGATAAAATATAAAAATTTATGTTAGGTTGCTTTAGCTAAGGTATTTGTAGAATTTGTTGTGAAATATCTGGCTGGAAACCTGACAATATCTATTAATAGACTTCGAGAATTACACAAAATCATCAAACGATGAAAATGCAGAAAATTCGACCGCAAGAAACACATGTCCCATATTGTCTAGTGGTTAGGATACCCGGCTCTCACCCGGGAGGCCCGGGTTCAATTCCCGGTATGGGAAACTGTTAAAAGTTTCTTTTTTTCGCTCGCTCCTTGATTTTATATTATTTTTTCTTATTTTTCGTGAAAGCCCGGAACACAGATCAGACGATAAGAAATCATAACTGTCTTTAGCTTATAATGGATTATAATGAAAAATTAAAATATCTCCTGTATCTCCTAGTCCCTAGCGTATATGTAAATACATATGTAGATGTGCCAGTTCATTCAAGGGATATGTCGCCGCTGAGTTTGCAGCGTACGTTCCCAGGTCATCGGTTTTGGTGTCTGCCGCGTTCTTCTGAGCTCACATACCCTTCTGAGCTTACATTCAATTTTTTAAGTATTATGACACTTTGTAAAGAAGCTTGCCCCATAAACTCAGAACCGTTATTTTGCATAGTCTTGAAATGGCTTTATTCTGCAAAGTAGCTGCCACATCGGGTGAATGAAATTAAAGTCAGCTATTTTGGCAGCCAGGAATATTCGGTTTGTAGCTGGCCGGCATGATATTTTAGTGTTGTTGCCAATACGCCATCTAGGCTATTCTACATTAATTTTACATTTCTACGTTTCGATAACCAAATACTCGATACATAATAATTCGGATGCCTTTCGACATGAAACATTAAACATTTTATATATGTATTTGCATTTCAGGTAAAGATTTCGTGGTAATATTTTTTTGTATGTAAAGAGAAAGGATGGAACTGCAAGTAGAAAATACAAACAGTACTAGAGGGGGTTAAGTGAGCTTAGCGCTATTTTTTCTCGTATTTAAAATATATTTTGAAAATAATAAGTTCAATTTGGGTATATTTCTGAAGGTGGTCACACTGAACCATACTGCAATTTGCAATTTAGAAAACTCGTACAAGTTGGTTTGTTGTTTGTTTTGTATTCGATGCGTATCCGTTACATTTATTTACCTGCAGGACAATGGAGGAGATATGCAGAGTTTGCATGGGAACGTCTGGAGCATTCACAAACATTTTCGACGAGCCAAAGGAATGCGACATCTGCATTGCTGACATGATATCGGAGTGCACCGGATACGTGGTTAGGCGAGGAGATTCACTACCAGAAAACATATGTCCGCCCTGCCTTGAGGATGCTGTCAGCGCATTCAATCTTAAGACAACCTGCGAGCAGAGCCATAAACTCTATTTCGAGCTGATGGAAGAGGCAAATGAAGGACTCTGTGATAATGAGGAGGACGAGGACTGGAACCCATCAGACAGTGAAAGTGAGCAACTGAACCAATTTGAAACCGATGCAAAGGTTCAAGATGAAAAGGATGGGGATCGTCGGTTCAAATGTAATCTTTGCCCAAAGACCTATCGGCACAATTATAATCTAAATAGACACAAAAATTCCATGAGGGTGAACGACCCCATCAATGCTCCCACTGCTCAAAGTGCTTCATATATAGGTTCAGTCTTGAATCGCACATCCGTACTCACACAGGTGACCGACCCTACCACTGCTCCTACTGCTCGAGGACATTTCATCACAAAGGACAACTCACCGATCACGTCCGTACTCACACAGGCGAACGACCATATAAGTGTTCCCACTGCTCGAAGTCTTATGCGTTCTCTGGATCTCTCCGGATTCACATCCGTACGCACACGGGTGAACGACCCTACCAATGCTCTCAATGCCCAAAGTCATTTACAACCAAATACAACCTTGAAATGCACACCCGCAGGCACACGGCTGGACGACTCTACAAATGCTCAGACAACTCGCAGTCATATCAGACCAAGTCCGATCTAAGCGAACACAGTCGCACGCATACCGGCGATCGTCCGTTTCGCTGCTCTCACTGTTCCAAGTCATTTAAGCAAAATGACGAACTCAAAAACACATCCGCACTCACACGGGGGAGCGACCGTTTCAGTGTTCTCTCTGCTCGAAATCATTTAAACAAAAATGCCAAGTCAGCGAACACCTTCGCACTCACACGGGGGAGCGACCATTTAAGTGTTCCCACTGCTCGAAGTCTTTTTCGAACTCTGGATCTCTGTGGGTTCACATCCGTACGCACACGGGTGAACGACCCTTCCCATGCCCTCACTGCTCGAAGGCATTTATAACGAAGAATACACTTGAAAGACACACCCGTACGCACATGAGTGAAGGACTCTACAAATGCTCCGTCTGCTGGAAGTCATGCAATACCAAATCCAATCTGACTGAACACATCCGTACACACACGGAGGAGCGACCCTATGAATGTAGCCACTGCTCAAAGTCATTTAAACATAATCAATCTCTTAAAAAACACACCCGCAGTCACACGCAGGTGGATAGTTAATACATTTCCAACTACAAGAAATATATCTTCCTATTTCAGTCTTCTACTTGTATTCCTGCAGTTTATTATAGTCGTTTTTCCTTATATCCAATATCTGAGATAACAAATCGCTATAGCAAGAAAATAAACAGATATTTCGTTTTGACGATCTAATCAAATCGAAAACTTGTCTGGAAGATAATGATATAAAGCCCAACTATTGAATTTCCATAGTGATTCCGGCCGTGTTCAGGAGCTGAAAGATTTTTCGTCTCAGGCCTGACATAGAGCCAGACATCTGGCTCATAAAAATCAGGGGGTTCGTTTTAGGCTTGCACACGGTGGCCAGCTTCTAGGCAGTTCAGTTCTCGTGGCCTAGACATCTTGCATATTTATTTGTGGACATACATACATATATGCCGTACAGATAACAAGTCCCATGGCCAATTGGGATACGTTGTCTCATGGGAGCTGACGAATCGCAGAACCTAAATGGTGATGGAGAAAGAAGCCAAATCAATATTTTGTGATATTACATGAGCAAAGTAGTTTATAAAGACTGGTAATGGATTCGAGACTATAAATAAATACCGGTACAAGACTAACTATCCACTAACAGTGGTCCTTGCTTGCCACCTGTTGCATTGGTACTAAGCCCAGTCGTCGTTCTTGTGGATAATCGAAAGTCTTTCCCCCCAATAAATAAATATTTGGTTTATCGTCTTCGGTCTGCAGCTCTTAACATTCAACTTTAACATTCAACTTTAATGTTAAGAGCTGCAGACCGAATGATTTAATGATTAAAGTATCTAAAAATTTTGTTTACAAACCATTGGACGTAACATAACTTTTCGATAACACATCGATACCTCTCTAGCGCTAACAGCACTTTTTGATTCTCGCACATAACAGCTGATTTTCATCTGTTTTGTGTTCAAAACAAACCAATTCGGCCCAAAAATTATCAATACTGCGATTCGCTATTCGGAAAACCCATACAAGTTGGTTTGTTGTTAATTTTATATTCTTTGTATTTCATTTATTTAAGATTCATGTTCTTTAAGGGCAATGGAGGCAATGTGCAGAGTTTGTATGGGAACATCTGGATCATGCACAAACATTTTCGACGAACCACAAAAATGGGACACCTGCATTGCTGACATGATAGCTCAGTGCACCGGATACGTGGTTAAGCGAGGAGATCTACTACCAGAAAACATATGTCCGCCCTGCCTTGAGGATGCAGTGAGCGCATTCAATCTTAAGACCATCTGCGTGCAGAGCCATAGACTATATTTTAAATTGATGGAAAAAGAAAAAGAAGATCTCTGTGATAATGTGGAAGATAAGACCTGGGAAATATCAGATAGTGAAAGTGAGCAACTGAAGCAATTTCAAACCGATGCAAAGGTTCAAGCAGCTGATAAGGATGTCGGCCTTCTGTTCAAATGTACTCTTTGTCCAAAGACCTATACGCAAAAATCGAATCTAAGTAGACACATAAAATTGCATTCGGATGAACGACCCTATCAATGCTCCCACTGCCCAAAGAGCTACATATATAGGTGCAGTCTTGAATCGCACATCCGTACTCACACAGGGGACCGACCCTACCACTGCCCTTACTGCCCGAAGAAATTTCATCACAAAGGACAACTCACCGACCACATCCGTAGTCACACAGGTGAACGACCATATAAGTGTCCCCTCTGCCCGAAGTATTTCTCGTGCTCTGGATCTGTCCGGACCCACATCCGTACGCACACTGGTGAACGACCCTACCAATGCACCCACTGCCCGATGGCATTCTCACAAAAATATCATCTTGAAAGACACTTGTGCACGCACACGGGTGAACGACCCTTCCCATGCGCTCACTGCTCGAAGGCATTCATAACGAAGAATACACTTGATAGACACACCCGTACGCACATGAGTGAAGGACACTACAAATGCGCCCACTGCTCAAAGTCTTTTTATACCAAATTTCATCTGACTGAACACTTCCGTACACACTCGGAGGAGCGACCCTATAAATGCAACCACTGTTCAAAGTCTTTTAAACAAAAGCCATCTCTTAAACAACACATCCGCAGTCACACGGAGGTTGATAGTTAATAACTACAAGAAATATATTTACCTATTCCAGCATTATCTTCTCCACTACCAAATAATTAATGTATTAATGTATTTGGTCTTGTATTCCCCTATAAGTTTATTATAGTTTTTCCTTATTTCAAATATCAAAGATATAAAATTGCTATATTTTGTTCTAATGATCTAATTCAGCTCAAATTATCTGGAAGATATATAATAAAGCTAAACTATTGAATTCGCGCAGAAAAAAGATCTTTCGTCTCAGGCCTCAAATAAAAGCAGGATTCACTAACAGTGGTCCCGCCTGTTGCATAGGTACTGAGTTCAGTCCCAGTCGTCGTTCTTGTGGGATAATCGAAAATCTTTCCTCCCATCCGCCCTCCGGTGCATGGCATTTATGGAATTCAATTTGTGGTTTATCTTGTTCGGTCTCTAGCTCACAACATAAAAGTTAAATAAATATTATATGGATAACATTGCATGTTAATAACATAATTTCGATAGCACATCGATACCTCTTGCGCCTAACAGCACTTTTTGTTTGTTATTCGCACAGCATAAAATTGTCGTGCGTATAATATAAATATAAAAACAAATAATTTGCAAAACAAGCTCATTGGATCATATAAAAATGAACAATGGAAACCCAAATATAGTATTTAATCCTCTGATCAGTTGCATACAGAAGGTAGTGCTCTATGAGACTCGGACAGTAAGTAGTAGCCACTTGTAAATAAACAATTTCATTTGTTAATTCTTCGTGTTTTAGCGTTTGTATTTGGTGGGCAGTAACAATCGTGAGACGCGATTTCGGTTGCTCACAATCGATCGGCTTGCACACAATCGGTTGAGCATTGAGGAGAATGCCAATGAATTCAATAACTTGGAGATTCGACGCTTTGTGGCTTCGCTTACGGGCTCGCCGAAGGTCACATCAGCCTATGGAGTGCTGGGATTTGTCAGATTCCTCGAGGGATACTACCTGTTACTCGTTACCAAGCGCAAGTGTTGTGCCTTCATTGGAAACCATTTGGTCTACACCATCAAGGACACCGTGATGGTGCGTGTGAACGAGGTGACTTCCCAGCGACCACCGCACCCGCACGAGGATCGCTACAAGAAAATGTTTCAGAACATCGATCTGCGTAGTAACTTTTATTTCTCTTACTCGTACGATCTGACACGAACGCTGCAGTATAATGAATCGGCGCCGCGCTTCGTGGGCGCCAAGGTGGACCTGGATCGGGACGAGCCACTACCCGACTGGAACACATTGACCAATAATGTGGCGCAGATTCATGAGCGTGTGGACTATGCCTTTCGAAGCGATTCGCGCAAGCGTTTCGTATGGAATGCCTATCTACTGCAACCAATGGAGGGTATAATGCTGAAGGACTGGCTGCTGGAGGTCATCCACGGATTCGTTAGCCAGTCGTGCATCAGCATCTTTGGGCGTCATGTGAATGTCTGCCTTATAGCGCGACGCAGTACGCGCTTTGCGGGCACACGCTTCCTCAAGCGTGGTGCAAACTTTCAGGGCGATGTGGCCAATGAGGTGGAGACGGAGCAAATTGTAAGCGACGGCCAGCGGCTGTGCGCCTTCACGCAAATGCGTGGCTCCATACCATCCCACTGGTCGCAGGACATCAGCAAAATGGTGCCCAAGCCTCAGATACAGGTGGTCATATGTGATCCCTATGCTCAGACTCCCTCGCGGCATTTTGAGCGACTGCTCTTCCACTATGGGGCCCCATTGATAATACTGAACCTGGTTAAGAAGCGAGAGCGCCGGAAGCACGAGTCCATCATCTCCAAGGAACTGGAGTACAGCATTCGGTACCTGAATCAGTTTCTACCCCCGCCACATCGCATGAAGCACATACACTTCGATATGGCCCGTCAGAGCCGTTTAAGTGGTGGAAATGTCATGGAGCAGTTGGCCATTTACGCGGAAAGTGTGATTCAGCTGACGAATATGTTCTTTAAAGCTCGAGGCAGCGATCTCAGCCTTCAGACGGGCATTGTACGCACAAATTGCGTGGACTGCTTGGACCGAACCAACTCGGCCCAGTTTGCTATTGGAAAGTGTGCCCTGGGGCATCAACTAGAGCGCCTGGGCTTTCTGAAGTCGGCCAAGCTGGAGTTCGACTCGGATTGTGTCACAATGCTGGAGCATTTGTACGAGGAGCATGGTGATACGCTAGCGCTGCAGTATGGTGGCTCTCAGCTGGTGCATAGGATTAAGACATATCGAAAGACCGCTCCCTGGGGCTCCCAGGGCAACGATGTGATGCAGACCCTCAGTCGCTACTACAGCAACACATTTAGCGACACCGAAAAGCAGCACAGCATCAATCTGTTTCTAGGCATTTACAAGCCAAGCCACACAAAATGTGAGTACATTGCATGCATACATATATCATTTAGTTCTTCAAGAGGTTTTGTTTTTGTGTTCTAGTGACTCAACCTATATGGGAGCTACAAACCGACTACGATATGCACAATGACTTTGTGCCCAGCACGGATAGCAAACAGATAACCGATTGGGTGCGTCATAAGGTTAGAGAGTGCCTGCCATACTCGTGCGCCGATTCGAATAAGCTTGTTAAGGAGCTATTCCGCGTACACAGCAATGGCCTGGAGATGATCGATGCCTACTCGAATTACCATCAATCGTTCAAGTGGACCGATCTTAGCGAGCACATTGCCTTTGAGATCAGCCAGCTGGCAATGCGCTTTATGCCCACATTCCGCACAAACTACAGTCCGTTTCAGAGACAGATTCAGACGTCACGAAAAGCTCGCCAGAATCCCTCGATGACTGGTCAAAGTTCCACGGGTTCGACGAACAGCAACTCTTCGAGCTCCAGTGAGGGCGATGACAGCTCAAGCGATGAGGAGCTTAGTGCCAGCTTTGCCGAGAAGGAGGCCAAGCAAACAGAATCGGCAGAGCCGGCCGCCATAACGCTGGCCTCGGTGCTGCCCTCAATGGAACAGGTCTACGGCTGCAGCATCAATCCGCCCTCCAAGCAGAGCATGGCCATCTATAAGAAGTACGTGCAAATGGGAAAACTGTCCAGTGGAGGAGCTCGACCCGCCCAGACATCCGTTGCCCAGCGCGACCAGGAGCTCGCCAAGTTCATGAGGGGCATCACACTGCGACCGCTGAGCAATTATGGCACAGACTCGTATCTAAGTGTGCATCCACCGAGCGTTCCAAGCAAGAGTCAGACCATCTATGCAGAGTATTGTAAAACACCGCGCAACTTTAGTGCCGTGCCCAAGTTTGAAGAGTTCGATGTGCTCTATCGATATGTACAGAAGCTGTAGAAGCAGCAAAATATTAATCCTCATTGTTAATTGTTTTCTTATTAAATAAAGTATAAAGTAAATATTAAGTATGTCTATCCATTCGGAAGCAATTTGTTTGCATTGTGTGCGCATGGAAATAAAAACCATGGCATAAACTGTAAATATCTCCAAACTGTTACCTACTAATGTCCAATCTGCAAAAGTTATAATTTCGTTCATTTATTTGTTTACTCTTTTTAAGACTTCTACTTAAAATTATTGTATGCATTTGTGAAAACATTTTTAAATTTAATTCAACAGAACACTTTTGCGCCCAACAGCACATTCGGTTAACATTTCGGTTAACACCACTAACATTTGTGTTGCTACATTTCGCGCCTAACAGCTCCTGTTGCTTCTGTTGTTTCGTAGTCAAAACAAAATAATTCTGACAAAAACAATCATCAATACAGCAATTTAGCCATTCAGAAAACCCGTGCAAGTTGGTTCGTTTGTTAATTTGCATTCCGGCACGTGGATTCGCGTCAATGAATTCCGTTTATTAAAGATTCATTTACTTGCAGGACAATGGAGGCAAATGTGCAGAGTTTGCATGGGAACGTCTGGAGGAGCGTTTACAAACATTTTCGACGAGCCAAAGGAATGTGACATCCGCATTGCTGAGATGATAGCTCAGTGCACCGGGTTCGAGGTTCAACGAGGCGATTTACTATCAGAAAAGATATGTCCGCCCTGCCTAGAGGATGCAGTGAGCGCATTCAATCTGAAGACCATCTGTGAGCAGAGCCATAAACTCTATATACCAGAAATGGTGGAGAGAACAGAAGAGGTCCACTGTGATAGTCGGGACGATGAGAACTGGGATGCAAAAGTCCAAAAAGATGATAAGAATGAGGATATCAATGCTTTATTTAGCTGTCCCCATTGTTCCAAGCGGTATACGCATAGAAGCAACTTATATAGACACGTAAAATGTCATACTGGCGACCGTCCCTACAAATGCACCGACTGCTCCAAGTCGTTTATACAGAAAAGCGAACTCGAAGTACACATCCGCATACACACGGGTGAGCGGCCGTATGAGTGTACTCATTGCTCGAAGACGTTTAAGCAGAACTCCCATCTTCAAATACACATTCGTACCCACACAGGAGATCGTCCCCATCAATGCTCCGAATGTCCGAAGTCATTTCAAGAACTGTCCCACCTAAAAGTACACAGCCGAACTCACACGGGAGAGCGACCGTATGCATGTTCCCACTGTCCCAAGTCTTTTGCCCATGCCGGAACACTGCGGGATCATATCCTCTTGCATACCGGTGAACGACCCTACCAATGTCCCACCTGCTCTCTGTCCTTTGCGCAAAAGTCAGAGCTGCAAGTACACATTCGCTCTCATACGGGAGAGAGACCGTTTAAGTGCTCGCAATGCCCCAAGTCCTTTGCCCGAGCCGCTTGCCTCCGGGCTCATATCCGTTTGCATAGTGGCGAAAGACCCTACCAATGTTCCCACTGCTCAAAGTCCTTTATACAAAAATCCAACCTCGATACACACGTACGTACGCACACGGCTGACCGAGCCTACGAGTGTTCCTACTGCTCAAAGTCCTTCATTAAAAGTTGCGATCTCCAAGCACACCTCTGTACGCACACTGGGGAGCATCCCTACAAGTGCTCATTCTGCTCAAAGGGATTTATTCACAATTCATCGCTGAAGAGACATACCCTCACTCACACGGAACAAGAGCGTTCAAGTGGACCCGATACTTAGGTTTCGTTCTTAATGCCGTCATTCGACAAGTTCAGATGCTTAAGCTTCCGGAAGTATTACACTACGAGTGCTGCTCCCACTGCATATCGAGATCTCTAAGATCTTTACAGATCTCAAAACTTGCGGGCAGAGGTAAGAGTTACCGATATAGTTTCGGTACTTCAGACAAAGGACACTACACCTTCGGCGCACGTTCGAATACGAGTGAATATTCATGCAAGTGCAACTAAATATTCAAAAGGGGTAACAGCGCATATTCACAGAATCAATGCCTAAATCGTTTGCCTACTCGAAAAAAAGCCATCATCATATGTTCTTTAGAACCTTCGAGAACTGGGTATTTGTTGAATAAAAATATGTCTAAACATTTTGAAATTTACCAATCTGTTCTTGAACTTTTGACCTAAGCTTCATATGTTGATACATCCGCAGCATTGCAGAAAAATGGCTAATAATTTTTGCTGGGCTTTGACGAGAAAGATTCATCTGAAGAGTATCAAAATTCTGTATCAAGGTTAGCCCAAAGCATATTAAAATCTATTTCAGGAACACCCAAATTATTTTAAGCTACTGAATTTGGAGCTTCACTTCATCTTCTTAAGATCATCTTTAAGCGGAGCTATAAACTATATTTCAAACTGATTGAGGAGAATTCACAAAAACTGTGATAATGTGATAATTTTTGTCGTTGATCAAAATCAGTTATTAATTGGCTTGCAGGAAACTTGAAACAATTTTTGGTTAAAATTTTTTAAAAAAATTAAACAACGAAAATGTTCCCTATAACTATAACTTTTAAAAAATATTCCGCGCGCACCTAATTCGATAGCACATTCGCGCACATGTTGCGCATAACAGCTCTTTAACAGGAGCTTAACAGCTCCAAAAAATATTGCATATATAAATATGTATGTACATATATCCAACCTACCCTTAGCATTAGCTGGATAATGCAAAAAAAAAAAATGCAATCAAAATTGCATACATATTTTGCAATTCGGAAAAATCGCACAAGTTAGTTGGTTGATCTTTATATTCGACTAAAATTGATAATAAAATTGTGTATTCCGTTTACTTAACTTGCAGGACATTGAAGTCTGTAGCATAAGTCGTTAGGAAAGGGATTCACTGCCACAAAATATTTTTCAGCCTTGCTTTGAGGATTAAGTGAGTGCGAGCAGAGCCATAAACTATATACACCAGAAATGGAGAAGGATATTGAAGCAGACTTTTCTGATAGTCAGCAAGATGAGGCCTGGAAACCGTCAGATACTGAAAAATCCCAACTCCAAAGACACACCGGTGCTCACAACCGTACTCAGTCTGGGGAAAATCTGTACAAGTGTTCTCACTGCTCAGAAACGTTCATGCAAAAATCTAAACTTGCTAAACACACTCTTCACACTCACACACGTAAAAGATCCTACAAGTGCGCTCTGTGCCCAAATTCATTTACGAAAAAATCGATCCTAAAGAGACATAACCGTACTCACGTGGGCGAGGGAGCGTACAAGTGTGACCACTGCTCCAAGACTTTTTCTCAGACCGGAACTCTGCAGAAGCACATCCGTACGCACACTGAGGAGCGACTCATCCAATGCTCTCAGTGCCCAATGACATTTAAACTTAAATCCGAGCTCAAAGTACACATCCGGACTCACACGGGGGAGCGACCATACACGTGTGCCCAGTGCCCGATGTCGTTTAAACAACTCGCCCATCTGCAATTGCACAGCCGAACCCATACAAGGGATCGACTCCACCAATGCTCCCATTGCTCGAAGTCGTTTCAAGAAAAATCAAATCTCCAGGTACACCTCCGCACACACACGGGGGAGCGACCGTACAAGTGTAACCACTGCTCCAAGTCTTTTACTCACGCCACAACTCTTCGAGATCATGTCCTTTCGCACACGGATAAACGACCTCACAAATGCTCTGAGTGCCCAAAGTCTTTTATACAAAAATCCAAACTAGATAGACACATCCGTACTCACACAGGCGAGCGACCCCATCAATGCACTGACTGCTCCAAGTCATTCACTCAAAAAGAGAAACTCACGATACACATGCGTACCCACACGGGGGAGCGACCCTACAAGTGTACTGACTGCTCCAAGTCTTTTTCTCACAACGGAGCTCTCCAGGTTCACATCCGTACGCACACTGGGGAACGACCCTATAAATGCTGTGTGTGCCCGAGGTCATTTACTCAAAAGGCCCATCTCAGAGTACACACCATGTCACACCCAGACTGGGCATAACTATGATAGCCAAAGACAAACCAGAAAAGCAGATTAACTAATTTAAACTACCAAAGACACATACTTACTTTCATAATTACTTGTGTACCATTCCGGTACTCTCTGAGATCATGTACGTAAGCATCCTGAAGAATGACACCACAGCAGTTCGAGATCTTAAAGCTCTTTAAAGATTTCGAGCTAGAACACACCGATATGGTCGGTACTGCTTCAGACAAAAGGACACATTTTGGCTAACCCTCGACATCGAGCTTCTCCAGAAGCTTAACCGTTCGCCAACTCAAGGAAGATCTGTCACAAGATGGTATGAATTTATTTACATAGAAACTAAATGATACCAAAAAGGTAATAATATTTTAAAATCAATATTTAAATGGAATGTATGATACCCAAATAATATAATAATAATTTCTTTATCTTCTAATTTAGATAAATATTTTAAAATGTTTATTAATATTTAAATGGAATAAAGAATACATATTAATATATAACATAATAATAAAATAAAAAATAATATGAATTTATAATTCATAAATACTGTCTACTACTACAGACTGTAAAACAACAGTCTGATTCTGTGAAGCCAAACAACATTTTACGAACTATTTTCGCTAACATAACATAACATATGTTTCTGGCGCCTAACAGCACATTTTTGCTTATAAATTTTCTCACAACAAAACATTCGAGATGTGGAAAAACTAGGTAGGTTGTTTGTTTTATATTGTACTTCATTTCCATCCGCATACTTCCGGCTTACTTCAGATTTATAAGCAATGGAGGATGCAATATGCAGAGTGTGCATGGGAACGACTGGAGCATTCACAAACATCTTCGACGAGACACAAAAATGGATACCCGCATTGCTGACATGATTTCGGAGTGCACAGGATATGTGGTTAGGCGAGGAGATTCACTACCAGAAAACATATGTCCGCCTTGTCTTGAGGATGCAGTGAGCGCATTCAATCTCAAGAAAACCTGCGAGGAGAGCCATAAACTCCATTTCGATCTGACGGAGGAGGAAGACGAGGACTGGCAAAATGAAAACGATCAAGACGATGAAGAGACGGATAATGTTCAAAGACGCTTCCAGTGCGCCCGATGCTCAAAATCTTTTTTACACAAATGCTATCTCAAGGAACACTTTCGTACTCACACGGGGGAGCGACCGTATCAATGTCCTCATTGCCCCAAGTCTTTTGCTCACGGCTCCTCCCTTCGATTTCACGTCCGTTCGCACACGGGAGAACGACCATACAAATGTGCCTACTGCTCGATGTCTTTTGCACAAAACTACAATCTCAAGAGACACACTCGCACCCATACGGGTGAACGACCCTTCGTGTGCCCTCAGTGCCCGATGACGTTTTCACTGAGTACCGAACTCAAAATACATATCCATCGTCATACGGGCGAACAACCGTACAAATGTACTCTTTGCCCCAAGTCCTTTGCCCGAGACGATAGTCTCCGGGTTCATATCCGCTTGCATCAGGAGAAACGACCTCACCAATGTCCGCACTGCCCCAATTCGTATATCGCTAAAACAGCTCTACAGGTTCACATCCGCAAGCACACTGGTGAAAGACCATTCAAATGCTCTGAGTGCCCAAAGTCGTTCTCACAAATATACAATTTTGAGAGACACTTCCGTACGCACACAGGTGAACGACCCTACAAATGTACGGACTGCTCCATGTCATTTAAACAAAATATAACTCTTAAAAAACACCTCCTCAAACACTCGAAAACCGATGGTTAAAGCTTGACAAACAAATTTTAAACATTTTTGTAAATATCTATACTATAAATTTGTAGAAAAAAATCTGTGATGCATCTATCTCCGCAACGCGTGAATCAAATTACATGCGGGTTTTCTTAATGATAGCCAGAGCATGTGGCATGGTTCCTCAAGAATTAAAAAAATATTAAAAAATTTGTCTAAAAGTGTTTTTCTATAAATTAGTTCCTTCTTTTTTAAAAATTAAATACAAAAAATGTTAATTTTTTTCTTTTCTATAAATAGGTTCCACGAAAACTACAAATTTATAAAAAATAAAACTCAAATTTGTTCTCAAAATGTGTGTTTTAACGCCTTTTAATGTCATTACAAATGGCAATGAAAATAATCGTCTACGCACAGCAAGGTCCCGTTCAAATCAACGAAACAATGATGCAAATGCAAATGAACGTCCTGATATGCAAAATTTACAAAGTGTTGCGTTCGCTTACAATAGTAGTTACCGATTACGTTTCTCATAGGCAAATTATAATTGGTCCAATGAACGACCGTTGTCGCCATTGTCAGGCATATAAATTTGAAGGTGAAGCAGATGGGATGTGATGTGCGAGTGGGGAGCCCCCCACAACCATTGAGCACATTAGTTAATGGATTGACAGCTGAGTCTAATCATTTTTTGAACCATATACGAAAGTATAATTCGAGTTTCAGGTTAATTAAATAGTTTTGTTTATGCAAATGGAACGTTTGACCCCATTCTATCATATATTTTATTCAGATTCAAGGTCAAATATACCATCGAGCTGGCTTTTTGTTAACTTCCGACAACGCAGACCACCAATTTTTGCAATTCCGAGAATTTCGATGATTCCGACTGACATGCCATTTTATTTCAAACGAATACAATTTCCCACTCGTCTTGCTTTTGCTATGACTAATAGTAAATCACAAGGACAGTCGTTGCAAATATGTGGTTTAAATTTGGAGCATCCGGTATTTTCACATGGTCAACTGTATGAAGCGTGCTCATGTGTAGGTAGGCGATCCTTTGGCCTTAGTTATTCATTGTACCGACGACAAAACAAAAAATAGGGGTTAACACAAAGCATTCCAATATAAAAAAAAAATTTTATTGCATCAAAATGAACGAAATGAATGAATGAAATGAATGAATTTCGATGAATTCCTAAACATTAAATAAGTAAGCAGCGAAGCGCGCATGTCGACTAGTATAACATAAAAAATAATATGAATTTATCCTACAGTACTACTCTCTGGCTATAATCCATAAATACTGTCTAGTATTTGGGTGCGTAACCATTTATCACAAGCCAGACCAGACTGTAAAAAAACAGGTTGATTCTCTAAAGCCAAACAACATTTTACGACTAACATACCTATTTCGATAACATAACATAACGTATGTTTCTGGCGCCTAACAGCACATTTTGCTTATACATTCTCTCAAAACAAAACATTTGAGATGTGGAAAAACTAGGTAGATTGTTTGTTTTATATTGTAATTAATTAATTAATCTATGGCTTACTTCCGTTCCCGTATTCGGTTTACTTCAGATTTATAAGCAATGGAGGATGCAATATGCAGAGTGTGCATGGGAACGACTGGAGCATTCACAAACATCTTCGACGAGACACAAAAATGGGATACCCGCATTGCTGACATGATTTCGGAGTGCACCGGATACGTGGTTAGGCGAGGAGATTCACTGCCAGAAACCATATGTCCGCCCTGCCTAGAGGATGCAGTGAGCGCATTCAATCTTAAGACAACCTGCGAGCAAAGCCATAAACTCCATTTCGAGCTGACGGAGGAGGAAGACGAGGACTCGCAAGATGGTGGAACTGAGCAATCGACGCAATTTGAAGACGATGAAGAGACGGATAATTTTCAAAGACGCTTCCAGTGCGCCCGATGCTCAAAATCTTTTTTACACAAATGCTATCTCAGGGAACACTTCCTTACTCACACAGGGGAGCGACCGTATCGCTGTCCTCATTGCCCGAAGGACTTTGCACGAAAGCATAGACTCAATGTGCATATTCGCTTGCATCAGGACAAACGACCTCACCAATGTCCGCACTGCCCCAATTCGTATGTCGCTAGAGGAGCTCTAAAGGTTCACATTCGTAAGCACACTGGCGAACGACCATTCGTATGCTCTGAGTGCTTAAAGTCATTCGCACAACTATACAGTTTTCAGAGACACTGCCGTACGCACACGCACCCAGATGAGCGACCCTACAAATGTACGGAGTGCTCCAAGTCATTTAAACAAAAAGTAACTCTTAAAAAACACATCCTCAGACACTCGAAAAACGATGGTGGACGCTTTATAACAATAAACCAATTTTAAACATTCTCGTAAATATTTATGTGTAAAATTAATAATAAATTAGACTATTGAATGGTGATTCCAGACGTTTAGACCTAGCACCATAGCCAGACATCTTCTGTCTCAAGAAAAGCAGGTGGCAGCCTCTACGCTAGCATGCACTCCTTATGTTCTGTTTAGTCATGTAAAAAAAATATTTGACACAGATCCTGCAGATCTGGTTGCAGTGCCTTCTTGATGCCCTGTTTAATGGGCAATTATAATTTATCTTAAAGCAAGTTGGTTTATGGCATAGCTAGGTAGGACCAAGGAGTCCATTCAAGTGGTCCAAGTGGCTGCCAGTGGCTTGTTCTCCAGCGACGGGTTCATAAAAATGTTGCAGAAGCATTCAACGGCATCTAAATATTGTGTGTTTGGACATGAGGAAGGAAGTATGTATATAAAGAATGGGCAAGGATTCGGTCTCTAGTTCACAATACTAGAGGTATTTATACTGAATATACTGAACAATGTTCTCCAGAAGCCTAACCGTTCGATCTGCCAATGGAGTTATAACATATTTCCATACGGAAAGAAATATTTTCCAATTATAAAAATGGTTTGGCTAAAATTTTGAAGAGCAATAAAGAAATTGACTGATCCAATCAGATTAAAGCGAAACCAATTAAAGGAATACCCCATAGTTTTACATGCGATAGCACAACATATGTTTACTTTCGATTGTGTGAGTTTGCGCCTTACAGCACATTTCGTGTTTTTTTTTCCTCAAACCAAAACAACTCAGGCCAACGAATTTCAAATTGGAAAAACTATACCATTTGTCTGCTTGTGGGCTGGATTCCACTTATTTCACATGTATGTACTTAAATGTTGTCGCATTCGGTTCATTAGGATTCATTTACTTGCAGGAAAATGGAGGAAACATGCAGAGTTTGCATGGGAAAGTCTGGAGCATTCACAAACATTTTCGACGAGCCACAAGAATGGGAAACCTGCGTTGGTGACATGATTTCGGAGTGTACAGGATATGTGGTTAGGCGAGGGGATTTACTATCAGAAAACATATGTCCGCCCTGCCTAGAGGATGCAGTGAGCGCCTTCAATCTTAAGAACGCCTGTGAGCAGAGCCATGAACTCTTTTTCGCACTGATTGAGGAGAATAATGACGACGAAATCTGTGATAATGTGGAAGATAAGGACTGGGATACGTCAGATAGTGGAAAGCAGCAATCTAACCAAATTGAAACCGATGAAGAGATAAATAACAATAACAATGAAAATTTGTTACGACCCTTCAAATGCTCTTACTGCACAAAATCCTTTCAACGAACATCGCATCTTCGAACACACATCCGGACGCACACAGGGGAACGGCCCTTCAAATGTTCCCGCTGCTCGATGTCCTTTTCACATAAATACAATCTTAAAAGACACAATCTTACTCATACGGGTGAACGACCCTTCTTGTGCCCCCATTGCGAGATGTCATTTTCAATGAGACCCGAACTCATAATACACATCCGTCGTCACACGGGCGAACAACCGTTTCAATGTTCCCTTTGCCCTAAGGCCTTTGCCCGAAACCATAGTCTCAAGGTTCATATCCGCCTGCATCAGGAGAAACGACCTCACCAATGTCCGCACTGCCCCAATTCGTATATCGCAAGAGGAGCTCTAAAGGTTCACATTCGTAAGCACACTGGCGAACGACCATTCAAATGCTCTCAGTGCCCAAAGTCATTCGCTCAGGAATACAGTTTTGAGAGACACTGCCGTATGCACGCCGGTAAACGATCCTACAAATGTACGGAATGCTCCAAGACATTTAAACATAGCATATATCTTAAGAAACACATCCTCAAACACTCAGAGAACGAAGGTTAAAGTTTTCCAATAAACAAAATTTACAAAATTTTGTAAATATTTGTATATAAAGATAATAAAACGAACTATTGAATTCAGATCCAGTTACAGTGGTCCATGCTCACACAATGCTGTCGCATTGGTTCTAAACCTAGTCGTCATTCTTGTGGATAATCCCAATCTTTCCACCCATAACATTATTTTTACAAAACATTCCACGTAACATAGTTTTTCGATAGCATTTCGATACCTACCGCGCCTAACAGCACTTTTTGTGTCTCGCGCATAACAGCTGATTTTATTATGTTTTGTGATCAAAACCAACTACATAATTTGGGCAAAAGAATCATCAATACTGCAATTTGCAATTCGGAAAACCCGTAAAAGTTGGTTCATTGTTAACTTTGTTTTCTTTGAATAGCAGCACGTGTTTGCACGTTCAGTAGTTCATTTATTAAAGATGCATTAACTTTTAGGACAATGGAGGAAATGTGCAGAGTTTGCATGGGAGCGTCTGAAGCATTTACAAACATTTTCGACGAGCCACAGGAATGTGACATCCGCATTGCTGAGATGATAGCTCAGTGCACCGGGTTCGAGGTTAGCCGAGGCGATTTACTATCAGAAAAGATATGTCCGCCCTGCCTAGAGGATGCAGTGAGCGCATTCAATCTTAAGACCACCTGTGAGCAGAGCCATAAACTCTATATACCAGAAGTGACGCACAACTTCGTACGACCCGACAAATCCTTTCAACAAAACTCCCAACTAAGCGATCACATCGCCATTCACACTGAAGAGCGACCGTATAAATGCTCTTACTGCTCAAAGTCCTTTACAATAAAGTCCAAACTTGAAAGGCACAACCGAACGCACACAGGCGAACGACCGTACAAATGCACTCACTGCTCGAAGGCTTTTTCGCACGATGGGACTCTTCGGATACACATCCGTACACATACGGGTGAACGGCCCTACCTATGCCCACACTGCTCAATGTCCTTTACCCAAAATTCCGAGCTCAAAGTACACATTCGCACTCACACTGGAGAACGACCATATAGTTGCTCCCAGTGCTCCATGTCATTCAAACAATTCGCTCATCTGCAAATACACACACGTTCCCACACAGGTGAACGACCCTACCAATGCTCTCACTGCTCAAAGTCGTTTAAACAAAATGTCGAACTCAAAGTACACAACCGCACCCATACGGGGGAGCGACCATATATTTGCACTCACTGTTCGAAGACATTTAAGCATAACATATCGCTAAAGAAACACAAACGAACTCACATTAGAGATGATCGTTGAAGTGTTCCAAGTCCAAATATTCCTATTCCAGTCCAGAACTACCATTCACATATGTGCAGAACGACTCTTCTAGTGTTCCAGTTCCTTAGTTCCTTGGGTATTATTCCGTTCAGTAACTTCAATAGATAGATTTTAATTTAATCGTTGACTTATTTTTTAAATATATGTACGTCTTTAGGAAACATTTATTTTTGTTAAATATTAAGATAATAAAAGCAAAAAGCAAAAGTAAAGTCATTTGCCAGGTGCTTCCATACGTGTACCAAGAGTAATATGCCTATGTAAATAGAGATTAGCATACCCACATAAGAAAGATCAGTCATAGGCTGGCGTTAGACGTAGATACATAGATTGCATAGAGCCACTTAAAGCCTGAGGCCTTATCCACCTGCAGAACGATCCTTCCTATAGTCATCCCTACAATTATAATGCTATGCAACCGAAGATACTGATAAAATCCGCACAGTATAATTATTCAAGACAATGTCGATATAATTTATTTAACTTTAGTTAATCCTGGAAAGTCACAAAAATGATTCATTTAAAAATACTCAGAAATTTGATTCCATTTGAACACGAAGGATACTCGTGTCCTCGGGTCGTGATGGTCGTCTATTTGCCATTTTGCTCATCTGTCGCATTTGTTGGTGGCTCCGAGTGTACCTTGGACTGATATTTGTACTCCGAATGGGATGCGGGTGGGCCCGTGGTCGAGGCCTGCATAGCATTATAGCCGGACTTGAGTCCCAAATGTTGTAGATGGCTGGGTGTCGGCTTGTACACGGTGGCCAGCTCCTGGGCCAGCATATACTGCTCCTGTTCGGGATAGTCGTGTTCACAGTGATGTTCGCCACAGATCTTGCACTCGTAGATATTTGGTCGTAGTGTGTTCTTAATGCGCTATTGAATGGAACAAGCTGATGGTTATTTGCCAGACACTAATAGATAAATGAGAATCACTTACATCCCAAAAGCTGGTGCCGCTGGTACGCATAAAGTTGATTACAGCATAGCCCGGTATGCAGACGAGTGAGAAAGATGCGAACATCCAGCCAATGCCATAGGCCCAGTCCGGATACGTGTATCTGCCATTGTGATACGTTGGCTCACGGTAATTGATGAGACTCAGCACCCAAATGGCCTACAAAAAACAAGAGTTAAACATGAGATATTGTTTGGCTGGATCATGGGTAACATACAAAGAGCAGACAGGGTCCTAGGACAAGCCAGCAGGATCTGAGATACAGTGATGGCGCCTTGCCGGTCATCTGCTTAACATTCTTCGATAATCGCCCGGTGCCGTAGAACCACGCAATGGCAATCATTTGGCAGAAGGCCAAAAACATAATTGTCACCGAGGCGGCATAGTGATCCATCAGCTGGAAGTAGTAGATGCCGCCCTGTATGATATTTGGCATACCAAACAGGCACGAGATGACGCACACAAAGAGCACGACTATTTCGTGATAGCCCAAATGCCGTTTAATCCAACGCGGAAAGCCATCCTGTATGGAGGTGACCACCACCTCGACAATGGCAAACTGTGAGTTTAGGCCCAGACAGAGCAGCATGAAGAAGAACATGACCGCCCACAGCTGGGCGTACGGCATCTTGGCCATGGCCTGGGGATACACGACAAATATCATGCCCGGCCCATCGCCAATGACGTCCCGCACATTGGTGTTCTGCTCCAGTGCCAGATTGCCCAGCGTGGAGAAGGCGAATATGCCCACCAGCAGGCTGGTTATCATATTCACCGCACTCACGGCTATTGTGTCCCGGAGTATGTTATTGTTGTACTTGTTGTAGCTGGCAAAGGAGATCATCGATCCGAAGGTAATGCCCAGCGAATTGAAGTTCTGCGAGGCGGCATTGATCCACACATTGGCATTCTTCAGTTCCGACCACTTGGGCCGGAAGAAGTAGCGCAGACCCTCAGCGGCACCATCCAGCGTCACGGCCCGCATCATCAGAATGATGATAAGCACAAACGGAAATGTGGCCGTAAAGTAGCGCACCTTGGCCGACGACTTGATGGACTTCCAGGTGGCAAAGTAAACCATCAGCCAGGCGCAAATGAGACAAGCGAATAGCTCCCAGCGCATCATGCCCGGATATTCGAGGCCACCGCTTATCTGCAGCACCTTATTTCTGCAGGAAGAGTTGAAGAGGAGTCTTAGTAGATTTGTGGCAACCTTCAGTGCATTGCTGCTTACTCGAAAAACTCCTCAGATGGTGTGCGTGATGTGTCCGGTGCACTGGCATTGTTCTCCTTACGTTGCGGCACCCAACAGTCCGGCGTATTCCATCTGAAATTTCAAGAAGTGAGTTCCATTGTAGATTGCATTCGATCAGGCTAGGTGTAACCCACCTGTTGTTGCAGTCAATCCAGGGCATCTCCGTTTTAAATGACGTAAAGAAGTAGTATATGGAATAACCTATAATGACGCTGTAGTATGTGGACATGAGAAACGAGACGACGACACTAGCGAGTCCAGCGCCTGGAATTATTAGTGGAGGAATTTGTAAGAGGAAGGAGGTATTAGAGGAAGTGAAGAATACATTATAGCGATATCTTACACAGGTATAGGATCTATTTAAAACCAAGTAATTTATTGCTTACAAATTGGCCTAAAAGTAAGCCAAATTCGGCAACCCCTTTTTTTATTTGGTGATTCTAATGCCGATTGAGTGAGCTGGGGGCAAAATGTATTCCTAATGGATCCACAGGGGTAACCAACCGGTTTCATTGGGTACCACATGTCTAGACCCTAGCCCAGAGTCTAGACTCGCATTCATTTGCATAATTTGTCGTTCGGTCTGTACGCCACAGCGACAATTGGTTGGATTGCCAGACATTCGCGAATCTTGGTTAAGTAGTTTTACACATTATTAATATTTATTATTATCTTTGGCTCTGCGAGTGGGGGTGTTGGCTGCTTGTTTGGCAAAAATATTGACAATAATTAAGCATTTTGTAATGTTGTTTTTCAGATTTATGACCCCTCTATGACAACCTAGGCCTTGGCTACGGTACGAGTGTGTAGGCGTTAGCAGGGAGCAGGGAGCTGTGCTTCCGCGCCTCACATTTTCACGCCACTGCCACAACGACAACAATGAATCCGGCTAATTAGTTTCCGTCCGTATGCAAGTAGAGCAAACCCACGACGGGGTAACAAAAAAACTCGCTCACACATCTATGTGCATGCGAGTACATACAGATAGATGTACATATATACATTATGTATTTGTTGTTACTCCAACTGACCTTGACAATGGATCTGGCCAAGGCAGCGACACTTTTGCGCTTGTCATGGTACGATGGGTAGGCCCTCTGCCTCGCATTTTCCCATTGTTTTCCCTTGTCCGCTTCAATGCGATGGAAGAATATTTTTGTAAAGTATTTTTTACAAAATGACGCAATAAATATTTATACGAATCAGCTGATTATACTATTTAAACATATATTTTGGAATTTATTCTAAAAATAGCTAGACTTTTGTTAGCCCATTAACCATGAGATCTCGCGATTCGAATCATAAAAATGTCTTAGGAATCAATCACAAGCAACTGCGGTCGCGGCAACAGCGACTCCATACGTTCTTTCTCGTTTTTGATATCATTCTCTGTGGTTTTTCGTTGCAAACTTACCTTTAAATAAAGGACACAGCTGACCCAAGGCACCGATGGGTCCACGCCCGGTGTACTGTCCCACAGATAGCTCCATGAATAGCAGCGGAATGCTGCATATGAACAATATTATGCAATAGGGCACTAGAAAAACACCTGGAAAATAGCAGTAGCAAAAACAGAAAACACAACAAAATAGTTATGGTCCGATCTCTATGTAAATTGTGCGCACAATTGTGACAGCAGCTAAGTAAATAAATTAAATTAATTATAAATATTTGACATCAACACAAATTTGCAAATTGGCATTGCAAAGCTGTACAAGTATGAGTCTCTGTCTTTCTCCCTAGTTTTTTCAACATTATCAAGAGATCTTGTGCTCATTATATACGTAAATGGGGGCAACAGGTCTGAGTATGAGACCGAGTAGAAGTCCGAGTACGAGTACAAGACCGAGTGATCAAAGTAAATGAAGATGGACGCGGGTCTCCAAGTGACTCGCGTGATCAAACACCATGGCTGTGAGGGAGGAAGGGAGGCTAGGGGGGCTGTAGATGTACGGAAAGACGTTGTCCAGATGATGACAGTGACCGCTTTATTTTAAATTTTAATTTATGACTTTTAAACGCTTGAGCGGAAATGCCGCATAAAGCGTAAAATTGTCAAATGCGCTTAAAGAGCAAACACAAAAAGTTATTCCTGTCGCACGAAATCAAAGTAAAAGATAGTTGCCCCATCGCATGTGCGGCACTCTTATAGATACAGATCCAAATGGGAATTCTATGAAGTACTTACCACCTCCGCTCTTGTAGCACATGTAGGGAAAACGCCAGACATTGCCCAGGCCCACCGAGTATCCAATGCAGGCCAAAACAAATTGCATCTTGTTGGCCCAGTGCTGTTGGCGTGGCTTTAGCTGCACCGCATCGTCGGACATATCCATGTAGCTGTCATCGTCATCGATGCCCAGTGGCCTGCAAAAGGGCGAGAAGTGTTATTTTACTATAAGTTTTGTGGTGTCATATGCCCAGCCAGGCGCAACCAATTGATGTCAACACTCAGTGCACCACCCCTCCAGTGATTTAACGAGCAGAGCGACCGCGATTAGTTGTTGCGTCAAATGGCTTAATTGCAGTAATCACATGCCCCATGCCACCACACAATGGGGGCTGGCCCCGTGAGCTGCTAGTGGATCAAATGATGGGGGGAGACTGAATGTTGAATGTGTGCCAGAGTGTCTGATGTGGGTGGCGATGCATTTCTGTTCCCCCTTCTGACCACAAATCAAACATTTAATCTGGAACCAACTATGCGGCAGGGATTTACTTTATATTTCATTGTTCAGATCAGCGCTAAAGAGTTTATAAACACCCCCACCCCACTTATCCATTTAAGATTCGTTCGTTCATATTTGATCAGCGCTTATGCGCTAATGCTCTGAGCCAATAAGCCCCCACCGATCATATAGATTCAAACAATTTTGAGGCTCAAGCTATGGTCTGATTCGATTTTCACATTTTACGTAATGATCGTGCGATCGTTTCCTTACACTTTGGCCACGCGCTGAAAGCGGAAAGTGGATTGCTCCGAGTGTTTCGATGACTGTGCATCGTAGTCCTGACGATATGGCATGCTGCTGTGCGATCTACTACGGATTCAGAACTCTATATATAAGCTGTTATATGCTAGAGTAACTTTTTTGCTTATGTCCTTAGTTCACGTTATCCAAGCGGCCATCACTGTTGCACACGTAAGGAGACGGATTACGGATTAGGGATTACGGAGAACTGGTAGAACTGTGAGAACTGTGCCGTTTGTGGGCTGACACGTTACTGACTGCTGATCCGGGCACTTGGCCGTCAGCTTCCCAGCCAGCAAATCGCTGCCATATATTGGAGCACAATGGAGCATGGTAATTACTCAAATCAATACAAATATCAAGCTATTGATCTCGTTAAGGAACACTGCTTAAAAATAGCTGGTGCCCCCAGCTGCTAGAGCCCGCTATCACATGTCCCGCCACAGACCAGAGTGATGCCACAATGGTGTTAAAATTATCTATTTGCCTGACAACATTTACTTTTTATGCTGAGGTGCCAAATGCTGGCCAAATTTGCCACAAATGTTAGCCCGTTTTATCGGGCACCATCGGCTACGCTTTGTCATGCTAATGGGCTATAGGATGTACTTACGGCGGTGTTTGCGGATTGACCATGTCGAATAGCTCATTGGCGGTGGTCGGCACACGACGTATGACCAACTTCCGTCCATCTGTGGATCCAATGCCAATGGAGGCCAGCGAGCGCACCGATGTCACATCCGAGTAGATCTGATGGGCGGGCAAATCGTGAAATAGATAGGAACTGCCGCTCAGCGAGGCCTGCGGTTGCATATACAGCGGATTGAGTGGTGGTTGCAGTCCAGCAGGGGCAACCGCAATGCCACCACCACCAACACCACCACCCACAAGATTGCCACTGCTGTCGTTCATAGCAGGCATATAACCTAGATGTACATATGTTAATAATATATAGTATATTAAGTTAAATTAACTACCTGAGGCCACCGATCGCATGCTGCTGCTGTGGCTGCCAATCCTCGAGCGCAGATCCATGCTGAGCGGCGACATGGCCACCGTATCCCCGGCCATGGTCGTCGTCGTGGTGCAGGTGAGGGTCGCAGGCGTGGGCGAGATGACCGCTGGACTGGCGGTAGCTGTAAAACTGGGCAGCGGCTGCCCACCATTCGCCCCTGGCTCTCCATCGCAATCATCCAGAGTAAAGGTCACCGTGGAGGTAGATGTGGCCGCCGCTGGCTGTGGCTGCACCAGCAGCTGGGACTGCTGTATGAGCTCCGAGCTGGGTCGCGATTTGATCGTCATTTGTCGCCCTTGTGGCTGCTTGTGCATGGCAGCCAGCGAGCTGCTGGAGCTGGTCTGACGAAATGGCAGTGGACCTGCGGGACTGCCAGTCGGAGCACCGGGCGTGGCCGGTATAATGATGTACTTGTGGGCACGCGCCGAGGGTGTGCGTATGAGGCGGGTCTGTTCATCGCCTCCGTCGCCACAGCTCTCGGCGCCACTGTCCGACAGTTGGCTGTGTCGCAGCGTGGAGCGTTTCGTCGCCAGATTGAGGGCGGTGGGCGAGGAGGTTGTCTTGGCCAGTCCACCAGAGGCTTCAGCGCTGTCCGACATGTTGGTGGTTCTAGGTTCTGGTCTGGAATCTCCACCTGTTTGCTGGTTTGATTGTTGCGCAAATTCAAGTTTCTGGACTTGCGTTTTGTCGGGGGGTGTGGGGGCTATCATAAGGCCATGTTGGACTGTTGCTTCTGCTGCTGCTGATGTTTGCACTGGCTTGCTGATGGTGCTTCTGCTTTCGTATCTATCATTTTAGTGCTGCTGTCTGTCCAGCTTTAAATCACATAGAAAACCCTGAATATAATAACAATCTTGTTATTGTGGTGGTTCTCTCTGTATGTTTCTTTATTTAAATAAATCACATGCCAGATTATGCGAAAACTTTCTTTAAGAAAAAAAAACCCCATTTTGACTCAAATTTTAGCCACTAAAAAACCCTAAGAAATACAACACAAAATCTACGTTTTTTTTTCGCTTGTAATTATCATGACATAACGAAAGCAGCTTAGGAATTCTCGCTCCCACTCTCACGACTCATGACTGCATTTTTTCACTCTTTAGTGGAATTTGTTTGTACGCTTTTTTTTTATATATATGTATTTCCTCTTATTTGTTTATATAAATAAACAACACGCTGAAGTTTTGTCCCATTTTTTTGTATTTAATTTTTATCACCGCCAGAGATAAAACCTTCACACGAGCTCTTCAAAACAGCACCCTACACACAGACAGCTACTCTAGCACTTGTCTTGACAGATACAAAATTTGTATCTTATCGGGGTAGACTGCGCCTAAAAGGTACAAGGTATCTGTCTATCTATCTATCTACACCCCCGCCCACTTAAGGGGCCCAGTCAACAATCTTGGCAGCATTTCTTTGTCTACTTTCATTTTTGTTAAAGACAACCATATCGAGATATATTCTGCTATAGTAAATTTTGAAAGTTTTTTAATGGATGGAACGATGCGCGTCATATCGGCATGCGATGGGATGATCTTTTTGATCTGTTGATTTGCTCCACTGACTTTTTGGTATTCAAGGGTCACTGAATTCCAAGAGAGAGAATGGCAATTAATAATTACGCATCTTACACGACAAATACACTACACTGCCTCGTATGTGTCGCATATCAAGTGCACATGACACGCTAGGGGATATTTCATTGTAATATCAATAAGCTGATCTGGGGCCCCCGTTGAGTTGTATGTAAATTTTTGTCTGGCAGAGCGCGAGGCACGAATATCAAAATGTATTGAAACTAAGCTTGGAATTTCAAAATACTAAGCTGTATACGTGTATGCAAGTATGAGGGTTTAGGTGGGGTATCATTTAAGTACATAAGCCGCTTTAAGAGATCACTTTTGAAGGCATCTGTGATGACATTCAAATGTTGTTGGTTTCCAGTATTTGGTTTGGGATCAATCAATCATTTATGATCATCCCCGCGTAGACTATAATGACTTTCTTTGTGGCAAAATTTCATGAGAAAATCTCCAATAGTGAGAAATGTTTTTGCTAATTGCTGTTCCGTCTAACAATGGGGGGTTACAAATTGTCAGCCAATATTCGCGAGGTTCGATTAGAAATCGTAAACTTTTTTATGGCATCTTGGAATTGTTCTACGGGTATACGAAATGTCGCTTGTTGGTCTATAACAAAAAAATTAGCACTTCGAGTTGTTAATGAAAGCTTTGGCTATCAAACGATAGAGGGAGGGGTAGGTAATATTGCAAGCCATTATACAACTTTTGTTAGCTGTCCCCAGTTCGCCAAAACACACAGAGATTGAACAGATGTTTTATAGATGGGTTTGTTGTCAGCACAATCGAGAACACACGAAACACTAAACCGAAATCTAATCACACTTAATCATTAATTATGATAATCAGCATGATTGCAATTGACTATAATAATGGTAATTTTTAATTCAGCTCAAATACAATAATCAACTTTAAGCAGGGATTCACTTTTCTTCCTGTAGTTTTATTTATTTAGTTGTTCCCGTTTTGTTGCCTAATTTGCATCATCATAATACACCTAATAACATAATCAACACACACACATTATAGGGAATTGTATCAAATTACCCCGACCGACAACGACAGTCGTCGTGGAATCAATTTGCCGTCGCGGTATATAGCCGTACTTTATACTCCCAATTGAATGCTGGGGCGATTGCAACGAGTACACTTTGAAGCGACCAAAAAGACAAAAGACAGCAGCCAAAAAAAAAAAAATGTCTACGAATTTGCGGTATACGCGCTGAATTATGGATTTCCCGTGCAGACAATGGGCCACCGGACAAAAACGTGCCACCACGCGCGCTGTCAAATGTCAACTGATCCCATACACGTTCGCGAATATCGTTTACACTTAACGTTGGGGGACGCTCTCTCATGGTGCTCTCTCTCTCCGCATGTGTGTGTGCGTGTGTGTGTGGGGGCTCTCCATTATCAAACAAAAAGATACTACAACCAGAACAACAGTCCAGCTATAGCCATAATGGGACTGTGTCTGGAAGTGGATGTGGGGTAAGCGGGTTAAGCTTGTTCTGCGGCTGTCACTCCACTGTACCCAAATGCTTATGCATATTAATTTTGATTGCGGCTATACGACCAACAAGAAGAAGCAGAGTCTTACAAATACAAAGATAGTGTCGCGTTAACGGCGACTCAATACGTTCCTTCTCGTTTTGACATAGATTTGATAATCAATGTGATGTTAAGTAAGACATAATTTGTGATTTATATTTATTTATTTATTTATTAGTTTACAATAAGCGATTACAATTAATTTCGTTTCTCATTTTTTTTGTCGTTTTAAATACAATTTCTTTATAATTACAATTGAACTATTGTGTTCTTTTTACAATATGTGGGGTTTACTTTCATTTTGAATTCTTTTTTGATATTTGCTGCCAGTGCAAAAAGTTTTGTTCCAGTTTGAGCTCTCTCTTTGGGGGAGCTCTATTCCGATTCAAAGTTATATACGTTTGTTAAAATTTATAAAAGAAAAATAAAAGTGTGTGAACATTTAGGGGGGATTATAGTTATATCATTTGAAATAATTTGTGCACTCGCTTTAGGTACATCGAAGTGCGCCCATGTGTGATTGTTAAGAAAATAATTTTATGCCTGGCATGGAACGGGTTCAGATTTGAATATAGGATAGAATCAAAGTATGGGAAAACCTATACACAATAATGCGCTAACTAAAATACCATAGAGTTTTGCTGCCTGCGTATTATTTACAATGTTCTGTTCTCTTTGTGTACGTGTGTCTGAGTGCGAGTTTATATATTTTTTCTTTCTTTTTTATATGGTATTTTCACTATAAAGAATTGTCATTTCTTCTGTCGTCTCTCAACGCTTCACGTTTCGGCTTAAAGTAGTGACTATACATTTTGTTTACGTTTAATAAGATTAATTTAAAACTTCATTTTAATAATTTAATTATCCAGGCTGATTACCCCCCCTCTATATATCCCTATACTCTAAATGAACCCCCCAACAAGTGGAGTCGCGCTCTATGAACAGGCACCGGAAACGAAATTTCGCTGCATAGTTTCTGGCGCGTTAACAGCAGCGGACTCTACTTGATGACGGACATAGTTGAAGGCTATTAGGGTGGGGCGGGGTGGAAGTACGCTCTGGTTCGTTGCCTTTTAAAGTACTCTTTATATACTTGGTTCCCTATGTATTAGTAAGTTTAGTGGAAGTATCTCTTTTGCATTAAAAACAATCACAACAATTTAATATTAATTGACTAAGAAACTACAAAAATAATTGGTTAATCATAGGTAGAGGCTAGTGGTACAGTACGTTACAGTACTGTAAAGTACAGTGTTAAGTAGTCGTGGGTGGATAGTGTTCAAAATCAAATCCTCCATTAGTCGTTGTCGTTGTTGCAATTAAAATTAAAACAAACCTAGTCATTTTTTCCTATGCATTAGTTGGACAGTATCGTATCGTTTTTTTTTGTGCGCTGTTTGACGCCTCAGTGGCAGTAAAATGTTATCGATATTTGTTTTCTAGAACTACTTCCGTGTGCTACGAGCTTAGAGTGTGTGTGTGTATCTGAGTGTGTGTGTGTGTGTGTTTAACTCTCTAGCTCTTGTACAATCCATCAGAGACAATCGTTTGGCATATTGTCAAGTGGTTATAGGCTGACACACAAGCGGAAGGTCCATACATACTGCTAGATAGATTGAGAGTATTCTGTGGTGCAGTGTTGGAAAATTCAAGGCAGTTATCAATTCTAAAAGGCGAGTTGAGTTCACATTTAAAGTTACAGGAAGTGTGTGTGTGTGTTTCTGTGCTATAATACAAAGTGTTGTGTTGGTACTACCCACACCGTAAATATTTATAGGAAGTCTTTAGTCATATACATTTATATATAACTGAATATTATTATGGATAATCGACTAATGAAGAAGTTGTCGTTAGAGGACGAGAATTCGTTTGTAGCTGCACTCTGTGTGTACCCCCCATATCTGTATCTCTTTTCTGTTTGGCAGTTTCTGTTTTCAATTCTATTCATGGTATGGAAGAGTATTTAACTCTGCGCTGCTACACTACGCAAAAATTCTCATATTAGTGGGGGTGGAAGAGAAAGAGAACACTAAATGTTAATACAAAATAATAAAATTATTCTCTTAAACTACTATTATTTATCTGCATGCATTCTGTTTTTTGCATACAATATTCTCGCTTTTTACAATTTCAATTTTACTTCGTTTGGCCATTTTTCGGGCCCTTATTCTTTCAGCTCACAAATGTTTCCTTTGTTTTTCTTTGATTCATTCTTTACGCTTTCATTGTTTATATCATTTGATGGATAGGATATTTTAGCATTTTGCAGAACTTTTTGCACGTGCCTTTCAAATATTCACAATAAATTTTAAATTCTGTGAAAATATTACCCTTTTTTTCTTCTTTCTTATCTTTCTAAGTTGTTATAGCTAGGTGTGTGTTTGTGTTTCTTGCAGTGTATTGTTTAGGATATATAGTCCGGCGTTGGCTCGGGCACAGCATCGGGATTGGCAAAGAGCGGATTGGGGAACTCTGGCGGATGTGGCAGTGGTGCAATGGTCTTGGGTCGCCTTCTGTAGGCCATTAGCCAGCAGGAGACGGCCACGGCAACGGCCACAAGAGCCAATAGAGCCGTAATGACCAAGGCAATGATTAGACCCACCATCGATACGCATATATCCTCCACTCGCTGTGCCGCCGGTTTGACTAGAGAATGACAGAGAAGAAGGCAAAGGTTAGTGTTGGTAAACGAGAAGTAGAGGAATGGGTCTCTCTCTCTACTCACTGTTGGCATCATTCAGGCCTGGACCGCTGCGCTTCTCGAATGTGAGAATGGCATTCGATGAGATGGTTATCTCCTCGCGCAGCTGACCCTCAACCCCCGAGTTGGTGGCAATGGCAGTCGTGTCGCTCGAGTTGTCGGCTATGGAGCGGCGACGTCGCCCAAAGGCATTGTAGCCGCCACAATTGACCGGCTGACAGCGGCCAAAGCAGACGCGTATGTTGCACTGGAACCGTATGTTGTCGCTCGAGGGGAACTTGAAGGCATTGAAGCTGGCCAGCAGACTGTTGGTATCCGGATTGTATTCCCAGTTGCCAAAGATGCTTGTGTCTGTGGCACAGCCGTTCTCATCCGTTACCAGATACTCGTTCTGGACATTATCCTCCATGGTCTTGGCTATGCAGGAGCGAGCAAAGCCACCATAAATAGCTGTAGGAAGAAACATTGGAGGAGGATTAGAATACGGTTTAGTTATGGGTTTGGGGGTTAATTCTCTTACTGGCTGGCTCGACATCCACTTGCAGCTTGAGATTATCGCCGATTTCGGCCGAATTAATCTCCTCGCCCTCGTTGGTGATGATGCGCATCTGGCAGATGGGCGGCGGTCCGGTATTGGCAATCGTGCCAGCTGTCGTCAGCATGGACACATTGAAGCCTAGGGTCACGTTCTTCTCGCCTGTTTGGTAGACGCACTTGATGTTGTACGCCTGGGCCTTGTAGGTTACAAGCTTGGGATGCTTCTGGATGACCAGCACAAAGCTGGCCACATCCTTCACCGCCTGCATGCCACAGCTGCCGAAGTGTACGCGGAAGATTTCGGTGCGTGGCACCGTCTCGCCATTCAGATTGACCACACGACGGCAGTCCTCGTCCTTGCTGTGACCCTTCACGTACAGCACGCCATTGAAGCCGGGCTCGGTGATGTGGATCTCCACTTGAACGCCATCGGCCAGGCAGCTGACGACCATGTCGGGTCGGGGGAAGTCGGTGCGGAAGTTCGTGTGGTTGCAATGCAGCTCCGGATTGCCCGTGTAGCCAGTGATGCACTGACACTGGGCACGATGGTTGACGGCATTGCAGAAGGCATTCACGCCGCACACCTTGGTCAGGCAGGGATCCTCGCAGGTCTTGGTATCCAGATTGCAGAAGCGATTGTCCGCACACTGGTCGTTGGTGGTGCACTCGGGCGGTTCCTCGGGCTGGCACTCGCCACGCGGTGTCAGGCGGTAGCCCAGCTCAATGGGACAGGTGCAGCGTCCGCGCTCGTCGATGACCATGCCGCGCTCCAGGGCGCACACGCAATGGCCGCTCTCGTCGATGCGGAAGCCCTGCTCCACCTGGCACGGGGTGCAGTACTCGTAGATGTCCAGAGCGGTGCCCGGTGGGCATACACACTGTCCGTCCACGTCGCGCACAAAGCCCTTTTCGATGACGCACAGGGATCGCTTGTCGCACTGCACCGCCGCATTGCCGGTGTAGCCCTCGAGGCATTCACAGATCATGGTCCGTACGGGCAGGGTGTCGCGCACACGGCACTCGGCATTGACGCCACACGGCTGTGTGGCATTGCAGGGATTCACGCACTCGCCACGCAGACATGCCCTCTGGCTGGGGCAGTCGCCGTCGCTGATGCAAATGGGGGCATGGCGTTCGGTCTCGCAGCCATTGCGTCCGGGCACAGTGCCGGGCGGGCAGGCGCATTGCGGTCGATGCTGGTACACCTTGCACAGTTCGTCGCGGCCACAGATGGCGGTGGTGGCGCAGGGATCGTTGCACTTGCCATTCACACACGCCCTGTCCGTGGGACACTCGTCGTCGGTGCGACAGCCCAGCGGTGTGCAGCCCAGACGGGCATTGCCACCGTGTCCGGGTGCGCACTCGCACACGGCCCGATGGTTGATGGCCAGGCACTGGGCATTCGAGCCGCATTGTTCGCCCTGGCAGGCGGGCACGCACAGTTGGTTGCGGCATGCATGGGTGCCGGGGCAGTCGGCGTTGATGTTGCACTCGATCTTGGCGCATTCGAACTCGGGATTGCCCTCGTAGCCCTGGCGACACGTGCACACTGGCTTGTGGTCCTTGATGCGGCACTCGGCGTTCACGCCGCAGTTGCACGGATCGCGGCAGATGCCATTGAGGCAGGACTTGTCGGCGGCACAGTCAGAGTCGGAGATGCAGCCGCCCACCTTGACGATGCCGGTGGTGGGCTTGCAGCTGCCACTGCCGCTACTGATGTAGCCATCGGGGCAGATGCATATCATGGTGCGCACCGGGGACGTGGGCGTCACCTGGCACTGGGCGGGACGTTGGCAGGGCTCCAGGACGAGGCAGGGATCCACGCACTGTTCGTTGATGCAGGCCTGTCGCGAGGGGCAGTCCGTGTCCAGCACGCAGACGGGCTGCGGCTGGGGACGGCAGTCCACGTAGGGATTGCCCACATAGTCGGAGGGACAGCGGCACACAGCCAGATGGTTCTGAGGGCGGCACTCGGCGCGCGGGGCACAGGCATTGTGGTAGACACAGGGATTCACACACTGCTCGTTCTGGCAGGTCTTGTCCGTGGGACAGTCGTTGTTGCTGCTGCAGCCGATGATGCGGCAGCGTTCGTACGGATTGCCGCGGTATCCGCTGAGGCAGCGGCACTGGGCGTGATTCGATTGCACGAAGCACTCGGCATTGGGGCCGCAGGGATCGTTGATGAGGCATGGGTTGATGCAGTCGCCATTGATGCAGGCCTTGCCCGAGTCGCACTCGCCGTCCACGCGGCAGCCGATCGAGCGGCAGGCGGCATAGGGATTGCCCTCGAAGCCATCCTGGCAGCTGCAAACGGCCCGATGTTGTGTCACCTGGCAGATGGCGTTGGTGCCACAGTTGCAGGGATTGCGGCACTGGCGATGGATGCACGCCTCCTGGTCGGGACAATCTGGGTCGCTCTCACAGCCCGGAGGACTGGACAGCACCAGTTGGCGGCACTCGCCACTGGCATCCGGCACCTGGGACTCGGGACACTCGCATACCATGGTCCGCACTGGTACACTGTCCAGGACACTGCACTGTGCGGTGCGGGCGCAGGGTGAGAGTTCGGTACATGGGTTCTGGCACTTGGCATCGATGCAGGCCAAGCCGCTGGGGCAGTCGCCGTCATCGCGGCAAACGGGCTCCACGGGTCGGCGTTCGCAGTAGGCATACGGATTGCCCAGAGGCATTTGCTCTGGACAGCGGCAGACGGCGCGATGTTGCAGCGCCTGGCAGATGGCATTCTGGGCGCAGGGATTCTGCTGGCCGCACGGATCCACGCACTGGTTGCTGACACAGGCCAGGTTCGAGGCACAGTCGTAGTCCGAGTGGCATTCGAGGCGCAGGCAGCGCACGAATGGATCTCCCTCCAGGCCGGCGGGACAGCGGCAGTTGGCGCGATGATTGCGTCCGTAGCATTCGGCATTCAGGGCACAGGGATCGACCACCAGGCAGGGATTGATGCACTCGCGATTCAGGCACTGCTTATCGCCGCTGCACTCGTCATCCGACTGGCAGCCAATGGCCGCACAACCGAACTGGGCATTGCCTGAGAATCCTGGCTTGCAGTAGCACACGGGATGGTGGTTCTTCACACTGCACTCGGCATTCGGTCCGCAGTTGCACGGACTGATGCACTGGGCATTGATGCAGGCCTCCGTCGCAGGACAATCGCTGCTGGATTTACAGCCTACGGTTATCACATCGGAAGCTGTATAGAGAAGAGAGATGGACATTAGAATCTATTGGGGAAGAGGTATGCTCAGAGGGGTATACGTACGTGGCAGGCAGCGATCCTTGGGATCGCCCGAGTAGCCAGGCGGACAGCGGCAGATGGCCTTCCGCTGCTGCACATGGCAGTAGGCACCGATGCCGCAGGCATCTGCGGCACATGGAGTCACGCACAGTTCGTTGCGGCATGTCCTGTCTCTGGGGCAGTCGTCGTCACGCGTACAGCCTGGCTCCGGGCTCTTCGGCAGTCCGATCTCTGTGGTGTAGCACTCGATGCGGGGATTGCCCTGGTAGCCAGCGGGACAGCTGCACTGGGCATAGTGATCCCGCGAGGTACACTGGGCATTGACGCCGCACTTCTCGAGACGGCAGGCATCCAGGCAGTTGCCATTCGAACAGACCTCGGGATTGGCGCACTCGGAGCTGTGTTGGCAGCCACCGCTAGGCGGGGCAATGGGTCGCCTGATGGCCACACAGTTGCCCGAATTGTCGGTGACCGTGTCGCTGGGACACTTGCAGATCATGGTGCGCAGTGGCAGGGTGTCGAGCACGGCACAGGTCTGCTGGGGGCTGCACACATGCGGCGTGGCACAGGGATCGGCACAGCGTTCGTTGATGCACGCCAGCTTCGAGGGACACTCGGCATCCTGGGTGCACTCCGGCGACTGTGGTGTGCGTTGCGGCATGTCGCACTGGACAAACGGATTGCCCAGATATCCGGCACGGCACTCGCACTGCGGTTGATGGCGTCGACCCACACAGATGGCATTCAAGGCACAAGTCTCCTGCTCGCAGACGGGTCGGCAGACGCGGTTCAGGCGATCGCAGGCCTCGTGATCGGCACAGTCTTCGTTGTACTGGCAGTGGCCGGTTATGCAGGCCACGAAGGGACTGCCCTGGGTGCCGGCCGGACAGCTGCAGACAGCCTGGTGATTCTGTGGCAGGCACTGGGCACCACTGCCGCAGCGCACTTGTCCATGGGTGCACGGATTCACGCAGTTCTCATTCAGACAGGCCTTATCATAGGGACAATCGGCATTGATTTTGCATTCAGCTGTAAACAAAAACGGAATGAAGGAATGGAACGTAATTGAATGGAATGGAAAGGATGGAACTTACGTTTGTAGCATTGGACTTGCGGATCACCGCCCCAGCCAGCGGGACAGTAGCAAATGGGACGTGAGTTCTGGACACGACATTCGGCATTGCCGGCACAAGGATTGGCCTCGGCACATGGGTCCTGGCAACGCTGATTGATGCACGCCGTTGTCGGTGTGCACTCCGAGTCGTGTGTGCAGCCAGCTGTGATTTGTGCTGCAAAAAGATAATCGAAACATGAAAAATCGATTGGTTTGCAATCGATAATAAGAGACTCTGATGCAACTTACGTGGCTGATAGCAGTTGGTAAAGGGATCGCCTTGGGTGCCTTGAGGGCAGCTGCAAATGGCACGATGCTGCTGCGCCAGACACTGGGCTGTGCGGGCGCATGGTGAGCCATCCAGGCAGGGATTGACACAGTTGCCAGCGCGACAGGCTTCCGTATCCTGGCACTGATCGTGCGATGTGCAGCCCAGATCTTGAGCGGGTTCTAAACGGAGAAGAAAAACGCAGAAGATTAGCAGGTGTCTAATTATATGCGGGGGCATTGGCTGGTGCGAGAGTTAACAGTTATAGAGTGCTTGATAATATATGTACAACTGCATAGGTGGTGCATATATGCTCTAAAGATCAACGGATATACTATATATATATTATTTTTCAGCACTTTACACACAAACAAAAACTCTGCTGCAATGAGATAAAAGCAAACTCAAAAGTAAAGCAAAAGCATAATCAATAATCGGCTAAAACTTGGACCGATGTCTCACCTTTGCGACATCCAATGTCGGCATCACCCACATAGCCTGGTTCACAGCGGCACGTCATGGTGCGCAGGGGCAGTGTATCGACCACATCGCAGATGGCATTCGCTCCGCACGGATGGGTTACGGCGCAAGGGTTCTGGCATTGGCCGGAGAAGCAGGCCAGTCGGCTGGGACACTCGGCATCCATGGTGCAGCCCTCGGGTTGCACGGGCACCTGGTCACAGCGTACGGCGGGATTGCCGCTGAAGCCCGCGGGGCAGCGGCACTGAGCGCGATGATTGTCCACACGGCACTGGGCACCGAGGCCGCAGTTGCATGGATCTTCGCACCGCTCGTTGCGGCAGGCCAAATGGAAGGAGCACTCGTCGTCGCTGCGGCACTCGGGGCGCTCGCAGCGTACCAGCGGATTGCCGCGGTATCCGTCCGGACAGTGGCAACGGGCGCGATGGTTGAAGTCGGCGCGACAGGTGGCTCCGGTGCCGCACTGCGTGAAGCTGCACGGATCCACACACTTCTCGTTGATGCAGGCCTCGGTGGGGGCGCATTCGGTGTCGGAGCGGCAGCCGAGCAGGTAGCAGTGCTGCAGGGCATTGCCCGTGTAGCCCTCGTTGCAGACGCAGAGCGGACGATGCAGCTGGACGTGGCAGCGAGCCTGTTGGGCGCACAGATTGGACTGCTCGCAGGGATTGCGGCAGGCCTGATTGATGCAGGCCTTGTCGTTGGTGCACTCCGCATCGCTGACACACTCCGGCTTCGGTTGCTCCAGCTGTGGCGGTATCTGCCGCAGGCACTGGGCATAGGGCGAGCCATAGAAGTCGGGCGGACAGCTGCAGACAGCCTTGTGGTTGATGGCACGGCAGATGGCGTTGAGGCCGCAGGCCTGCAGGCAGGGATCACGGCACTTCTGGCTGACGCAGGCACGATCGCGGGAGCAGTCCTCGTTGATCACGCACTCGGGATAGCTGCAGGTGGCAGCGCCATTGTGGACACGGCAGATGCCGTTGCTGCGGCACGGTGACGGGTTGCACGGATCCACGGGCTCCGCTTGGCGTGGCGCCTCGCACTGGACGAACGGATTGCCCACCATGTTGGCGGGGCAGCTGCAGACGGGGCTGTGGTTGATGGTCTGGCACACGGCTCCGTAGCCGCATTCGCCCACGCAGGCATCCACGCACTTGGCATTGATGCAGGCCCTATCCTTGGCACAGTCCGAGCTCAGAGTGCACTCTGGGCGACAGCCCTGGGCCAGCGGGTTGCCAAAGAATCCTGGCAAGCACTCGCACACGGCCTTCTCGCTTTGCACGCGACACACGGAATTGGGTCCACAAGGAGACGGGTAGCAGGGATCGGAGACTGGTGGCGGTGCCAGCAGGCGCGTGCACTGCACAAAGGCATTGCCCGTGTAGCCCGCTGGGCAGGAGCAGATCGGTATGTGGTTGTTCATGTTGCAGATGGCCTCCAGGCCGCAGACTCCCGGGCAGGGATCCACGCACTTGTTGCGCACACAGGCCCGGTTCGCCGGGCACTCGGAGTTGCCCACGCACTCGGGGCGGCAGCCCTCGTAGGGATTGCCAATGTACTCCTGCTGGCTGCACTCGCACACATAGTTCTGGCCGGTCACGCGGCAGTTGGCATTGGTGCCGCAGGGCGATGGATAGCAAGGGTTCTTCGGTGTGGCTGGTGGCTCTTGCAATGGTGGTTCTGTAAAGCGAAGAGATTATGGGAAAATTATGGTTAAATGGAGTCCTATAAGTGTAGAGTTCCCTGCCTGAATACAATATGCAAACTTGTTTCGGGATAGGGGATTGGTTTTGGACAGTGGGAATGGTCTGATTCTTATTCTTACTTTGGCATAGGCGGAAGGGATCTCCGGTCATGCCGCTGGGGCACTGACAGTTGGGCGTATGCAGCCGGACCACGCACAGGGCGTTCTGGCCACAGCTGCCGGGACAGGGATCGGCGCACCGCTGATTAATGCAGGCCAGGCTAGTGGGGCACTCGTCGTTGCTGACACACTCTGGTCGGCAGTTGGGCGGGGTGCCCTGGAACTCGGGCAGGCAGCGGCATTGCGCCTGACCCTTCTCATTGCTGCACTGGGAGTTGGGGCCGCAGGGCGATGGGTAGCAGGGATCGCGCACAGCATTGGGTTCGGGTCTTTTCACGACCAGCAGATGGCACTGGGAGTAGGCATTGCCGGTGTAACCGGCACTGCACTCGCAGTGGGCCCTGTGCTGAACCGCCTGGCAGATGGCATTGAGGCCACACTGGCCCGGACACGGATCCACGCACTTCTGGTTGATGCACGCGTGCACCTGGGAGCAGTCGGAGCTGGCGTAGCATTCCGGTCGGCAGTTGGGCGGCTGGCCGAAGTAGCCCGCCAGGCAGGAGCAGATGGCCACGTCGTTTCGCTCCAGGCACTGGGCGTTGGCTCCGCATGGTGAGGGCTGGCAGGGATTGGGCGGACGTGCTGGGGGTTCATCGCGCAGCGGCGAGCAGGAGACAAAGGCATTGCCCGTCATCCGCTCGGGGCAGTGGCACATCGCAATGTGGTTGACGGCATCGCAGAGGGCATTCGGGGCACAGTTTCCGGGACAGGGATCCACGCACTTCTGCCGCACACAGGCCCGGTTTCTCGGGCAGTCCGAGTTCAGGACGCACTCGGGCCGGCAGCCGGTGTACGGGTCACCCTGATATTCGGGCAGACACGAGCACTGGCCATCGCGACACTGGGCATTGGCGCCGCACGGAGACGGCTGGCAAGGATCGGAGATGGGAGCTGTAAGAGAGGTTGGGCCGGGATTAGCAGAGACCATATGGGGGGCTGTGAAATGGTGGGCTGGCATACTCGTCGGCGGTGGGGTTGGTGGCACAATGCGGCAGCTGGTGAATGGATCTCCGGTATAGCCGCTGGGACACGAGCAGCTCGGCGTGTGATTGATCACGTTACAGAGGGCGTCAAAGCCACAGGAGCCGGGACAGGGATCGCGGCACTTCTCGTTGATGCACGCCTGGTTGCTGGGACACTCCGCATTGATGGTGCACTCGGGCCGGCAGTTGGGCGCCGCACCCACATAGTTGGGCAGGCAGCTGCAGCTGGCTCCTCCGTTCACCGCCCGACACTGGGCATAGGGTCCACAGGGCGAGGGATAGCAGGGATCGCGAGGAGGGTCCTCTGACTTTGGTGGTTTCGGCGGTGGGGGATTGGGCAGACAGCGGGTCAGGGCATCGCCCGTGAAGCCGGGCAGACACGAGCAGAGCGGACTGTGATTCCTCACATGACACTGGGCATTCAGACCGCAGGCGCCGGGACAGGGATCCTGGCACTTCTGATTGATGCACGCCTTGTCCGCCGGACACTCGGCACTGATCACACACTCGGGACGGCAGGCGGGCGGCGTGCCCACGAATTCGGGCAGACAGGAGCATATGGCCTGGCCCTGTGACTCGCGACACTGGGCATTGGCACCGCACGGCGATGGTTGGCAGGGATTCACGTATTCCGGTGGCGTAGCTATATATGGGGGTTTGAGAGTATTGGAGGTTTTAGCATTCGTACAAATCACATGACCATGGCGAAGCGTTTAGCGATTAAAAAGGCAACCAAAAGCGTATAATAGTATCGTATAAAAAGCTAGCATATTGTCACAGAGCGCGAGATTCGAAGGCGTTTAGGTCAGCGGAGGGCAGGGAGCATTAAAACAAATTATCATGCACACGACATGTATTTTGTTTTGATTAGACTTCATCAAATGTACCATTGGGTAAGCTATGTTGTTTGGGAGTCGCATTGAGGTAAAGGGATAGCATATTCGACGATGGAATAGAATCGATGGATTTAGGGGTTTAACGATGATAACGAGATGATGGCATATAGAGAAGACGTAGAAGGCGTAAGACGGAGTAGCACTGCGTTGTTGTTTACAGAGAGAGTGGAATTTGCATTAAGATCGGGACACTATAGGTCATAGCTTATTCAATGAGAGACTGGATGATTTAGGAGTTTAACGATGATTCTTAAGATTACAAGGAGATGACGGCAAAAAGAGAGGTGTGAGAGGGCGTAAGACGGAGAATTGAGAACAGCTTTGTATAGGAATTGAGTACTGCGTTGTTGTTTAGAGAGAGCGAAGGTAATAGCTTATTCAATGAGAGACTGTATGGATTTAGGGGCTTTATCGATGATACTTAAGATTACAAGGAGGAGTCTGAGAAGGAATAAAACGGAGAATTGAGTACTGCATTGTTGTTTAGAGCGAGCGGAAAGAGACGCATTAGGATTAGGGCGAGGCTTAGAGTTCGTTTCTTACGTTCATGCTGCAGCCGACGACATGCGAGATAGGGATTGCCAATATAACCCCATGGCACTCGCAGACGGGGCTGTGATTAATGGCCAGGCAATGGGCATTGGGGCCGCAGGCACCGGGACAGGGATCGCGACACTTCTCGCCGAGACAAGCCCTGTCGCTTCTGCAATCCGAGTTGACTGTGCACTCGGGTCGACAGATCTCATACGGATTGCCGTAATAGTCGGGCAGGCACTGGCACACGCTCATGTCGTGGTGGGGCCGACAAATGGCATTGATGCCGCAGGGACTGGGCTGGCAAGGCACAGGCGCAGGCACAGCCACATCCCTAACGGGTGACTGGGGACGTGCACAAATGCTATAGGCATCGCCCACATAGCCTTCGGGGCAATAGCAGATGGGACTGTGGGCCACCACACGACAGTGAGCCAATGGACCGCAGCTGCCGGGGCAGGGATCGATGCACTTGTAATTGCGGCACGCCCTGTCGGCGGGGCAGTCGGCGCTGCTCACACACTCGGGCCGACAGTGGGGTGGAGTGCCCCTGGGGTACTGTGGCAGACACGAGCAGCGGGCAGAGCCGTCTGGCGTGGCCTGACATTCAGAATGGGGTCCACAGGGCGAGGGCAGACATGGGTTTACTTCATCGCGAGGAGGTGGTGGTGGCAAAACTGAAAGAGTAAGACGAGAGATCAGCATGGGGTTTGATTTCGGTTTGGGCTTTAGAGGATACTCCGGCATACCTATGGGCTGACACGATATCAAGGGGTTACCCGTGAGATGGGGCGGACACAGACAGCGGGGACTGTGGGTCTGCACGTGGCAGATGGCCCGTATGCCGCATGCACCCGGGCACGGATCGCGACACTTGAGATTCAGGCAATATTTGTCCAGCGCACAATCGGAGTTCGAGGTGCACTCGGGACGACAGGCGGGTGGAGAGCCTATGTATCCCGGCAGACAGTAGCATATCGCCTGCTCGTGATAGGCCCGGCAATTTGCATTGGGCCCGCATGGCGAAGGTCGGCAGGGATCGATGGGTGTACGCTGTGGTATCACAGCTGGCAATGTCGTTGGAGGTGGCTCTATCGGGGCTGGTATGGGATCGCAGCGCACAAAGGCATCGCCTTGCATTCGTTCCGGGCATGAGCAGGTCGCCAAATGGTTGTAGACATGGCAGAGTGCGTTCAGTCCACATGTTCCTGGGCAGGGATCCTGGCACTTCTGATTGATGCACGCCTTGTCCCGCGCACATTCCGTGTTCAGGATACATTCCGGACGACAGCCCAAGTAGGGATCGCCCCGATACTCCGGTAGGCAGCTGCATTTTCCATCATGACACACCGCATTGGGTCCGCATATTGAGGGATAACAAGGATCTTTCTGTTCTATGGGTTCGCGCTGTATCGGTATGGGTTGGCAGGATACGAATGGATCTCCTGTGTAGCCTGAGCGACAGAAGCAATTGGGCACATGTTCATGCACTCGACACACTGCCTCATAGCCGCATGATCCCGGGCAGGGATCGCGACACTTCTCATTGATGCACGCCAGCGCCGAGGGGCAGTCCGATTGGACGACACATTCCGGCCGACAGTTGGGCGGAGTTCCACTGTAGTTGGGCAGACACACGCAGGCGGCCGCCCCAAAGCGATTGTGGCATTGCGAGTATGGTCCACAAGGTGATGGATAGCAGGGATTGAACTCGAAAACGGGTCTAGCCACATCATAGTTGGGACGACGAGTGGGTTGTGCTGGTTGTGCCACGGCTGGTATGTTGATAATTCCAGGTGTGGGGTTGTGGTCTCTGAGTCTCGTAATTGACATCGTACACAGGTTGTTGAGGTGTCGCAGGAGAAGGTTGTGGCACCGAAGGTATGTTTACCACTCCGGGTGTTGGTACATAGCTCGGTGGTGACGGCTGTGAGGGAATATTGATCACTCCAGGCACAGGATTGGGTACAGGGTAGCTGACGTCCTGGATTGGTGGTTTCTGTGTGGGATACGTTGGCTGTGGCACCGATGGAATGTTTACGACTCCGGGAGTTGGTACATAGCTCGGTGGGGACGGTTGTGATGGTATATTGATCACCCAGGTAGGTGTCGGTATAGGTGTTGGTTGTGGGACAGAAGGCACGTTTATAACTCCTGGTACAGGATTTGGTTGAGATACAGGATAACTAACGTCCTGGATAGGTGGATTCTGTGTGGGATACGTCGGTTGTGGCACCGAAGGAATGTTGATAACTCCAGGTCTTTCTGTAGCTGTCGGTGGTGATGGTTGTGAGGGAATATTGATCACTCCAGGGATTGCCGAAGGCACTGGTTGTGGTACAGATGGAATATTCACAACTCCTGGTGTAGGAGAAGGATTTGGTTGTGGTGTCGGATAGCTAACATCATAAATGGGTGGATTCTGTGGTGGATACGTGGGTTGTGGCACCGAAGGAATGTTTACCACTCCTGGAGTTGGTACATAGCTCGGTGGTGACGGTTGTGATGGTATATTGATCACTCCAGGCACAGGATGTGGTATGGGTGTTGGTTGTGGCACAGAAGGCACGTTTATAACTCCCGGTACAGGATTTGGTTGTGGTGTCGGGTAGCTAACATCATGAATGGGTGGGTTCTGTGCTGGATACGTGGGTTGTGGCACCGAAGGCATGTTTACCCGGGAGTGGGAAGCTCGGTGGCGGAATGGAATTTACTAGGCCCGGTTGTACAGGGTGGTGAAGGCAGGAACCCTGGAGGCTGGTGCTGGTGCTGGCTAACACATAGATGGCTGGCTGGGGCACCGGGATACACTGGGTTGGGGTACCGAAGGAATATTGACTACCCCCGGTTATCGGTGGAGGCGGTGGGTGAGCTGGTGCTGGTCGTATATGGCAGATTGGCTGGGGACACTGGTCGCGGAGGTGAGGGAATATTGATGACAATCGGCGGCGGAGGTTGTGGCGGCAATCGGCGGCTGAGGTTGTGGCGGCACCGATGGAACATTGATCACTCCCGGCTGTGGTGCAGGTGTCACTGGGTGTACTGGTGTGGGTATAAACACTGGACGTTGCGTTACGGGTGGCACTGGCTGCGGCACAGATGGAATATTCACTATACCAGGTCTCTGGAGCACTGGTGTCTGTGGCGTGGGATAATTCACATCGTAAATTGGCGGTTGAGGTGTAGGGTGCACTGGTTGTGGCACTGAAGGTATATTTACAACATCAACAGGTCGCTCAGGAATCGGTGTCTGAGGCGTTGGATATGTGACGTCATAGATGGGGGGTGGGTGCACAGGCTGCGGCACAGAGGGAATATTTATCACTCCAGGCTGTGGCTGTGGTGCAGGTTGTACAGGGTTCAAGGGTGTTGGTACATAAACGGGCGGTTGATGAGCAGGCGGAATCGGTTGTGGTACGGAAGGCGGAATCACCCCCGGCTGTGGTGGTGCAGGTGTCGGTTTCGGCACAGAGGGAATATTAATCACTCCCGGCTGTGGTGGTGCAGGAATTGGTTGCGGCACGGAAGGAATGTTCACTATTCCGGTTGCAGGTTGAGGAGTCGTAGGATAACTAACATCGTAGATCGGTGGTTGGGGTGATGGATACACTGGTTGCGGCACCGAAGGTATATTAACGACTCCTGGCTGTTGTGGTGTCGGTGGATAACCTGGCTGTGGCACTGAAGGAATATTAATCACTCCTGGTTGTGGCTGTGGCTGTGGCACCGACGGAATATTAAGCACTCCTGGCTGTGGCTGTGGTGCAGGTGCAGGCTGTGGCACTGAAGGAATATTAATCAATCCTGGCTGTGGCTGTGGTGCAGGTGCAGGTTGTGGCACTGAAGGAATATTCACAATTCCTGGTGCCTGATGAATCGGTGTCTGAGGCGTTGGATAATTCACATCGTAAACTGGTGGCTGTGGTGATGGATACACTGGCTGTGGCACAGAGGGTATATTCACGATGCCAGGCTGTGGTGCAGGCTGTGTGGGGTTGGCCGGTGAGGGTATAAACACGGGTCGTTGTGGAACTGCAGGTACAGGCTGTGGCACGGAGGGAATATTCACTATTCCTACCGGCTGTTGTGGAATCGTAGATGGATAATTCACATCGTAAGCCGGCGGCTGAGGTGTGGGATACTCTGGTCTTGGCACTGCAGGTATATTCACAACTCCAGGTTGCTGTTGGATCGGTGTTTGTGGTGAAGGATACGTCGGGATGTGTACTACTCCTGGATGTTGTGGAGGATATTGTGGTGGTTGGTTGGGAATATTCAGAATTCCCGGCTGCTGTTGTTGGATGTACACCAATCCGGGTATTGCCACCGGATAGGGTGGTGATGGGGTGTCGTATATCCGTTGGGGTCTTTCGGCTGTCGGGGCTGTAGGGGAAGGAGTAGCCAGAGGATTGTGGTTGTTAACCTTTGAACTGTCTACACTGACGTGGAGTATATTCTTACGTCTCGTGGGCATCTCGTAGCAGCGGGTGAACGGATCACCGGTGTGCGAGGCGATGCAGTAGCAGATGGGACTGTGATAGTGCACCCGACACTCGGCATTCAAGCCGCAGATTCCGGGACAGGGATCGATGCACTTGAGATGGACACATGCCCTGTCGAGGGCACACTCTGAGTTCAAAGTGCACTCGGGTCGACACTGGGGCGGAGTGCCATAGAAATCGGGCAGACAGGAGCAAACGGCTTGGTCATTCGAGGGCTGACACCTAGCATTGGGTCCGCAGGGCGAGGGATCACATGGGCTTAAGGGTGCTGGGGCGGACGAAAGGATTAGATTGGGATTCGATGGGGGATTGCATAGCGGATGCTTACATTCCTGGACTACAACTGGCTGTGGGGCACAGTAGGCCAGTGGATTACCCGTATACCCGCTGAAGCACTGGCAATGGGGCAAGTGATCCAGTACGTGGCACTCGGCGTTGAGGCCGCAGGTGCCGGGGCACGGGTCGCGACACTTTTGCTGCACGCACGCCCTGTCCGAAGGACAGTCCGAATTGAGGATGCACTCCGGCCGGCAGGCGTCGTACGGATTGCCGTAGTAGTCCGGCAAGCAGACGCAGGAGGCAGCGCCCCTCTGCTGACTACATCGAGCATTGGCCCCGCAGGGATTGGGCTCGCACGGATTACGGATGGGCTGCTCATGTTGCAGTACTTCTATGGCCGTTGTGGGTATCACGGGTGAGTCGTAGAGGGGCGGGCGTGCTGGTGGCAGGCACGAGCTAAACGGATTGCCCACCAGCCCCGGGGCACAGACACAGTTTGGCTGGTGATTGTACGTCCGGCAGATGGCATTGTAGCCGCAAAGGCCGGGACAGGGATCGCGGCACTTCCAATTGATGCACGCCCTGTCGCCGGGACATTCGCTGTTGGCAATGCACTCCGGCCGACAGTATGGCGGCACGCCCAGATACTCGGGCAGGCAGCGGCAAATGGCGTTGAGGCCATCCTCGTTGCTGCACTGCGAGTGGGGGCCACAGGGCGAGAGCTGGCAGGGATCGATGGGTTCCCGTTGAACGGGAGCCCTACGAATCACCTGGCACTGGGCGTACGGACTGCCCGTGTAGCCTGCGGGGCAAACACACTGCGGACTGTGGTTAATCACATGGCACTCGGCCAGATAGCCACAGGCGCCGGGACAAGGATCGCGGCACTTTTGATTCACGCACGACAGGCTTGGGGGACACTCGGAGTCGCTGACGCACTCCGGCCGACAGACGGGCGGACTGCCGTAATAGCCGGGTAGGCAGGTGCATTCCGCCTGAGAGCCAATCTCGCGACACTGTCCATGGGCGCCGCAGGGCGATGGCTGGCAGGGATGCACCGCAATGGGTGTATCCTGCCGCTTAATAGGCTGGCACAGCACGAAGGGATTTCCCTGCTGGCCATCCGGACAGTGACACAGGGCCACATGATTCTGGACACGGCACTGGGCTCCGGAGCCACATGTTCCCGGACACGGATCCAGGCAGCGATTGCGTATACAGGCCTTGTCCCAGGGACACTCTGTGCTAAGCACGCACTCGGGACGACAGCCCGCATAAGGGTCGCCCTGGTAGAGGGGCAGACAGCTGCAGATGCCGTTCGAGCACTGAGCATTGGGACCGCAGGGCGAGGGATGGCAGGGATCATCTTGAACAGCAATGGGAGTCACAGGAGTCATTGGCGATGGAGCTGGCGCTGGATAGCAGCGGTAGAAGGGATCTCCAAGGTATCCCTGCGGACAGGAGCACCTGGGTACATGATTGAGCACCGCACACTGGGCGTACAGACCACAGGCACCGGGACAGGGGTCACGGCACTTCTGGTTGATGCACGCCCGATGGCTGGGACAGTCAGAGTTGAGGGTGCACTCGGGTCGGCAGTGGGGCGGAGTGCCGTAGTAGGAGTCCAGACAGGTGCACACACCTTGTCCGTACTCCTCCCGGCACTGGGCATACTGTCCGCACGGAGAGGGCACGCAGGGATTTACGGGAGGGGATGACTGTCGAATGGGTTGCTGGGGTGGCGGGGGGCAGTGGGAGGCATCGCATGAAGGCGTCGCCGGTGTAGCCCGGCGGACAGGAGCACTGGGCTCGGTGTTGATGCGCCCGACAAATGGCATTCTGGCCGCAGGCACCCGGACACGGATCGGTGCAATGTCTGGCCACGCAGGCCCTATCGTGGGGACACTCGGGATTGGTGGTGCATTCGGGTCGACAGGCGGGCGGAGTGCCGTAGTATTCGGGCAGGCAGCGACAGACAGCCTGTCCCTGGGTCACGCTACACTCAGAGTTGGGGCCACACGGCGACGGCTGGCAGGGATCAACAGGAGAGATTGCTGGAGGGGTGCAGAAGGAGGGTGCAAACGTGTTGTTGGAGTGTGGGTTAGTTGGACAAGTGAGGGGTGGTTGCTTACGTTCCGCCTGGACAGGCACCAGCTGGCAATGGGCATACGGATCCCCTCTGTAGCCGGGATAGCAGCTACAGCTGGGTATATGATTAACGACCTGGCACTGGGCGTTGGGGGCACAGCTGCCGGGACAGGGATCGCGACAATGTTGATTCAAGCAGGCCAAATGGCCCGCACAGTCCGAATTGAGAACACACTCGGGTCGGCATCCTTCATAGGGATTTCCATAGGTCTCTGGCAGGCACTGGCATGCCGCAGCTCCTCCTTGCTGTCTGCAAATCGCATTGCTGCCGCATGGATTCTGCGCACACGGATTGATCTGATCCCGTTCGATCTGTGGCCGTGGCCGGCAGGCCGTGTAGGGATCTCCGATGTAGTCGCCAATGCAGATGCACGAGGGCACATGGCTCACCACCTGGCAGCTGGCTGCTTGTCCGCACAGCCCAGGGCACGGATCGCGGCACTTCTGCTGGATGCATGCCAATTGGTTGGGGCACTCTGACGATGTGATGCACTCGGGTCGACAGTTGGGCGGCGATCCTATGTAGCCTTCGAGGCACTTGCAGATGGCTTGATCGCCTTGTTCCGTGCACCGGGCATTCGAGCCACATGGCGATGGCTGGCAGCGATTCACAGGGGGCAGGGGTTCGCGCTGCACAATCGCTGGTGGTATGCGCTGACACAGCGAGAAGGCATTGCCCGTGTATCCGGCGGGACAGCTGCAGTGCGGCACGTGTCGGATGACCTGGCAGTTGGCAAATTGTCCGCAGGCACCGGGGCAGGGATCGCGACACTGCTGATTGAGGCACGCCAGGTGGGGGGCACAGTCCGAGTTGATGGTGCATTCGGGTCGACATTGGGGCGGCACACCAAAGTATCCGGTCAGGCAGGAGCACACGGCCTGCTGGTTGGCCACGCGACACTGGGCATTCGATCCACAGGGCGACGGCTGGCAGGGATTCAGGGGTGCATCTACGGGAGCAGCTAAACAAGGTACGGGGGAGGAGGATACATTAGCTGGAGGGGTTACTTCCACGAAAGATGGCCAAGGGAACCTACATTGGATGGTCGTACACTGGGTGAAGGCGTTGCCGGATGTTCCGGCTGGACAGTGGCAGATGGGTATGTGGTTGCGCACCTCACAAACGGCGCCCACACCACAGGCGCCCGGACAGGGATCCAGGCACTTGCTGCGCTGACACGCCCTGTCCCTGGAACACTCTGTGTTCAGGACACACTCCGGGCGACAGCCCACATAGGGATTGCCATCGAACTCGGCCAGACAGCTGCACTGTCCGCCGGCAGTGCAGACGGCATTGGGGCCGCAGGGCGAGGGATTGCAGGCGTCGCGTAGAACCGGAATCGGAGCTGGCGGCGGTTGGGGTTGGCAGCTGACAAAGGGATTGCCCTGATAGCCGGGCGGACAGCTGCAGATGGGCGTGTGATTGATGACGTTGCAGTGGGCGAGCAGGCCACAGGAGCCGGGACAGGGATCGCGACATTTCTCGCCGATGCAGGCCAAGTGGGAGGCGCAGTCGGGATTGATCACACACTCTGGCTGGCACTGGGGCGGGACACCAAAGTAGCCGGGCAGACAGGAGCACACGGCCTGCTGGTTGCCCTGATCTCTGCACTGGCCAAAGGTGCCGCAGGGTGAGGGAGCACACGGGTCGCGGTAGGTATCCTTGGGCGGGCATCATAGCTAATGGCTGGTCCTGCAATGGGGTTCTCGGTGTTAGATGAGGCCAAAGGGTGGATCGGTGGTGGGGGGGTCTTACGAATCTTCTGACAGCCACTGAAGGCATCGCCCGTGTAGCCGGGCAGACAGCTGCAGTGGGGACTGTGATTGAGGACACGGCACTGGGCATTGCTGCCGCAGATCCCGGGACAGGGATCCACGCAGTGGTGCTGCACGCACGCCCTGTTCAGGTCGCACTCGCTGGAGATGGTACACTCGGGCCTACAGGCGGGCGGGGATCCAACAAAGTCGGGCAGGCACTGGCAAATGGCTTGACCATTCGCCTCACGACACTGGGCATTGGGTCCACAGGGCGAGGGCTGGCATGGACGCGAGGCAATGGGTTCGGGCAGGGCTGCAGGGAGGAGGAAATCGTGGGGTAAGTATGCCAATGGAACATCGAGGAGTATCTTACGATCACGCAGGAGACTGCAGTAGGTGTAGGGATTGCCCTGGTAGCCCGCCAGGCACTGGCATTGCGGCAGATGGTGGCGCACCTGGCACAGGGCATTGGAGCCGCAGGTGCCTGGGCAGGGATCGCGGCAGTGTTGATTAACGCATGCCAAATGGCTGGGACAGTCCGTGTTGAGGACACACTCGGGACGACAGCCCTCGTAGGGATTGCCATAGGTGTCGGGCAGACATTGGCATGCTCCGGCTCCATTTCGTTCGCTGCACAGGGCATTGGCGCCACAAGGACTGGGCACACACGGATTGAGTGGCGCCTCTGGGACATCGCGCACCATTTGGCAGCCAGCGAAGGGATTGCCATTGAATCCACCCAGACACGTGCACATGGGCGTGTGATTGATCACATAACACTCGGCATTCTGGCCACAGACTCCGGGGCAGGGATCGCGGCATTTTTCGTTGCGGCAGGCCAGATTCGTGGGGCAATCGGAGTTGGAGACGCATTCGGGTCGGCAGTCGGGTGGTGTGCCCACAAATCCAGTGAGGCAGCTGCATTGGGCGGTGGTTCCTTGGGCGCGACACTCGGCATTGGCGCCACACGGCGACGGTTGACAGGGATCCAGCAGAGGAGGATCCTGCCTGACGGGCGGTGGTGGTTGGCGGTGGCATGCCACAAATGGATTGCCCGTAAACGATTGAATGCAGTGACAGTTGGGACTGTGATTGATGACGCGACACTCGGCATTGAGGCCGCAGGATCCGGGACAGGGATCGCGACACTGCTGCTGCAGGCACGCCAAGTGCAGCGGACATTCCCCATTGCTAACGCACTCCGGACGGCAGGATGGTGGTGTGCCCACAAATTGTGGCAGACACGAGCACACGGCCTGGCCATTGATGCGGCGACATTGGGCATTTGGTCCGCAGGGCGAGGGCTGGCAGGGATCGACTGTAATGGGAGGATCCCGGGCTGGCGGCACTGGTCGACACTGGGCGAAGGCATTGCCCGTCATTCCTGGGGGACAGTGGCACATGGCCACGTGTCGATGGACCTCACAGATGGCATTGGAGCCGCAGGTGCCGGGACAGGGATCGATGCACTTGTTCCGCACGCACGCCTTATCCCAGTCGCATTCCGCACTCAGGATGCACTCGGGTCGACAGCCAATCAAGGGATTTCCAATGAACTCGGGCAGACAGCTGCACTGTCCCTGGTGGCAGATGGCATTGGCGCCACACGAAATGGAGGCGCAGGGATCGCTGGTATCCTGTGGCGGTGGATCGCGTGGCCGAGCATGGCAGGAGGTGAATGGGTTTCCAATCAGTCCGGGCGCACACTGGCACGTGGGATTGTGATTGATCACCGTGCAGAGGGCATTGAAGCCACAGGCTCCGGGGCAGGGATCGCGGCAGTGCTGCTGTTGGCATGCCAGATGCGAGGGACAATCCTCGGCGATGGTGCACTCGGGCCGGCAGTTGGGCGGAGTGCCGTAGTACGAAGGCAAGCAGGTACAGGTGGCACTGCCTTGATTGTCCCTGCACTGCGCATACTGGCCGCAGGGCGAGGGTACACAGGGATCGCGATAGACATCCAAAAGTGGAGGGGAGGGGGCTAAAAAGGTGGAGGATAGATTTACAGTTGCTTCTGATGCTGCTTGGCTTGGGGATTCTTCTCTTACGTGGCAGGGGCAGGCAGCGGGTGAAGGCATCGCCCGTGAACCCGGGACGACAACTACAGATAGGGGCATGCTGCAGGACGCGACACTCGGCATTGGTGCCGCACACTCCGGGACAGGGATCGGCACACTTTTGATTGAGGCACGCCTTGTCAAGCGGACACTCGCCACTCGAGACGCATTCGGGCCGACAGTTGGGCGGCGCACCCACATATTCGGGCAGACACGAGCAGATGGCCTGCTCGTTGTTCTCACGGCACTGGGAGTTGGGGCCACAGGGAGAGGGCTGGCAGGGATTCACATACTCCTTGAGGATAGCTATGGGACAGTTAGGGGTAGGGTTAGGTCAGATAGGGTCTTAGGACACACGACAGACAATCAACTCACGTTTCTCGGGCAGACGACAGTAGCTGTAGGGATCGCCTAGGAATCCACTGAGACAATGACAGGTGGGCAGGTGATTGATGACACGACAGGCGGCATTGAGGGCACACACTCCGGGACAGGGATCGCGGCACTTCAACTGATGGCAGGACTTGTCCGACGGACAGTCGCTGTCGGCCACACACTCGGGTCGACAGGCCTCGTACGGATTGCCATAGTACTCGGGCAGGCACTGGCAGGAGCCGGCACTGCCCTCGTGGCGACACACAGCATTGGCGCCACACGGATTCGGGGAGCAGGGCTGCACGTACTCGATTTGTTGCACGATCGGTGGCTGGTGGCAGGCGCTGAATGGATCACCCGTGTAGCCGGGCAGGCAGTGGCACATGGCCGCATGGCTGATCGCATGGCACTGGGCATTGGAGCCACAAACGCCGGGACAGGGATCGCTGCAGTGTTGACTGATGCAGGCCCTGTCGAAGGGGCACTCCGAATTGGTCACACACTCGGGCCGGCAGCTGGGCGGCGTTCCAATATAGCTGGGCATACAGCTGCACTGTGCCTGATCTCCCACAGTCCGACACTGGGCATAGGGGCCGCAGGGAGACGGCTGACAGGGATTCCTGGGCTCCTCATCGCGTCGCACTGGCGCCGGGAAGCAGCCCGTGAACGGGTTGCCATTGTGCTGCGGCGGACAGCTGCAGATGGGTGCATGATTGACCACATGGCAGAGGGCGTTGAAGCCACAGGTTCCGGGACAGGGATCGATGCAGTGCTGCCGCTGGCATGCCAAGCGTGGCAGGCAATCCGAATTGTGTGTGCACTCGGGCCGGCAATTGGGGGCGTGCCCACATAATCCTCGATGCAGGAGCAGACGGCATTGTTGTTGAGCACGCGGCAACGGCTGTTGGGGCCGCACGGTGACGAGGCACAAGGATCGGTTGGCGTCAGGGCCACTGGTGGAGCCTCGCACTGAATGAAGGCATTGCCTATCATCCGATCGGGACAGCGGCACATGGCAATGTGATTGATCGTATCGCAAATGGCATTGGGGGCACAGGTGCCCGGGCAGGGATCCACACACTTGTGGCGCACACAGGCCCGATCGCGCGCACAGTCTGCATTCAGGACACACTCCGGGCGACAGCCCCTGTAGGGATCTCCCTGATAGTCCCCAATGCACGTGCACTGACCATTCGAGCACTGAGCATTGGCGCCACAGGGCGAAGGCTGGCAAGGATCATCAAGGGCAATGGGTGTGGCTACAAATAGGTTGGGGTTGAGATGGATCTTTACAGCGGCTTTCGTTTCCATTTGACTCTTACGTGGTGCTGGTGGTTCGGGGTAACAACTGGTGAAGGGATCTCCCACATAACGGGCGGGACACTGGCAGCTGGGCACATGGTTGCGCGTGGTGCAGATGGCATTGTAGGCACAGGAGCCGGGACAGGGATCCGCACAGCGTTGATTGATGCACGCCTGGCTGGACAGGCACTCGGAGCTCTGGGTACACTCGGGTCGACAGTTGGGCGGCTGGCCAAAGTAGTTGGGGAAGCAGCTACAGATGGCCTGACCCTGAGACTGCCTGCACTGGGCATTGGCCCCACAGGGTGATGGCTGGCAGGGATCCCTCACAATGTCATAGAGGATATGCGTTGTGGGAGCTGATCGAAGGGAAGTAGGTTAGGGGAGACACACTCTTTGGGGTGAGGTAGGGACTTACGAGGCACTGGATAGCAACGGGTAAATGGATCTCCGGTGTAGCCCGGCTGGCAGGAACACAGAGGGCCATGGTTCACGCCACGACAAAGGGCATTGCTGCCACAAGCACCCGGACAGGGATCCACACACTTGTGGCGCACACAGGCCCTGTCCAGGCTGCACTCCGAGGACACCGTACACTCGGGACGACAGCCGGGCGGACTGCCCACAAACTCGGGCAGACATGAGCACACGGCCTGCTCATTGGACTCACGACACTGGGAGTTGGGACCACAGGGAGAGGGCTGGCAGGGATTCACATACTCACGAAGGGCTGCAAGATAAGGGCAGAAAGGGAAAGAGCTCCAGAGATTGGCACACGGGGATTCATGGCTGACGTTCTGCTTACGTTTGGTATCAATGCTGCAGTAGCTATAGGGATCCCCCACATAACCGCTCAGACAGTTGCAGGTGGGCAGATGATTGCGGACATAGCACTCGGCATTCTGGCCACACACTCCGGGGCAGGGATCACGGCACTTCTGATTCACACAGGCTCGGTTCGAGGCACAGTCAGAGTCCAGGACACATTCGGGGCGACACGACTCATACGGATTGCCGTAGTATTCCGGCAAACATTGACAGGAGCCGACTCCGTTCTGTTGCCGGCACTCGGCAAAGGCGCCACAGGGACTCGGATTACAAGGCTGCAGTACCTCCCTCACTGGGTCACGTACAACAATGGGCTCACAGCGTATAAACGGATCACCGCTGTATCCCGGCTGGCAGTAGCACATGGCGCTGTGGCTGATGACGCGACAGACTGCCGAGGTGCCACACAGCCCGGGGCAGGGATCTCGGCAACGATTGTTCACACAAACTTGCAGCGAGCTGCACTCAGAGTTGGACACACACTCGGGCCGGCAGTTGGGCGGGGTGCCAAAGAAGTTGGCCAGACAGGAGCAGGACGGGGTGTCACCCACGGGGCGGCACTCGCTGTTGGGGCCGCAGGGCGAGGGCTGGCAGGGATCTCGCGGCGCCACATCTCTCAAGGGTTCAACTGTACACGGAACAATCATTATGTGGGACTTCTGGTTGATGGACTTTGAGTTAGACTTACAGATCTGGCGACACTGCGCGAAGGGATTGCCTGTGTAGCCAGGGCGGCAGCTGCAGAAGGGACTGTGGCTGACGGCACGGCACTGGGCATTGGCGCCACAGGCACCCGGACAGGGATCGACACAGCGCTGGTTCTGGCACGCCAAATGGGGGGCACAGTCGTAGTTGCTGCTGCACTCGGGTCGGCAGGCGGGTGGCAGCCCAAAGTAGTTGGGCAGACAGCTGCAGATGGCCTGACCATTCCGCTCCCGACACTCGGAATAGCTGCCGCAGGGCGAGGGGCTGCAGGGATTGCGATAGACCTCCACTGCATCGCGTACGGGAGAGCACTGGGAGAAGGCATTGCCAGTCATGCCCGGCGGACAGTGGCACATGGCTATGTGGCTCTGGACCTCACAGATGGCATTGACACCGCAGGTGCCGGGACAGGGATCCGTACACTTTTGACGGATGCAGGCCAGATGCCGAGGACACTCGGCGCTCAGTACGCATTCGGGTCGGCAGGAGATATAGGGATCGCCCAGATAGTCGGCCACACAGCGGCACTCTCCCTCGCCCGAACAAATGGCATTGCTGCCGCAGGGACTGGGATTGCAGGGATCACGCGGTTCATCATATGTGGGCGGGGCTGTTGGATGGGGAGTTACAGAGAGTTCTGAAACGGTTAGGGTCAGGGTCTTACGTGGTGCTGGGTGGCAGGCGAGGAAGGCATCGCCCACATAGCCCTGCAGGCACACACAGCTGGGCAAATGGCTGGTCACCCGACACTCGGTCTGCTGCCCGCAGGCGCCGGGGCAGGGGTCACGACACCTCTGCTGGATACACGCCAAATGGCTGGGGCACTCCGCATTGATGGAGCACTCGGGTCGGCAGTGGGGGGGTGTGCCAAAGTAGTTGGGCAGACAGGAGCACACAGCCTGCTGCTGTTGGTTGCGGCAGGCGGCATACAGGCCACAGGGTGAGGGTACACAGGGATCGCGATAGGGGGCCACATCTCTCAGGGGTGGAGGAGTAACTGTCAAGAGAGGGTCCGCAGAGGATTAACACCATGCTGGATCTGGGTTCTGGGTAATTCCTTACTCTCTGGTCGTGGCAGGCAGCGCACGAAGGGATCACCCATCAGGGCTGGGGGACACCTGCAGATGGGACTATGGTTGCGCACCTCGCAGATCGCTTGATGGCCACACACACCGGGGCAGGGATCAGCACACTTGTAGCTGATGCACGCCTTGGTGGCGGGACATTCAGAGCTGGAGGTGCACTGGGGACGGCAGTTGGGCGGGGCTCCTTCGAACTCGGGGGCACAGGAGCAGACGGCCTGCTCGTTGACCACGCGACAAATGGCATTGGAGCCACAGGGCGAGGGCTGACAGGGATTCACATAGTCATGGACAATAGCTAGTTGTTTGGGTTAGGATACAAAATACGCTTGGAATTAGTAACTAACTACGACCAAAACACTTAGTACAACTACTGTGGATAATTGGAACTGGCTTACGTTCTGGTGGCTGGCTACAGTAGCGATACGGATCGCCTATAAATCCGGGGAAGCAGCTGCAGAGGGGCGTGTGATTGACAACATTGCACTCGGCATTCTGGCCACAGCTGCCGGGGCAGGGATCGCGGCACTTCTGCTGCTGGCAGGCTCTGTTCGCGGGACAATCGGAATTCAAGACACACTCCGGGCGACAGCCCTCGTAGGGATTGCCAAAGAACTCCGGCAGACACTGACAGGCGCCCGCTCCGTTCCGTTGTATGCACTCGGCGTTTGAGCCACAGGGCGAGGGTTGGCACGGATTGATGATCTCCACATCGCGGACAATCGGCTGGCACTGGGTGAAGGGATCGCCGGTGAGGCCCGCATCACAGATGCACATGGCCGTATGGGAGACAACGCGACAAATGGCACTGACGCCGCACAGACCGGGGCAGGGATCCCGACACTTTTGATTGATGCAAGCCCGATTCGAGGCACACTCGGAGTTGCTCACACACTCCGGCTTGCAGTACGGCGGAGAGCCCACAAATTCCGGCAGACAGGAGCACGATGGCGTGTCCCCAACGGCGCGACACTCGGCATTGGGTCCGCAGGGGGACGGACGGCAGGGATCACGTGGAATGACTTCCTCTCTCTGTGGCTGTTCGATGATCTGCTGACAGCCCACAAACGGATTGCCCGTATAGTGGGGCAGACAGGTGCAGAAGGGATTGTGATTGACGACACTGCACTTGGCATTCCTGCCACAGGCACCCGGACACGGATCCACGCACTTTTGGTTCACACACGCCTGGTGGGACACGCACTCCGGGTTCGATGTACACTCCGGACGGCAGAGTGGAGGGGTTCCAATGTATCCTGGCACACAGGAGCATACCGCCTGACCATTCGCCTCACGGCACTGAGAATTGGGGCCACAGGGCGAGGGTTGACACGGCTGGACAATGGCTGGTGCTGCAGAGAGGGCAAGGGGGAAATAGTTGGAGACGCACTAAAAATTTTGAGGCAGGTTCTGGGCTTACGTGGCACTGGTTGGCACTGAATGAACGCATTGCCAGCATACCCCTCCGGACAGGTGCACATCGGGATATGATTGAGGACCGTACAAATGGCATTGGGGGCACAGGTGCCCGGGCAGGGATCGAAGCACTTGTGACGCGCACAGGCCAGATCCCGGGAGCAATCCAAACTGGTGATGCACTCGGGGCGACAGCCGCTGTACGGATCCCCATGGTACTCCGCGATGCAAGTGCAAACGCCGGCGTTGCACAGAGCATTGGCGCCGCAGGGCGAGGGCTGGCAGGGATCCTCCAGCTCCACAACTAAGGGTAGATCGGGCTTTAAAGTATTTCTGAATGGGAGAGACAGGGACTTGAGAGTCTTACGTGGTGGCGGCGGTGGTTGGGGCTGACAGTGGGTGAATGGATCACCCGTGTAGCCCGGCGGACAGGTGCAGCTGGGCGTATGATTTATCACGTTGCAGGTGGCGCCAAGGCCACAGGAGCCGGGACAGGGATCGCGACACTTCTCATTAATGCACGCCTCACGACTGAGGCACTCTGCATTGATGCGACACTCGGGCCGGCAGTTGGGCGGGGCACCCAGGTAACCAATCGAACAGGAACAGGTAGGTGAGTCGCCATTCGCGCGACACTCGGCATAGGGGCCACAGGGCGAGGGCACACAGGGATCGACAGGTGTCTTTTGCACTGGTGGAGCCACTGGCACAGCTTTTGGGGGTAGAGTTAGGAGATTATAACTATCCCTCCGGTGGGTTTGGGGGTCTACTTACGGGGCTGGGGTACACAGCGATAGAAGGCATCGCCCGTGTAACCGGCGCGACACGTGCAAATGGGACTGTGATTGAGCACACGACAGGTGGCCTGCTCTCCGCAGGTATTTGGACAGGGATCGATGCACTTCTGGGCCACGCAGGCCTTGTCATTCGAGCACTCTGAGGATATGGTGCACTCGGGTCGACAGACGGGCGGTGCACCCACGTACTCGGGCAGACAGGAGCACACGGCCTGCTCGTTGGACTCGCGACACTGGGAATTGGGGCCGCACGGTGAGGGCTGGCAGGGATTCAGATACTCCTTGATGGCTACAAAGGTTAGAGCAGGGATTGTAGGGATTGAGATCGCCAAGTGATTTCTTATGTCTGTTGTCTTACGTTGACGTTCGGGGAGGCACTGGCGGTACGGGTCACCGGAGTAGCCCGTGATGCAGCTGCAGCTGGGCACGTGGTTGAGGACATTGCAAAGGGCATTCTGGCCACAGGTGCCCGGACAGGGATCCTCGCACTTTTGCTGCTGACACGCTCTGTTCGAGGGACAATCCGAGTTGAGCACACACTCCGGGCGGCAGCCCTCGTAGGGATTGCCAAAGTATTCCGGAAGACACCGACAAGAACCAGCATCCTGGCGCGAAGTGCATCTCGCATTGACGCCACAGGGACTCGGGTTGCATGGATCTAATCGATCCAGTTGCTGGATTCTCTTCTCCGTGCACTGGGTAAACGGATCACCCTCCATGCCCTCGGGACAGACGCAGCTGGGGGTGTGCGAGAGCACACGGCACTCGGCCAAGAGGCCACACAGACCGGGACACGGATCGCGACACTTCTGCTGGATGCACGCCTGATGGGTGGGGCACTCGGAGCTGGTCACGCACTCGGGTCGACAGTTGGGCGGAGCTCCAATGTACTCGGGAAGACAGGTGCACGACGGCGTCTCGTTGATCTCCCGGCACTGGGCATAGGCGCCGCAGGGTGAGGGCAGGCAGGGTTGACGCGGCGGCGGCACTGGCGGCTCAATGATCGGCTGGCAGCTGACGAAGGGATTGCCCGTGTGACGGTCCAGGCAGCGACAGAATGGACTGTGGTTCGTCACATGGCACTGGGCACTGCGGCCACAGACGCCCGGACAGGATCGCCGCATTTCTGGTTCAAACAGGCCTGGTTCAGGGGGCATTCCGCGTTGCTGGTGCACTCCGGTCGACAGAAGGGCGGACTGCCAATGAAGGGGGCGATGCAGGAGCAAATGGCCTGCTGGTTGGCCACGCGACACTGGGCATTGGGTCCGCAGGGTGAGGGCTGGCAGGGATTCTCAATGACATCGAGTTCTGTAATATCCAAGGACTTTATAGGGACTCCAAAAGGACAGACACTGGATGGTTTGGGCTTACGTGGCACTGGGCTACACTGGATGAATGCATTGCCCTGCATTTCCGCGGGACATCGACAATTGGGAATGTGATTCAAGACCTCGCATATGGCATTCGATCCGCATATGCCGGGGCAGGGATCCACACACTTGTGCCGCACACAGGCCCGACTGCGATCGCATTCGGTGTGCAGGACACACTCGGGACGACAGCCGGTGTAGGGATCGCCATGGTATTCCGGCAGACACGAGCAGACGCCATTGTTGCAGCGGCTATTGGAGCCACAGGGCGAGGGATAACATGGATCTTGAGGTGGCAGTGGATCTTGAACTGGGATTTTGTAAGAGAAATAAGAAATGATTTCCATTCGAGACTTGGGACTAAGAGGGCGGCTTACTTTTCTGCGGTGGCTCGGGATTACAAACGCTAAACGGATCCCCGATATAGCCCAAGAGGCAACTGCAGATGGGCGTGTGATTGATCACATTGCACTGGGTGTTGAGGCCACAGGAGCCGGGACAGGGATCGCGACACTTTTGATTGATGCACGCCTGATGGCTGGGACACTCTGCATTGATGGAGCACTCGGGTCGGCAATGGGGCGGCGTTCCCAAGAACTGGGGCAGGCAGGAGCACGAGGGTGTGCCATAGACATCGCGACACTGCGAATTCGCACCACACGGCGAGGGCACACACGGATCAAGGGGTTCTCTTTCAACAGGCACCTCAGGGGGAGCTGAAAATGGGAGGTTTGATAGGAAATTGTCCATGGTATTCGAGGGTTTCTCTGTCGCTTACGGGGCTGACGGTAACAGCGGGTGAACGGATCTCCGGTGTATCCACTCAGACAGCTGCAGATTGGATTGTGATTGCGAACGCGACACTCGGCCTGCTGGCCGCAAACATTCGGACAGGGATCCACGCACTTGCGATTCACACACGCCTTGTCCGCGGCACATTCCGAGCTGCTGGTGCACTCCGGACGACAGGCCGGGGGACTGCCAATGAACTCGGGCAGACAGGAGCAGACAGCCTGATCGTTGATCTCGCGGCAACGCGAATTGGGGCCACAGGGTGACGGCTGGCAGGGATTCACATAGATGGGTACAGCTAAAAGGAGTGACACGAAGGTCAGAGGGGATCATAGGAGGGTAAGAGGACGCAATAATCTTACGTGGTTCATTCTCTACGATGCGACACAGGGTGTAGGGATCTCCGGTGTAACCAATGAGACAATTGCAAGTGGCCAGATGATTGACCACCTGACACTCGGCGCTCTGACCACAGACTCCGGGACAGGGATCGCGGCACTTCTGATTCACGCAGGCCCGGTTCGAGGGACAATCGGAATTCAGGACACATTCGGGACGGCAGCCATCGTAGGGGTTGCCAAAGTATTCAGGTAGACAGGTGCAAGAGCCGGCTCCACCGCGCTCCTCGCACTTGGCATTGACGCCACAGGGACTGGGATTGCAGGGCTGCAGTACCTCCACGGGTGCGTCTCGTACCGGGCTACATTGGGTAAATGGATCACCGGTGAAGCCGCTCTCGCACAGGCACATGGCCGTGTGACTGAACACCCGGCAGTTGGCATTCTGGCCGCACAATCCGGGGCAGGGATCGACGCATTTCTGGTTGATGCAGGCCCTGTTGGTGGGACATTCGGAGCTGGAGATGCACTCGGGCTTGCAGTTGGGGGAGCTCCGAGGAACTCTGGCAGGCAGGAGCAGGACGGAGAATCTCCCGAGACGCGACACTCGGCGTTGGGGCCACAGGGCGATGGCTGGCAGGGATTCTGTGGTCGATCATCGCGTTGTGGCAGCTGCTGGCAGCTGACGAACGGATTGCCGGACATGCCCGTGGGGCAGCTACAGAAGGGACTGTGATTGACCACGTTGCACAAAGCATTGAAGCCGCAGGTGCCCGGACAGGGATCGCGGCACTTCATGTTCTGGCACGACTGATCCGCCGGACAGTCCGAGTTGGTGACACACTCCGGCCGGCACTGGGGCGGACTGCCCACGTAATCCCTCAGGCAGGAGCAGACGGCCGTGTTCTGTACCACGCGGCACTGACTGTTGGGTCCGCATGGTGTTGGCTGGCATGGATTCTGCTGGACGATGGGCGCCGCCGGCACGGGTCGACACTCAAAGAACGCATTGCCGGACATGCGATCGGGACAGCGACAGATGGGTATGTGATTGGTCACTTCGCAAAGGGCGTTCACGCCACAGGTGCCGGGACAGGGATCTATGCACTTGTTACGCACACAGGCTCGATCTCTCGGACAGTCTGTGTTCAGCACGCACTCGGGGCGACAGGAGACATAGGGATCGCCTTGGTATTCGGGTATACAAGAGCACTGGCCATTGCGACACACGGCATTCGAACCGCAGGGCGAGGGATTGCAAGGATCGTCGCTGACTGGTGGCGGGGTAGTGGGCTCTGGTGGCTTGGGGTTGCATCTGGTGAACGGATTTCCGATGTACCCATCGATGCAGGCGCAGAGCGGCGTATGATTGATGACACTGCAGACAGCATCCAGGCCGCAGGCTCCCGGACAGGGATCGCGACACCGCTGATTGATGCAAGCCCTATTGGCGGGGCACTCGGCGTTGATGGTGCACTCCGGGCGGCAGTTGGGCGCCTGGCCCATGAAGCTGGCCAGACAGGAGCACGCGGGCACTCCGTTGATGTTGCGGCACTCGGAATTGGGGCCACAGGGAGTGGGTACACAGGGATCTCGCAATGGTTCTTCAATCCTTTCGGGCGGTGGCGCTATTCAAGGCAGATTCTTCGTTCAGTTGGCATTCTTCTACGGGATTGAGTGGGGGGCATAAACTTACGTGGAATGGGGAAGCAACGCGTAAAGGCATCGCCAGTGAAGCCGCTAAGGCAGCTACAGATGGGACTGTGGTTACGCACTCGACACACGGCATTGCTGCCGCAGGTGTCGCCGGTGCATGGATCCACGCACTTCTGGTTAACGCACGCCTGATGGCTGGGACACTCTGAGGAGATGGTGCACTCGGGTCGGCAGGCGGGAGGAGTACCCACAAATAGGGGCAGGCACGAGCAAACGGCCTGTTCATTGGCCACACGACACTGGGAGTTGGGGCCGCAGGGCGAGGGCTGGCAGGGATTCACGTATTCGTTTTGTGGTGCTAAAAGGGGGGTCACATTAGTGAATGAGGAAGAGACAGGGAAGGGATGGTTCTTACGCTCTTGCATTCGCGTGCACTGGCGGTACGGATCACCCAAATATCCGGTAAGACAATTGCAGGTCGGTAGATGGTTTACCACCTGGCACTGGGCATTCAGACCGCAGGTGCCGGGACAGGGATCCTGGCACTTCAGCTGCTGGCACGCCCTGTTCGAGGGGCAGTCCGAGTCGAGCATGCACTCCGGCCGACAGCCGGCATAGGGATCGCCAAAGTATTCGGGCAGACACTGGCAGGAACCGACGCCCTGGCGATCGCGGCACACGGCATTCGGCCCACAGGGACTGGGGCTGCACGGAGTGCGAATCTCAATGTCGCGAATGACTTCGGGGCTGCACTGCACGAAGGGATCGCCGGTGAAGCCCTGCTGGCAGATGCACTGCACCGCATGGCTCACCACACGACACTCGGCATTGAGGCCGCAGCGTCCGGGACAGGGATCGACGCACTTCTGGTTGACACACGCCAGCTGGCTGGTGCAGTCCGAGCTTGTGACACACTCGGGTCGGCAGTTTGGCGGACGTCCAATGTAGGTCTCCAGGCAGGAGCAGGCGGGGGCTTCTTGGCCCACGGGCCGGCATTGGGAGTAGGGGCCGCAGGGCGATGGACGACAGGGTTCGACTGGGGCAAGATCACGCACGGGTTCAACTGGGAAGGACAAAAACATTAGGGACAACAATCTCTTGGGGCTGCTTTCCTTTGGCTTACTTTGTGGCTGACAACGGATGAAGGGATTGCCGGTGAAGCGTTCGGGACAGGTGCAGAAGGGGCTGTGGCTGACCACAGCACATCTGGCACCCACGCCACAGGTTCCGGGGCATGGATCACCGCAGCGCTGGTTGAGACACGCCTGCGAGGGGGCACACTCGGCGTTCGAGGTGCACTCGGGGCGGCAGGATGGTGGGGCTCCGATGTAGTTGGACAGGCAGGAGCAGACCGCCTGCTGGTTGACCTCGCGGCACTGCGAATTGGGTCCGCAGGGTGATGGACGGCAGGGATTCGTTTCCACAATCGTTTGCTGGACGGGGGAGCAGCGTATAAAGGCACTGCCGGCGGTGCCATCTGGACAGCGGCACATCGGAATGTGATTTCTGACATCGCAAATGGCATTCTCGCCGCACGTTCCCGGGCATGGATTCTGGCACTTGCTGCGCAGACAGGCCTTGTCCCTGGCACAGTCCGAGTTGAGGACACATTCCGGACGACAGCCGGCATAGGGATCACCGTGGAATTCGGCCAAACAGCTGCAGACACCGTTGGAGCACTGTGCATTGGGACCACAGGGCGAGGGGTTGCACGGATCAACATATTCACCTACGTATGATGGGGTTTTGCGGTTAGGAAGGGAATCGGCTTCAAGATCTAGGATTTGTCTTACTTTGAACGGGTTCGGGTGGCGACAGACGACAACTGCTGAACGGATCCCCAGTATAGCCCACGGGGCAGACGCAAATGGGCGTGTGATTCACCACATTGCACTCTGCACCGTAGCCACAGATCCTGGACAGGGATCAATACATTTTTCACGGATGCACGCCAAATTCGAGGCACACTCGGCACTGATGGTGCATTCGGGTCGACAGTTGGGCGGTGCGCCCAGGAACTCGGGCAGACAGGAGCAGGAGGGGACACCTGCACATTGCGACACTGGCTGTTCAGGCCGCAGGGCGATGGCATGCAGGGATCACGATCAACTCGTTGAATCACAGGCGGTGGGGCTAAAGAGGTTTCATATCTGTTAGATCTTTCTATTTGCGAGGGAGCAGTGATTGTTGGTCTTACGTGGCAGGGCATAGCAACGGGTAAAGGAATCACCGGTGAAGCCTTGACGGCACTGACAAAGTGGACCATGATTGCGCACCCGGCACTCGGCATTGATGCCGCATGTACCGGGGCATGGATCCTGGCATCGCTGACTTATGCACGCCTTGTCCGTGGCACACTCGCTGCTGAGCACACACTCGGGCCTGCAGTTGGGCGGCAGACCGATGTACAGCTCGAGGCAGGAGCAGACGGCCTGGCCGTTGAGTTCGCGACACTGAGAGTTGGGGCCACACGGCGAGGGGCGACAGGGTTGAGTGGGTTCGGCCAGACGGATAGCTAGAAAGGGGACAATCTCAGGATGGATCGCAGATGGGTGGGTGTGGGTATCTTACGTTGCGCTGGCTCCACATGGCAGTAGCGGTAGGGATCACCTATGTATCCGATGCGGCATATACAGGTGGGCAGATGATTCGTAACGCTGCACTCGGCATTGGTGCCGCAGGTGCCGGGGCAGGGATCGCGACATTTCTGCTGCTGGCAGGCCTTGTTCGTGGGACAGTCTGAGTTTCGGATGCATTCGGGGCGGCACGACTGGTAGGGATCGCCAAAGTAATCGGGCAGGCACTGGCACGAGCCGATCCCATTGCGTTCGCGGCACACGGCATTCGAGCCGCAGGGATTGGGCTCGCAGGGCGTCACCTGTTCATTGACAATGCGCTCTGTTTGTGTGTGTGTTGGGGGTTAAAGTGATTGAGTGGGAGAGACGGAGAAACGAAGGTCAGAGAGTTTTAATTAATGTTGTTCAGTGGATCTCGGGTTTAGTACAATACGGCACAAACACACCTGGCGTTGGCTTTTGCGGCTCTGATTAATCCAATTGTGGTTATAGATTACGAGTACGAGTTAGGTGGGTGTTGGCATTTTGCTTCGGTTAACGAAATTTGCAATTTAAATTGCATTTCAAGTGCTCCGCTTTATTTAGTGTTGTTAAACGCTGTGCGCTGCGTGTGTGCGGCAATATTTTCCGCATTGCTTTAGTGTGGTTAAACGCTGTGCGCTGCGTGTGTGCAGTGGCAGTGGCAGTGTTATGTAAGTGCGGTGGTGGTGCCATTGCAATGGCGTTACATTATTATTTTTTGTTGGCGTGTCGTAAGTAAAACAAGTGTCTATTGCATGGGGTTATATCCTTGGATTTATTGATTTCTTTTGCAAAACTACAGTTTTATGTTATACATTTTAATACTCTAATTTTGTTTGCATTTGCTTGACTAGAATTTAGTTTAGATCTTTGGCGTAGCGTAGATTTGTTTCTTTGGTAAGGGCAAGGGGTTTGGATGGTCAACAACGCAGTACTCAATTTTGGGTAATTTTTGGGTTAGGTTTCAATTTTTGGTTGTGGGGTAGTAAGCAAGTGGAGAGACATGGTCTTTTGGTGGGCCAAATAACGAATTAGGTAAAAGCATTTCAACGGATTTGTTTCCCACCCAAAAAAAGGCGGAGGCAACAACAATATCATCAAGGGGTTAAAAGGCAAGAGTCAAGGCGGGTATTTTTGTTGTTGGGTGAGAGGAGGCATTATAATACGGTTTGGTTTTGGGTAAGGAAGCAATAATAAAGGCGTGACAAGTTTGCATATTGTATATATTCAGGCGTTAGGGGCAAAAGCAAATAAAAATCAATAAAATCAATATTAAAAATTTGTAAAACTAATTAAAACCTTTGATTACCCCCAGCATACAGACACTTTCAGCGTCACGTTCACTCCGTCAGTTCGTACAGACTGCGTGCTCGTTGAAATTTGCATTTTGCGTATCGAAGTGAAAATGAGTGTGGAATTCGGTTCGATTCGGGTGTAGAAAAACTTCATTTTGCAATGCATTGTGCCAGTAAGTGCGGTAATCATAGATTCTAATGAATATATATAATTCTGTGCTGCCTAAGTAGCGTATTAGAACAAGTAACGCGTGTAGTAGAGGTCTGCATGAATTCTCGCACATTCTCTTTTCCATCATTCGCTTGTGCGTCTCGAGCATTGAGCGAATGAATGAATCGGTGTGCCGCAATTTGGAGTACATTCTTGCAGACCTCTTGTGTGGTTTGTAAAATAAAGTTAGTGCAAAAAAATAGTGCCATAAAATGTATGAAATATGCAATTGCAGCGATTGCCATTGCAGTTTTGTGTGTTTGTAATAATAATACTCTATTTATTCTAATACGCAAAGAACGAATGTGAAACTCTAAGTTGAAGGGCTTAAATAGGGGTTTTAAATATGTGTTCGTTAGAGTTTCACATTCAATGTGGGGACCATCCAAGGCGTAAACTAATGTCTGCAGTGTGTGCATATAAGCTCCAGTTTAGAGCGCATGTTGTACTGGGCGCCCAGTAAGCAGCAAAACCAAAACCACAAATATAAAAGCCTTGTTTACGCCCTGGCCTAACTACTAAATGGTTGTAAAAAGATAAATGAAAACGGGGGTCCTACCTTGCTCCTTTTGACACCCGGTGAACGGATCTCCTGTGTAGCCCACATCGCATGTGCAGATGGGTTGATGATTCGCCACATTGCAGCGGGCATTGAAGCCGCAGGCATTCACGCAGGGATCGGCGCACTTCTGGCGTATGCACGCCTTGGTCGGTGGACATTCCGGATTGATGGAGCACTCGGGCCGGCAGCTGGGCGGCGTGCCAATGAAGGTCGCGGCACACGAGCAGGCCGCATTGCCATTGAGCACCTTGCACTCGGAATTGGGTCCGCAGGGTGATGGTTGACATGGCTCGGTGGGTGTTGGCGGCTTGCGCTCTTCCTGGAAGCAGCGCGTGAACGGATCTCCGGTGTAGCCTGAGTTGCAGGAGCACGATGGATTGTGATTGATCACCTGGCAGCGAGCGAACTGGCCGCAGGCGCCGGGGCAAGGATCGACGCACTTCCTTTGCACACAGGCCGTTTGCAGGGAGCACTCGGAGCTGACGATGCACTCCGGCTTGCAGGCGGGCGGGGAGCCCAGCATGCCCTGCTGGCAGGCGCACACCGGTCCTTGGGCCGACACATGACACAGGCTGTTGGGACCGCAGGGATTCGGCTGGCATGGGTCCTTGGCCACGGGCGTCTCCAGGCGGCAGTGAACGAACGGATCACCGGTGTAGCCCTGCAGGCAGCTGCAGATCGGTATGTGGTTGGAGACATCGCACTGCGAGTTCTGGCCACACACTCCGGGACAGGGATCGACGCACTTCTTGTTCAAACAGGCCTTGACGGGGGCGCAGTCGGTGCTCAGAGTACACTCCGGACGACAGCCCGTGTAGGGATCGCCCTGGTAGTCTCGCAGGCAGGTGCAGGTGCCCTGGTTGCATTCGGCATTGGCTCCACACGGTTGCAGGTCGCAGGGATCCTGTGGCTCGTTCAGCGGTGGCCTTGTGACCGTCTCAATGATCTCGACGCACTGGACAAACGGATCGCCGGTGAAGCCGCCGCGGCAGGTGCATATGGCCAGATGGTTCTGGATGCGACACTCGGAGTTGATGCCGCACGAGCCGTCGCAGGGATCGCGACACTTCTCGGCAATGCAGGCGCGATTCGACGAGCAGTCCGTGTTCACAATGCACTCGGGTCGGCAGTTGGGCGGCGCCCCAATGTAGTTGGGCAGACAGGAGCAGGAGGCCTGCTCGTCACGCACACGGCACTCCGAATAGAGGCCGCAGGGTGAGGGCTGGCAGGGTGTCTTCGAGACGGGAGCATCCTTGGGTCCGGCAATGGCTGGCGCTGGATAGCAGCGGGCGAACGGATCGCCCGTCAAATCCGAGGGGCAGCTGCAGATGGGATTGTGATTGATCACCTCGCACTTGGCATTGATGCCGCACGTCTTGGCACAGGGATTGGCGCAGCGGAACTTGTGGCACGCCTTGTTCGGCTGGCACTCGGCATTCACCGTGCACTCGGGCTTGCAGTTCGGCGGAGCTCCAATGAAGTTCTCCAGGCAGGAGCAGACGGCCAGTCCGTTGGCAATGCGGCACTTGCTGTTGGCGCCACAGGGCGAGGGCTGGCATGGATCGGCGACTGGCGGCGGCGTTGTGGGCTCCACGCGGCGACAGCTGGCAAACGGATCTCCAGTGTGCCCGTCGAGGCACACACAATTGGGCACATGATTCACGGCATAGCACTGGGCGTTGAGGCCGCAGATGCCCGGGCAGGGATCCTGGCACTTGTTCCGTATGCACGCCTTGTCCGTGGTACAGTCAGAGCTGAGCACGCACTCGGGTCGGCAGCCCTCGTAGGGATTGCCCTGGTACTCGTCGATGCACTTGCAGGCAGCAGCTCCGTTCCGTTCAATGCACTCGGCATTGGCGCCACAGGGCGACGGTTGGCAGGGCTTGATGGGCTCCTCCTGCTGTGGCAGACACTGGACAAACGCGTTGCCAGCATATCCCACGGGGCAGGAGCACGAGACGGTGTGTCCGATGACGCGGCATTCGGCGTTGGTGCCGCACGAGCCGGGGCAGGGATCGCGGCACTTGTTGTTGATGCAAGCCTGCGTCGAGGCACAGTCGGGATTGATGATGCACTCGGGCCGGCAGTTGGGCGGCGAGCCAAAGAACTCTGGCTGGCACTGGCACACCGCTGAACCTCGCTCATCGGGCTTGCACAAGGAGTTGGGTCCGCAGGGCGAAGGCACACATGGATCTCGTGGCGACTCCTTGACATCGGGAAGCGGAACAACAGCTATCTCTGTGCACTGCTTGAAGGGATCACCAGTTCGGCCAGGCGGGCAGCCGCAAATGGGACTGTGGTTGATGACCTCACAACGTGCCTCCAGGCCACAAGCAGCGGCGCAGGGATCCACGCACTTCTTGTTGACACACGCCTGCAGGGCGGAGCATTCGCTGGAGACAACGCACTCGGGACGGCATTGAGGCGGCGCCCCAATGTATATCCTTCCAGGCAGGAGCAGACGGCATGTCCGTTGACATCACGGCACTGGCTGTTCGATCCGCACGGCGACGGGGCACAGGCCTGGGCCTTGGGCGTATCCTCGATGGGCTTCACGCGACAATTGGTGAACGGATCGCCCTCGTAGCCTTGCAGGCACGAGCACACCGGTATGTGGTTCATCACCTCGCAAACGGCATTGTTGCCACAGATGCCGGGGCAGGGATCCACACACTTGTTGCGCATGCAGGCCTTGTCCCGCGAGCAGTCCGCCGACAGGGTACACTCGGGCCGGCAGCCCTCGTAGGCGTTTCCTTGATAGTTGTTCTGGCAGCGGCATTCGCCGGCAAAGCAGTCGGCATTCGGGCCACAGGGACTCGGATTGCACGGATCGTTAATGACGGGCGGCGGTGTCTTACCTTCGGGTTTCTCGGTGCAGCGCACAAACGGATCACCCTCGTAGCCCTCGATGCAGTTGCAAATGGGCAGATGATTCAGCACATGGCACTTGGCCTCAAAGCCGCAGGAACCGGAGCACGGATCGGCACACTTTTGATTGATGCACGCCTCCGTGGGTCCGCATTCAGAGTTCAGAACGCACTCCGGCCGACAGCGTGGTGGGGCGCCAATAAAGTTCGGCAGGCAGGAGCAGGCCGGACTATTGCCCACAATCTGGCATTTGGCATTGGGACCGCAGGGCGAGGGCACACACGAAGCTGTTGGTGGCTCTGGTGTCGTCACATCGTGTGTTATGGCTGCAAAATAAAACCTTTAGAATATTTCATTATTTAATCTTGTTTTATACTTACGTATCCTGGTACATTGTACGAATGGATCACCGGTCATGCCGCGGGGGCAGGTGCAAATGGGGCTGTGGTTCTTGGTGCTGCAAATGGCACGAATGCCGCAGGTGTGCAGGCATGGATCCACACACTTCTTGTTCACACAGGCCCGCTCCGGGGCACACTCCGCACTGACTATGCACTCGGGGCGGCAGTTGGGCGGCTGATTGACGAAGCCCGACTGGCAGGAGCACACGGCCTGGTTGTTGATGCTGCGACAGTTGCTGTTGGGGCCGCAGGGCGACGGGTTGCATGGGTTGAGTGGCGGCCGTTGGGTAACCGGAACGGGCTTGCAGCTGAAGAACGGATCTCCGCTGTAGCCGGCCGGACAGGTGCAGGTGGGCACGTGGTTATCGACCGTGCAGAGGGCGTACTCTCCGCACATATTGTCGCACGGATCGATGCACTTGAAGCGGACACACGCCTGGGCGGCTGTGCACTCATCGTTGGTCTCGCACTCGCGTCGGCAGCCGCGCTGGGCATCGTAGGGATTGCCCTCGAAGCCCTCGTGGCAGTAGCAGGCGCCGGCTCCGTTGCGTTCGCGGCACTCGGCATGGGGGCCGCAGGGAGACGGTTCGCAGGGCGATGTGGGCGCCTCGGTGGGCAGCAGCAGGGGAATCAGCTGGCAGCCAAAGAGCGGCTCACCCTCGTAGCCATCGGCGCAGGAGCATACGGCATTGTGTTGCACCACCTGACAGACGGCATTGCTGCCGCAGGAGCCGGGGCAGGGATCGACGCAGCGCTCCTGCTGGCAGGACAGATGATTCTGGCACTCGTCGTTGTTGGTACACTCTGGCCGGCAGTTGGGCGGACGTCCAATGAAATTGGCACTGCACGAGCAGGCCGCTTGGTTGCCAATCTCACGGCAAATGGAGTTGGGTCCACAGGGCGAGGGCACGCAAGGGTTATCCGAGCTCCTGACATCTTCGCTGGGTGTACAGCCGCTGATGGGATCGCCGGTCATGCCGGGCTGACAGCTGCAGATGGGATTGTGGTTCACCACCTGGCACTTGGCATTGTTGCCGCAGGATCCGCGACACGGATCGGCGCACTTCTGATTGATGCACGCCCGATTCTGGGGCACTCCGAGCTGACGACACATTCCGGCTTGCAGCCGGGTGGCGCTCCGGTGTAGCCTTCCAGGCAGGAGCACACCGCATGGCTGTTCGTGTCCAGGCACTGGCTGTAGGGTCCGCAGGGTGAGGGCTGGCACGGGTTCTCCGGTCGTCGTGTGACCACCTCAATGAGGGCGCACGAACGATGCGGATCACCGGTGTAGCCGTCGAAGCAGTTGCAGTTGGGACCATGATTCAGGACACGGCACTCGGCATTGATGCCGCAGGCACCGGGACATGGATCCTGGCACTTGCTGTTGATGCAGGCACGCGAGCGATCGCAGTCATCGTTCTGGACACATTCCGGTCGGCAGCCGCTGTACGGATCGCCAAAGTACTCGGGCAGACAGGTGCAGGAGCCGGCGCTGTTGCGCTCCCGGCACACGGCATTGGCGCCGCACGGACTGGGATTGCAGGGATTGCGGGGCGCCTCCGTTGCGGTAACTAAACAGGAAAGAAAATAACGGAAAGGTCGGGATGTGAGTGGAGGCGGATAAGGTATACGTTGGCATGCAATTGATATATACTTTGCTGTACAATAGCACAGCCGGAGAACGGATCGCCGGTGTAACCAGGCACGCATTCGCATGTTGGACGATGCTTGATCACCTGGCACAGAGAGTTCTGGCCACAAGCCCCAACACACGGATCTGCGCAGCGCTGATTGACACACGCGAGATTCGCCGGACAGTCGGCACTACTCAAGCACTCGGGCCGGCAATTTGGCGGCCGTCCGAGGTAGTCCGGCAGACAGGAGCATGCAGGCGAACCGCGAACATCGATGCATTTCGAGTTGGGTCCGCACGGTGAGGGTACACAGGGATTACCAGATTTTTCAGTTATTGGGGGCTCCACTACACATAGCCAATAGCCAATAGCCATAGTCAATAGTCAATCCATGCCATAACATACACAATTTTACACAAAACAATTACATAGGTAGTCGGATAGATTCGGAGATAGATTGGAGTTGGATGGATAGTAGTTTACATAGTGTACATAAAATCACAAAAACATAAAATAGAGAAATAGAAAAATTCAAACATTAAAGTAAAGAGTGTATAATACATGCAATAGGAGGGAAAGGGATTATCAGGGGCACACACGGTTGCCATACACAAGAGAGAGGGTATCCATTGTAATACCAATTTAGGGACCATTAATAGGAGTAGGTAAAATAAAGATTATAGAACACAAGAATTAAATATCGGCAAAGAAAATGAGAGTATAAGTGCGAGAGTAACGGCTCTCGGTACGACGAACAAGAAAGCGAAATGTAACGCAGAGAATGATTCTATTTTCTACGGGTATTTTTCTTTATAAAAATCATCTTCCATGTGTTCTATAATCTCTGAGATCTCTGGGAATGACAACCGTGTTTAAGGCAGTGCAACCCAATTGGTTGAATCTGACATACACCAATTGGGTTGACACCTCCTTCGAATGGGGGGGACTTGTAAACATGCTTACACAATATTTTAGTGCATCGATTGAAGGGATCTCCGGTATAGCCTGGGGCACAGGAGCATGCAGGATAGTGATTTATGACCTGGCAGCGTGCCTCAATGCCGCATGTGCCCGGACACGGGTCCACACACTTCTGATTCTGACAGTTGAGATCTTGGGCACAATCGGAGCTAATGATACACTCGGGCCGACAGTTGGGGGCAGAGCCAACGAGTCCGGGCTGGCAAGAGCACACGGCATGGTTATTGATCTCCCGACACTGGCTGTACGGACCGCAGGGCGAGGGTCTACACGGATTCACATCGGCCAGGGCTGGGGGGAATGGGGGTTTAGTTGGGTTTTAATCGATTTTCGTTCATTCAGGAATTTTAGCAGGAACACCTACGTGGTGGCGGGAGTTGGGGTATTTCACGGCATGCACTCGACGGATTTCCAGTGTAGCCGGCCAGGCAGGAGCAGCTGGGCAAGTGATTGGACACACGACACTCGGCATTCAGGCCACAAACACCCGGACATGGGTCCACGCATTTCTGGTTGACGCACGACTTGTCGCGCGAGCAATCGCTATTCACCACGCACTCCGGGCGACAGCCACTGTACGGATCGCCAAAGTACTCCGGCAGACACGTACAGGAGCCGGCGCCATTGCGTTCACGGCACTCGGCATTGGGGCCACAGGGCGACGGTTGGCAGGGTGTCAGGCGTTCATCGGGTTCGGGCAAGGCTGCAGGTCACAACAGACGAAACGGGATTAGGTCGAATATCGGAAACCGGAAGGGGGACTACGCTTACGTTGCGGATTGCAGCCAGCGAATGGATCGCCAGTGAAGCCATTGTTGCACGAGCAGATGGGCGAGTGGCCAACGACACTGCAGTAGGCATTGAAGCCGCACGAGCCCGGACACGGGTCGGTGCAACGCTCATTGATGCACGCCAGATTGGCTGGGCACTCGGAATTGAGGGTACACTCGGGGCGGCAGTTGGGGGCACGGCCCACGAAGTTGGGCAGACAGGAACAGACGCCCGTCTCGCCCACCACGCGACACTGGGAGTTGCGACCGCAGGGACTGGGCACGCAGGGATTCTCATTGGACTTGGGTTGTTCCGGTTCTTGTTGCCGTGGGGCGCATCGCACAAACGGATCGCCCGTGAAGCCACTGGGGCACGAGCAGATGGGATTGTGGTTGGTCACCTTGCAAATGGCCTCGTGGCCGCAGGTTCCCGGACAGGGGTCTACACAGCGCAGATTCACGCATGCCCTGTCTTGGGAGCACTCGGAACTGACCGAGCACTCCGGCCGACAGGCGGGCGGAGTGCCCACATAGTTGGTGGTGCACGAGCAGACCGCATGTCCGTTCACCTCGCGGCACTGGCTGTAAGGGCCGCAGGGCGATGGGCGACACGGCTCGACAGGCGGGCCACTAAAATTCATGGGAAAACAAAATGCATTGAACTGAGTTGTTTCGGGAGAACGTGAGACAAAGATAGACCCTACATTTTGGTATTTCACGGCAGTACTGCGACGGGTTGCCCGTGTATCCGGAGGGGCAGCTGCAGCTGGGCGCGTGATTGATCACATGACACTCGGCGGAGACGCCGCAAACGCCGGGGCAGGGATCGCGGCACTTGTTGTTGAGGCAGGCGCGATTCTTCGAACAGTCGCTGTTCAGGACACACTCCGGCCGGCATTCGGTGTACGGATCGCCACTGTATTCGGGCAGGCAGGAACAGGCGCCGACGCCGTTGCGCTCGTTGCACACCGCATTGGCGCCGCAGGGACTGGGATTACAGGGCTGTGCCACCTCAGGCGGTACGATAACTAAATGAATGAAGTGGGGAAAGGGTTAGGGGGTTTAGCAATGTGGGGCAATGAGGTGGCCGTTGCGTCGAGTGTTTGACTGAAGCCTTACTTTGTGGACTACACGCGGAGAATGGATCGCCCGCATAGCCATCGAGGCAGCGGCAGATCGGTCTATGATTATTTACAAGGCAAGTGGTCTGACTGCCGCAGGTGCCCACACAGGGATCCCGGCAGCGCAGATTGATGCACGCCATGTTGCCGGCACACTCCGAGTCCGAGGTGCACTCGGGTCGGCAATTTGGCGCCCTACCCACATAATGTTGCAAGCATGAGCAGACGGGCTGCTCATTAGCCGCCGACACCCGACACTGAGAGTTGGGCCCACACGGCGAGGGCACGCATGGCTCGACGCGGTCATGGACGATGGGGCGTTCTAAATGTACCGTCACACCACGACACCAGGACACCACAAATATGATAACAGCATGCACAAAGATAAGCCATAAGATAGAGTACATAATAAAAGAGATAATAAAGTAAAGATATAGTATACAAATATAAAGAGAGGATGATGTCAAGCATGGAATGAAATGGAGAAAGTACTTCAGGGGCACTTTCGTTGATGGGCGATGATGAGTATTCATTTCGGTTTCAATACCCTTGCAGATGAATGTACGAGAATAATGAACCTATCTCCATTGCTAGCACTCTCTCAGCAGAGAGAGGAGTAGGACTAGCGCATTTTGACCCTCTATGAAAAAGCATATGGACTGATTACTGGAGTATCTTTTTGTCCAGGCACGTATGCCTCTACATTCTGACCGCTTTAGTTTAACGGTGGGCAAGTTTCAATTTAAACTTTGTTAAAAGTATTTAAAATGTCTCGGGAAAATTGGAATCGAACTTCAATGTGCCAAGTCATGCACACACATGATTTTGTTTATTTTGGCATTCTAGGACCGTCGGTTTTTACTCCAAAGTTAACAAACATCGGACGACCATGTCGTATAGTCTTCCAAAGGGACTTTCTCAATTTTCTCATTCTGCAAAGGTATTCGAACCTTCGGCTTGCCGAAACATCTCGAGTTTTGCCTTCGATTCTTACTTTCTTGTGGGAAACAGCGCACGAATGGATCACCGCTGAAGCCGGGACTGCAGGAGCAGATGGGATTATGGTTAACGACACGGCAGAGCGCATTGTTGCCACAGGTGCCCGGGCAGGGATCTTTGCACCGCTCATTCAGACACGACTTGTCCTGTGCGCACTCCGAGCTGCTCATGCACTCGGGCCGGCAGTTGGGCGGGGAGCCAATGTAGTTGGACACACAGGAGCACACTGCATGACCATTGACCGGGCGACAGTTGCTGTAGAGGCCGCAGGGCGAGGGTTGGCATGGATTTTCGGGTACTATGGGGTCGGGATCTAAATCGGGCAGGAGGGCGACAAAATGGCGGCAATTAATAGGGTTTCAAGTGGGGGTCTAACTTTTTGGGTGGGTCTTACAGCGTGGCGTCTCGGGCACCAGATGACAGCCGACAATGGGGTTGCCCGTGTAGCCTGGTAGGCATTCGCAGTTGGGCGCATGATTGAAGACGGCACAGAGGGCGCTGTGGCCGCACATGCCGGGACAGGGATCGACGCATCGCTGATTGACGCAGGCCCGCGACTTGGGGCAGTCCGAATTGATGACGCACTCGGGGCGACATTCGGTGTACGGATCGCCAAAGTATTCGGGCAGACATTTGCAGGCAGCGGCGCGATTTCGCTCCTCGCACAAGGCATTCAGGCCGCAAGGACTGGGACGACAGGGCTGAGAGACCTCAATGGGCGCTATGTGGCACAGAAATGGAGGGGTTTGAGTTTTTTGGACAACTGCTGTGAGCATTTCCCTAGCGGAACCTACTTTCTAAGATCTTGTAGCAGCCGGAGAAGGGATCGCCACTGAAGCCAGGCTCGCACATGCACACCGGTGCATGCTGGCTGACGTGACAGAGGGCATTGTTGCCGCAGGAACCGATGCACGGGTCGGCACAACGCGCATTCATGCAGGCCATCCGGGCGGGGCACTCCGAATTGATGCTACACTCGGGCCGGCAGGCCGGCGGACGTCCAATGTAGTTGGCCACGCAGGAGCACACGGCTCCGGTGCTGGCCACCTGGCACTGGGAGTTGGGGCCGCAGGGCGACGGCACGCACGGATTCACTGGCACAATGGGGTCTGGTATGGGCACCGGTTCTACAAACATATGACATTTCAATTTGAGGCGCTATCCAGGGGCAATTCTGAGAGCGGAAAACCTACTTCTTTCGGGCAGACACTGGTGGAACGGATCACCGGTGTAGCCATCAATGCAGCTACAAATGGGGGAGTGATTGGTGCAGCGACAGCGCGCATTGTAGCCACAGGTGCCGGGGCAGGGATCGCGGCAACGTTGATTGATACACGCCCTATCCGAGGGACATTCGCCGCTTGTGCGACACTCGGGCTTGCAGTTGGGCGGAACGCCAAGGTAGTCCGGCAGGCAGGCGCAGACGGGACGATCTCGAGCCACGTGGCAAGTGCTAAACAAGCCACAAGGCGATGGTCTACAGGGGTCTTTGGGCAGGGGCAGGTACATATCTGAGGAGAGGATGGGCATATGGCATTTAGAGAGGAGTGTTCGGAACTACGAGTTGGTTGGGCTGGGCATACTTGAGGGACGTTCGACGCAGGCGCGTTGCGGATTGCCCGTGAAACCGGGCTCACAGCTACACACCGCCTGGTGATGGGCCACACGGCAGATGGCATTGAAGCCACAGGCATTTTCGCAAGGATCGCGACACTTCATGTTGAGGCAGACCCTGCTCGCGGGGCAGTCACTGTTCTGTACGCACTCGGGGCGGCAGTTAATGTACGGATCACCGAAATAGTTCTGGATGCAGCTGCAGGAACCGGCACCGTTGCGTTCGCGACAAATGGCATTCGCACCGCATGGGGATGGGTGACATGGATCGGTGGGTTGTTCCAGGACCACGACTATCATAGCAAGCGAGGATAGGAATGGATATAGATATAGATACAGGATGTGGACACATACACAATAGACTTAAATCTACAATGGATGCTACAAAATGTACACAATACAAAGGAACATGCATATAAACAAATGAGTACCAAAAGCCATTTACGTCTAGAGCACCACTGAAAGGAACATTTAACATTACGAGCAGGCATCCTGCGCTCTTGGAAAGGATAGCAAATAGTCTGGAAAAGGTGTACTCACTCTCTCGCATGTTGCAACCGGTGTAGGGGTCGCCCTCGAAGCCCTCAATGCAACCACACTTGGGCTGATGGTTCTGCGTGGAGCACTGGGCATTGAAGCCACAGATGCCAATGCAAGGATCCTCGCATCTTTGTCGAATGCAAGCCCGATTCGATGGACAATCCTGATTGATAACGCACTCGGGTCGGCAGCTCGGTGGGGCACCGAACATGCCCGGAGCACAGGAGCATTCCGCGCGATTATTCACATTCCGACAATTGGCATTGGGTCCACATGGACTGGGCAGGCAGGGATCTTGAGTTTGAGGGCGTTCAGATGCTGCAGGAAGCACAAATGCGTGGATTAGGTTGAGCTTTGTTTGTGGACTTTAGTTTGGACTTACGTTTGGGTACACATTGTTCGAAGGGATCGCCAATGTAGTCTCTGGGACAGGAGCATATGGGATTGTGGTTATTCACTTGACACTTGGCATTGAAGCCGCAGGTCTCGGCACAAGGATCGGCGCACTTCTGGTTGATGCACGCCAAATGTTGCGAGCACTCCGAGCTGACGACGCACTCGGGTCGGCACTGGGGCGGGGCACCGAAGTATCCAACCTGGCAGCTGCACGCGGGATGGCCCTCCACCGTGCGGCAAATGCTATTGGGGCCACAGGGAGTCGGCTCACAGACGCTCACAGGACCCACAGGCATACGCTTGCAGCCCACGAACGGATCGCCCTCGTGGCCACGCGCACAGATGCAGGATGGCAGGTGGTTGACCACCGCACACTCGGCATTGGCGCCACAGGCACCGGTGCAGGGATTGCGACAGTGCTGCTTGATGCAGGCCAGCGACGAGGGGCATTCCGAGCTGTAGATACATTCCGGCCGGCATCCAGTGCTGTACGGATCGCCAAAGTACGGCTCAATGCAGCTGCAGCGAGCGGCGTTGTTGTGCGGCGTGCACACAGCATTCTCAGCACAGGGATTGGGATAGCAGGGTCCAAAGTCATCACCGGATTCTGTGTGGTTTAAGCATTAGATAGGATACAAGATAGAAAATTGATTGGGGCTTACTCTCTTCCTTTGTCTGGGAGCAACCGATGAAGGCATCTCCCTCGTAGTCCCTCGTCGCAGCTGCAGTGAGCAGAGTGTGCGATGACCGTACAACGGGCATTGTGTCCACAGACATTGGCGCACGGGTTCTGGCACTTCTCGTGGATGCACGCCTTGTCCGAGGGGCACTCGCTGCTCAGGGTGCACTCCGGGCGGCAATAGGGCGGGCTGCCAATGTAGTTGGCCACACACGAGCAGACGGGTCGGTTCTGTTTGATCTGGCATATGGAGTTGGGTCCACAGGGCGAGGGCACGCATGGATTCTTGGGCACATCCACCTCGCGTCCCGGCTCGGGTATGGGCGAGCAGGCAACGAACGGATCTCCCTCGAACTTTTGCTCGCACGAACAAATGGGATTGTGATTGAGCACCTCGCAGCGTGCGCCGACTCCGCAGATACCGGGACAGGGATCTGCGCATCTCTGATTGAGACATGCCTGGTTGGGGGCACACTCGGAGCTGACGACGCACTCGGGCTGGCAGACGGGCGGGGCGCCCTTGAAGTTCGGCAGACAGGAGCAGGCGGCATAGCCCTCGGAGGTGGCCAGACAGCGAGCATTGGGACCGCAGGGCGATGGTTCGCACGGATTGGGCCGCACAATGGGCGGTGTAGCGGCTGGCGGTAGATAGTAGGGATTGCAGGCAATGGAGGCATCTCCACTGTAGCCTTCGAACAGATGCACACTGGAGCATGGTTAACCACACGGCAAATGGCATTGATGCCACACACGCCGGCACAGGCCTCCACGCACTTGGAGTTCACGCAGGCCTTCTCCGCGGCACAGTCGCTATTGAGTACGCACTCGGGGCGACAGCCGACATGCGGATCACCAAAGTATCCCTTACGGCAGACGCAGGCGAGGCCACCGGGGGCCCGCTTGCATTCAGCATTGGCGCCGCACTGCAGCTTCGCGCAGCTTGGGGCTGGTGTCGGCACAATTGCTGATTGAACGGTGCACTGTTCGTAGGGATTTCCATAGAGTCCTGCGGGGCAGGAACACACCGGATTATGCTCGTATACATTGCAAACGGCGTTGCGACCACAGGAGCCGGGGCAGGGATCGAGACAGCGCTGACCCAAACAGGCACGATCGAAGGGGCAGTCGGAGTTGGCCACACATTCCGGTCGGCAGCGTGGATTCTGCTGGGCATTGGGTCCAAAGCAGGGATCACACAGTGCCACACCATCGCCATAGACCGAGCAGACGTCGTTCGGTCCACAGGGCGACGGGGCACACGGGTCACGCGAGACGTTCTTCAATATGCCAATTGGCACGCACTGCAGGAAGGCATCGCCGGCGAATCCGTCCAGGCAATGGCACACGGGCGTATGCTGGCGGACATTGCAAATGGCATTGATGCCACAAATGGCGCCCGCACAGGGATCCACGCACTTGTGGTTGATGCACGACAGCGCCTCGCCGCAGTCCGAGTTGATGTCGCACTCCGGCTGGCAGCCCGACTCCGGATCGCCCAGGTAGCCGGGAATGCAGGAGCAGACGGCGCGATTGTTGAGCAGCTTGCATTCGCTATTGACGCCACAGGGACTGGGCACACACGGATTGGTCTTCGGATGGTCCAGGGCATAGCAGCGGACTCCTGGGTTGCCAGTCAAGCCAGCGTTGCACGAGCACACGGGATGATGCTCCTCAGCGCGGCAGTTGGCTCCATGGCCGCAAGCTCCGGGGCAGGGATCGTAGCAGCGGAAGCCGATGCAGGCCTTGCTGTGCGGACAATCGGCATCCACCTGGCACTCATAGCCGTGACAGCCCACCAGAGATGTTGGGTCCCCGGAGAGACCTTCGGGGCACACGCAGGCGGTCTGTCCGTCGCCGGCCACAACGCAATTGGCATTGGGTCCGCACGGATTCGGGTCACAGACGGTGCGACTTGGCTCGCGGCAGCCTTGGTAGGCATCGCCGACATATCCAGAGCGACAGTAGCATTCCTCACGATTACCGGCCACATAGCAGTCGGCATTGCGGCCACAAGGACCTGGCTGGCAGAGCTCAATCGACACGGCGGGCTTCTCGCACAGCCTGAATGGATTTCCAATCTTGTTGTCCGGACAGTAGCAGACGGGCTGCCGTGACGAGTCGCAGATGGCACCAGTGCCGCAGGGACTGGGATCGCATGGGTTGATGGGCTCCACACAGCCACGAATGGTGTTGGGGCTCTCCACGTAACCCGGCAGGCAGGTGCACTTGGAGAAGCCGTTGCTCAGGACAGAGCACTGTGTGTTGGGGCCGCATGGCGACGGTTCGCATGGGTTCGATGGCAGCTCGCAGGCTATCGCCGGTGGCTGGCCCTCGTATTCGGGCAGGCAGAAGCAGATGGGTTGCCCATCCACGCGACGGACATCCGGAGTTGGGTCCGCATGGATTCGGTGTGCATTCATCGCCCTCTGGGACTGCATAATCAAAAGTGAATTAGTTTTTGTTGATCTGTGATCCTTAATGAATACTTACTGCAATTCTTGAATGGATTTCCGGTGAGTCCCTTGGGACAATAACAAATGGGATTGCCGTTGTCCAATTCGCACAGGGCACTGAGGCCACAGGGATTGGGATCGCAGGGATTCTGCGGTGGACTGCAGCCCACCTGGGGATTTCCATTGTATCCAGGCGGGCACTTGCACACCCCACGATGATTGATCACATCGCAAAGGGCAAAGGCTCCGCACTGGCAGGGCGACGAACACTTTCCATTGATGCAGGCCTGACTAGAGTCGCACTCGGTGTCGGCACGACATCCCTGCAGCGGCGAGCACTGCACATAGGCATTGCCCAGGAAGCCGGGCAGACAGCGACAATCGGTGCCATGGTTGATGGGCACACACTCGGCATTCTCGCCACACGAATCCTCTTGACAGGGATTGATGCAGCGACGATTGAGGCGATCGCAGAGCTTCGTGGGTGGACAGTCCTCGTTGTATTGGCAGACATTGGTGCGTGCTATTGGTTTTGTTTTGGGTTACGATTACGGGTGCGAGATTCGGGTTGTACGGGTTGTTGTGGTGGTGTATTTATAGTTGAGGTGTCGGGACGGTACAAGTTTTATACATGGTGTATACGTGGTGTACGGGTATTTGTACAGTGTTTTTTATGAAAGAGAGAGCGTTTGAGAAACGAAACGATGTGTACGATTAGCAAAGGACTCGGACTTGAAGGACAACAGAAATGTGCCAATACGGAACGGTACGTTGGTGCTGGCTATAGCTCATTAACAATACTAACCTGGCTGACAGCCGACACGTCCATTGCCCTGGTAACCATCCGCACAACTGCAGTCGGCCTCATGGTTGGTATTGATGCAAATGGCATTCGTGGCACAGGGATCATGAACATCGCATGGATGCTGGCATCTCTGATTGATGCAAGCCTCCGTCACTCCGCAATCGGAATTGTCTGTGCATTCAACTGGAAAGTGCATGAATTTTATTAAAATATATCCGCCATAAAAACTTCTCCAATATTTAACCCTCTTTTAGTTTCTGTCATTTTTTAATTCATTTTTAATTGATTAATTTGATTAGTGTCTTACTTGAGGTTTCGGTGGGCACACACTTGACCATCGGATTGCCCTCATGTCCCTGCGGACAGGTGCATATGGGTCGATGGCTCTTGGCCTTGCACTTGGCACTCGCGGCACATATCTTGGCAAATTCACACGGATCCTGGCACAGACCCATATAGCAGGCCTCGCTCTCAATGCAATCGTTGTTCGATTGGCAGGGCTCTGGTGTTTTCGGTGTACCCGGTGGCTCTACTTGTTAGAAATGGATTTAGTGAGTTAAAGGCGTTAAATAATTGATGATTGGGTTTTAAAAAATGGATATTAAATGACCGCAATAATATGTACAGGGGCTATGGCTAAAGTATGTACAATTTTTACAAAAATTATTTGGTATTATTCCAGATCACAAAAACACAAGCCCTATACATACGTATTATATATGTATGTTTGTATGTATATATGTACAATAGATGCGCACTTGCCACTTTGGGATCTGTATTTGTATTATACATTTGTTAGGTACAGTGTCGTAGTGTGATTTGTGTGCTAGAGATCTGCAAGAATGCACTCCAAATTGGATTTCATTTGTTTGGAATGCATTGAGGTGTTTCGAAAATATTCTCTCGAAAATATTTGATATGGATGAGGGAAGGGGAATTCATTTGAATCCCTTGTTATCCCATGCAAGTGGGTGTAAATCGTGAATGAGCTTTCAAACAAATCTTTATCTTCGGTCTTTCTTCGCATTCGTTTTGAATCAAGGCTGCCCACAATAAAATGGCAAAACTATGCAAATGAATCAATTGAACATTCGAAAATGTTCGAAGACGGATGCGAATTGGAAACGAAAAGAAAATAAGCAAAATGAATCGAAAATTAGGGATCGAATTCATTCCAATATTTCTTTCATTTGATATAATCCTCACTTTTGGCTCAACATGTTCTTTCATTTCGTTGTAATCCCATTTGAATTTACAAATTAATTTGAATTCATTCGAGTGAATTCCTGCAGATCTCTAATGTGTGTGTGCTGGGGCAGTTCCCAAAGTGGCTTGCATTTGACTTATAAAGTATGGTAAATAAATATACCTTTCTTACGGCAATTGCCCAGCTTACAGTGCTCGTTAGGGGCACAGTTAGTATCTACTGTACATGGGTTAATTAATGAGATGTCAGTGGTGGTGGTGCCGTTGTTGTCCCCCAGTGGGACAATTACTGTGCTGTAGATCTCCGTGGTGGTGCCATCAGTGGTGGGCAGCTCGAGCGGCCAGTTCGTTGTCGTATCGGGCACCTCATTGGATGTATCCAGGCGTGTGGTCTTCATCTTTGGCGTCGTTGTGGTGCGCCGCTGACTGGCACCGTCCACGTCCTCGCCACGCAACTTGGTCGTGGCCACCGATGGCCTGGCCGTTGGTGTATCGGTTATATTGTTCTCACCATCACGATACCGCCTTGTTGCATCCGTATGGGATGTTGTGCTCTCGGTATCCGGTGGTTTTACTCTTACTGGTTGTTTGGTTAGTAGCGCTTGTGGATGCTGTGCTCGATTCAGTGCTAGTGGAGGTAGTGGTGGTGGTAGTTGGTGTCGTTGTTGATTTTTGACACCTGTGTTTGGGTTAGCAGTTGTTGTTGTTGTTGTGGTAGTTGTGGTTGTTGTTGTTCTTGGTGTTGGTGTTGGTCTCTTTGTTGTTGTTCTTTGTTTCTTGGTAGTACTAGTAGTTATTGTTACATTAGCTAAGGAGAGAGACGGGTATTTACACGGGTAACCGGGAGGTTATTTTTATATTAGACATATATGTACACATTGTATTTACACGTTAAGTGTTAAGTATTTAGTATTTAATTAGCTAGAACTTTGGCGAAGAGAACTTACCCTTGATACAAGCACCAGTGGTGGGATCGCAATTGGCACCCGGTGGACAATGCTCGCAGCCCGGAGTGCGACCCATTTCTGTCAAAATTTCATTATCATTACACAATTTACAATTTAAACTAAGATCAAGTTTAGTTTTTTGTTTTTGAAGAGAGAGGCATACCTGCAGAGCACAATGGCTGATGGTTGAGAACACGACAATCTTCGGTACGGCTGCAGGGATTACTATAGGTACAGGGATCCACGCAGAGCGCATTGATGCACGCCTGCTGGCTGGGGCACTCATCGCTCGATGCGCAACCGATTTCTGTTGGTGCCAGATATATATACCATTAGTTATATTCATCTAGGAACAGCTTATAAGTTTTCGGGCACACACGTGCATTAAATATATTGGTCGTTAAAATTTAAGTCATTCCTTTGGTCAAGAATCCTGTTCGGTAGGTAGTTTCTCTTTCATTAATTCATTTCAATGCAGTTAGTATTAGAGTTCTTCTATATATTCAATATTGGTTCTTTAGTCTCAATTAAATACTAGTAGGCAGGCATTATCCATTATATTTTTTAGTTATAAGCTGTGTTGCTATTCAAACAACATATACACATGCAAAAGCATTAGGGGTTAGTGCAGCTAATACTAAATACTATTTTATACAATATCCATATTAATACTAGGTTTTGGTTTAGGGTTATTAATTAGTAAGCCATCTAACCCACATGCAGCTAATACAGACGGATACACTTACGGTACATGATAATGTTCAACTAAAACGAGTATATGTACTAAATACAACAAAAGTCAACACAGATTAAAACACACAAAAAACTGGAAAAGGTGTCGTCACGCCGAGAGAGAGAGAGAACATGCGAATGGAAATCATAATTCCAGAACATATAATGTAAAGATAAACATTCAAGATGATGACAAAGGATTGGGATTTGGTGAGATTCTTGCAGCAGGCAGGAGGCAGATGACAAGCAGGCAACTAAAACATGAACGAGCAACATTGCAAAAACACATTGAAAGGACATGCAAACGACTGAACGCTAAACGGTGAGGAGAACTCCAATGGATTGGCCAATTCCAAGGCCGGTTCGAACTATCTCAGGTGTAGTATTGCAGCTGTTGGTGAGGAAGAAGATTGATTGGTGGGTGGGTGGGTTCTGTGGAGTGGATTGATTCGGTGCAATAACGTTGAACGAAGGACAGCCAGAAGAGAAGCAGTACGAGCAATAACAAGAAAGGGGAGTGGAGACAAATGTGAAGGAAGAAGTAGCGCATGATAACCGCAAAGGCACAAAGAACACACGGGGGAAAACAAATGGTAGCATGCACGTGCCCCCACAAATCGGATGGCTGCTCATACATGAACATAAATATATATATGTAGGAGTATATGCCACAAGTAGAGCGGGATAATGGCTGGAAATCCAAGAGAAGAGATAGATTGAAGTAGGCTACTACAATTGGCCAGTTATATGTATTGGCGTTGAAAGTAGTCGGCGCCACGATACCGCAACCCTGTGGTTCCTTGCACTTCATTCATTTATGATTCGATATCAACAAGACTTACAACTTATATACACAACTTTAGTTACCTGCTTTCATAAGGCAATCGGGTCTATTTACATCGGCGGCGGTATCACAAAAGCACATTGTGGTGTGGTTCAATGTACGACAGATAGTCAAATTTTGCACAGGGCAAATATTTCGATAGTGCTCACAAGGTGTTATGCATATGCCTGTCAAACAGGTCTCATTGTCAGAACAGTCGTTGTCGGTTTTACAACTAATTTCCGCAGTAACAGTCACAAATCTATCGGTCGCATTTGGCATACTATCCGCCGAACCAGGCGTCACTACCGATATAGGAGTGGGCTCTGTTTCCTTGGAAGCAGATGGAATGCTGGATATATTGGAGGGCCTAAGAGTCGGCAAAGGTATTGCCGGTTCTACTGTGGTGTAATCGGTCATTCCCATTCGAGAAGTGCCTCGAGGAAGAGCCGTGGTTGTTTCAGAAGCAGAGGTTGTCAAGGTTGTTTCCCTAGAGATCGGTCCTACAGTAGGTACAGTTTTAGGAGCTCCTTCAGTGGTGTAATCGGTTATACCCATTCGAGTTGTGTCTTGAGGAAGGGCCGTGGTTGTTTCAGAACCAGAGGTTGTCATGGTTGTTTCCCAGAGATCGGTACTACAGTTGGTACAGTTCTAGGAGCTACTTCTGTGGTGTAATCGGTTATACCCATTCGAGTTGTTTCTTGAGGAGGGATCGTGGTTGTTTCAGAAGCAGAGGTTGTCATGGTTGTTTCCCTAGAGATCGGTTCTACAGTTGGTACAGTTCTAGGAGCTCCTTCTGTGGTGTAATCGGTTATACCCATTCGAGTTGTTTCTTGAGGAGGGATCGTGGTTGTTTCTGAAGCAGAGGTTGTCATGGTTGTTTCCCTAGAGATCGGTACTACAGTTGGTAGAGACCCTCGAGCCCCTTCTGTGGTGGAATCGGTCATTCCAATTCGAGTTGTGTCTGGAGTAAGGGCCGTGGTTTTCAGAAGCAGAGGTTGTCATGGTTGTTTCCCTAGAGATCGGTACTACAGTTGGTACAGTTCTAGCAGCTCCTTCAGTGGTGTAATCGGTTATACCCATTCGAGTTGTGTCTTGAGGAAGGGCCGTGGTTGTTTCAGAACCAGAGGTTGTCATGGTTGTTTCCCTAGAGATCGGTACTACAGTTGGTACAGTTCTAGGAGCTCCTTCTGTGGTGTAATCGGTTATACCCATTCGAGTTGTTTCTTGAGGAAGGGCCGTGGTTGTTTCAGAAGCAGAGGTTGGACTGCCAGTTTCCCCTAGAGATCGGTACTACAGTTGGTACAGTTCTAGCAGCTCCTTCTGTGGCGTAGTCGGTCAGACCCATTCGAGTTGTTTCTTGAGGAAGGACCGTGGTTGTTTCAGAACCAGAGGTTGACTGCTTGTTTCCTTTTGAGATCGGTACTACAGTTGGTACAGTTCTAGCAGCTCCTACTGTGGTGTAATCGGTTATACCCATTCGAGTTGTTTCTTTAGGAGGGATCGTGGTTGTTTCAGAAGCAGAGGTTGTCATGGTTGTTTCCCTAGAGATCGGTACTACAGTTGGTAGAGACCCTCGAGCCCCTTCTGTGGTGGAATCGGTCATTCCAATTCGAGTTGTGTCTGGAGTAAGGGCCGTGGTTGCTTCAGAAGCAGAGGTTGTCATGGTTGTTTCCCTAGAGATCGGTACAACAGTTGGTGCAGTTCTAGGAGCTCCTTCTGTGGTGTAATCGGATATACCCATTCGAGTTGTTTCTTGAGGAAGGGCCGTGGTTGTTTCAGAACCAGAGGATGTCATGGTTGTTTCCCTAGAGATCGGTACTACAGTTGGTACAGTTCTAGGAGCTCCTTGTGTGGTGTAATCGGATATACCCATTTGAGTTGTTTCTTGAGGAAGGGCCGTGGTTGTTTCAGAAGCAGAGGTTGGACTACCAGTTTCCCTAGCGAGCGGTACTACAGTTGGTACAGTTCTAGGAGCTCCTTCTGTGGTGTAATCGGATATACCCTTTCGAGTTGTTTCTTGAGGAAGGGCCGTGGTTGTTTCAGAAGCATAGGTTGGACTACCAGTTTCCCTAGCGAGCGGTACTACAGTTGGTACAGATTTGGGAGCTTCTTCTGTGGTGTAATCGGTTATACCCATTCGAGTTGTTTCTTGAGGAAGGGCCGTGGTTGTTTCAGAAGCATAGGTTGGACTACCAGTTTCCCTAGCGAGTGGTACTACAGTTGGTACAGATTTGGGAGCTTCTTCTGTGGTGTAATCGGTCAGACCCATTCGAGTTGTTTCTTGAGGAAGGGCCGTGGTTGTTTCAGAAGCAGAGGTTGGACTGCCAGTTTCCCTAGAGATCGGTACTACAGTTGGTACAGTTCTAGCAGCTCCTTCTGTGGTGTAATCGGTCAGTCCCATTCGAGTTGTATCTTGAGGAAGGGCCGTGGTTGTTTCAGAAGCAGAGGTTGTACTGCCAGTTTCCCTAGAGATAGGTACAACAGTTGGTAAAGACCCTCGAGCTCCTTCTGTGGTGGAATCGGTTATTCCCATTCGAGTTGTTTCTTGAGGAAGGGCCGTGGTTGTTTCAGAAGCAGAGGTTGGACTGCCAGTTTCCCTAGAGATCGGTACTACAGTTGGTACAGTTCTAGCAGCTCCTTCTGTGGTGTAACCGGTCAGTCCCATTCGAATTGTTTCTTGAGGAAGGGCCGTGGTTGTTTCAGAACCAGAGGTTGTCATGGTTGTTTCGCTAGAGATCGGTACTACAGTAGGTACAGTTCCAGCAGCTCCTTCTGCGGTGTAATCGGTCAGTCCCATTCGAGTTGTTTCTTGAGGAAGGGCCGTGGTTGTTTTTCAGAAGCAGAGGTTGGACTGCCAGTTTCCCTAGAGATCGGTACTACAGTTGGTACAGTTCTAGCAGCTCCTTCTGTGGTGTAACCGGTCAGTCCCATTCGAGTTGTTTCTTGAGGAGGGGCCGTGGTTGTTTCAGAACCAGATGTTGACTGGTTTCTCTAGAAATCGGTACTACAGTTGGTACAGTTCTAGAAGCTCCTTCTGTGGTGTAATCGGTTAGTCCCATTCGAGTTGTTTCTTGAGGAGGGGCCGTGGTTGTTTCAGAAGCAGAGGTTGGACTGCCAGTTTCTCTAGAAATCGGTACTACAGTTGGTACAGTTCTAGAAGCTCCTTCTGTGGTGTAATCGGTTATACCCATTCGAGTTGTTTCTTGAGGAAGGGCCGTGGTTCTTTCAGAAGCAGAGGTTGGTCTGCCAGTTTCCCTAGAGATCGGTACTACAGTTGGTACAGTTCTAGCAGCTCCTTCTGTGGTGTTCGGTCAGTCCCATTCGAGTTGTTTCTTGAGGAGGGGCGGTGGTTCTTTCAGAACCAGAGGTTGTCATGGTTGTTTCCCTATAGATCGGTACAACAGTTGGTACAGACCCTCGAGCCCCTTCTGTGGTGGAATCGGTCATTCCAATTCGAGTTGTTTCTTGAGGAGGGATCGTGGTTGTTTCAGAAGCAGAGGTTGTCATGGTTGTTTCCCTAGAGATCGGTACTACAGTTGGTACAGTTCTAGGAGCTCCTTCTGTGGTGTAATCGGTTACACCCATTCGAGTTGTTTCTTGAGGAAGGGCCGTGGCTGTTTCAGAAGCAGAGGTTAGGTTGGACTACCAGTTTCAGTTTAGAGCTCCTTCTGTGGTGAGGTAGTCCCATACAGTTGGTACAGTTCTAGGTTGGTCTGCCGTTTTCTAGAGTCGGTGTAATTGGTCAGTCCCATTCTGTGGTGATCGGTTCCCATTCGAGTTGTCTTGAGGAGGGGCGGTGGTTGTTTCAGAAGCAGAGGTTGTAATGGTTGTTTCCCTAGAGATCGGTACTACAGTTGGTACAGTTCCAGCAGCTCCTTCTGTGGTGTAATCGGTCGTTCCAATTCGAGTTGTGTCTTGAGGAGGGGCGGTGGTTGCTTCAGAACCAGAGGTTGTCATGGTTGTTTCCCTATAGATCGGTACAACAGTTGGTACAGACCCTGGAGCTCCTTCTGTGGTGTAATCGGTCATTCCCATTCGAGTTGTTTCTTGAGGAGGGGCCGTGGTTGTTTCAGAAGCAATGGTTGGACGGGCAGTTTCCCGAGACATCGGTAAAGAGTTGGTATGGACCTAACACCTCCTTCTGTGGTGTAATCGGTTATTCCCATTCGAGTTGTTTCTTGAGGAGCAGTCGTAGTTGTTTCAGAAGCAGAGGTTGGACTACCAGTTTCCCTAGAGAGCGGTACTACAGTTGGTACAGTTCTAGGAGCGTCTTCTGTGGTGTAATCGGTCAGTCCCATTCGAGTTGTGTCTTGAGGAAGGGGCGGTGGTTGTTTCAGAACCAGAGGTTGTCATGGTTGTTTCCCTATAGATCGGTACAACAGTTGGTACAGACCTAGGAGCTCCTTCTGTGGTGGAATCGGTCATACCCATTCGAGTTGTGTCTTGAGGAAGGGCCGTGGTTGTTTCAGAACCAATGGTTGGACGGGCAGTTTCCCGAGACATCGGTACAACAGTTGGTACAGTTCTAGCAGCTCCTTCTGTGGTGTAATCGGTCAGTCCCATTTGAGTTGTTTCTTGAGAAGGGGCCGTGGTTGTTTCAGAAGCAGAGGTTGGACTACCAGTTTCCCTAGAGATCGGTACTACAGTTGGTACAGTTCTAGCAGCTCCTTCAGTGGTGTAATCGGTTAGTCCCATTCGAGTTGTTTCTTGAGGAAGGGCCGTGGTTGTTTCAGAAGCATAGGTTGGACTACCAGTTTCCCTAGAGAGCGGTACTACAGTTGGTACAGTTCTAGGAGCTCCTTCTGTGGTGTAATCGGTTATACCCATTCGAGTTGTGTCTTGAGGAGGGGCCGTGGTTGTTTCAGAAGCAGAGGTTGGACTACCAGTTTCCCTAGAGATCGGTACTACAGTTGGTACAGATTTGGGAGCTCTTCTGTGGTGTAATCGGATATACCCATTCGAGTTGTTTCTTGAGGAAGGGCCGTGGTTGTTTCAGAACCATAGGTTGGACTACCAGTTTCCCTAGAGATCGGTACTACAGTTGGTACAGATTTGGGAGCAGCTTCTTCAGTGGTGTAATCGGTCAGTCCCATTCGAGTTGTTTCTTGAGGAAGGGCCGTGGTTGTTTCAGAACCAGAGGTTGGACTGCCAGTTTCCCTAGAGATCGGTACTACAGTTGGTACAGTTCTAGCAGCTCCTTCTGTGGTGTAATCGGTCAGTCCCATTCGAGTTGTTTCTTGAGGAAAGTTGGAACCAGAGGTTGTGGTTGTTTCAGAGATCGGTTCTACAGTTGGTACAGTTCTAGCTGCCTGTGGTGTAATCGGTTTACCCATTCGAGTTGTGTCTTGAGGATGGTTGTTTCAGAAGCAGAGGTTGGACTGACCCAGAGATCGGTACTACAGTTGGTACAGTTCTAGCAGCTCCTTCTGTGGTGGAATCGGTTAGTCCCATTCGAGTTGTTTCTTGAGGAAGGGCCGTGGTTGTTTCAGAAGCAGAGGTTGGACTACCAGTTTCCTTAGAGAGAGGTACTACAGTTGGTACAGTTCTAGGAGCGTCTTCTGTGGTGTAATCGGTCAGTCCCATTCGAGTTGTGTCTTGAGGAGGGGCGGTGGTTGTTTCAGAAGCAGAGGTTGTAATGGTTGTTTCCCTAGAGATCGGTACTACAGTTGGTACAGTTCCAGCAGCTCCTTCTGTGGTGTAATCGGTCGTTCCATTCGAGTTGTTTCTTGAGGAAGGGCGGTGGTTGTTTCAGAACCAGAGGTTGTCATGGTTGTTTCCCCTATAGATCGGTACAACAGTTGGTACAGACCCTAGGAGCTCCTTCTGTGGTGGAATCGGTCATACCCATTCGAGTTGAGTCTTGAGGAGGGGCCGTGGTTGTTTCAGAAGCAATGGTTGGACGGGCAGTTTCCCGAGACATCGGTAAAAGAGTTGGTATGGACCTAACACCTCCTTCTGTGGTGTAATCGATTATTCCCATTCGAGTTGTTTCTTGAGGAGCAGTCGTAGTTGTTTCAGAAGCAGAGGTTGGACTACCAGTTTCCCTAGAGAGCGGTACTACAGTTGGTACAGTTCTAGGAGCGTCTTCTGTGGTGTAATCGGTCAGTCCCATTCGAGTTGTGTCTTGAGGAGGGGCGGTGGTTGCTTCAGAACCAGAGGTTGTCATGGTTGTTTCCCTATAGTTCGGTACTACAGTGTTTACAGATTTAGGAGCTCCTTCTGTGGTGTAATCGGTCGTTCCAATTCGAGTTGTGTCTTGAGGAGGGGCGGTGGTTGCTTCAGAACCAGAGGTTGTCATGGTTGTTTCCCTATAGATCGGTACAACAGTTGGTACAGACCCTGGAGCTCCTTCTGTGGTGGAATCGGTCATTCCAATTCGAGTTGTGTCTTGAGGAGGGGCCGTGGTTGTTTCAGAAGCAATGGTTGGACGGGCAGTTTCCCGAGACATCGGTACAAGAGTTGGTATGGACCTAACACCTCCTTCTGTGGTGTAATCGGTTATACCCATTCGAGTTGTGTCTTGAGGAGGGGCCGTGGTTGTTTCAGAAGCAGAGGTTGGCATGGTTGTTTCCCTAGAGATCGGTACAACAGTTGGTACAGATCTAGGAGCACCTTCTGTGGTGTCATCGGTCAGTCCCATTCGAGTTGTGTCTTGAGGAGGGGCGGTGGTTGCTTCAGAACCAGAGGTTGGACTGCCAGTTTCCCTAGAGATCGGTACTACAGTTGGTACAGTTCTAGCAGCTGCTTCTGTGGTGTAACCGGTCAGTCCCATTCGAGTTGTTTCTTGAGGAAGGGCCGTGGTTGTTTCAGAACTAGAGGTTGTCATGGTTGTTTCCCTAGAGATCGGTACTACAGTTGGTACAGATCTAGAAGCTTCTTCTGTGATGTCATCGGTCAGTCCCATTCGAGTTGTGTCTTGAGGAAGGGCGGTGGTTGTTTCAGAACCAGAGGTTGTCATGGTTGTTTCCCTATAGATCGGTACTACAGTGTTTACAGATTTAGGAGCTCCTTCTGTGGTGTAATCGGTCGTTCCAATTCGAATTGTGTCTTGAGGAGGGGCGGTGGTTGCTTCGGAAACAGAGGTTGTCATGGTTGTTTCCCTAGAGATCGGTACTACAGTTGGTACAGTTCTAGGAGCTCCTTCTGTGGTGTAATCGGTTATACCCATTCGAGTTGTATCTTGAGGAGGGATCGTGGTTGTTTCAGAACTGGAGGTCGGACTGGCAGTTTCCCCTAGAGATCGGTACAACAGTTGGTACAGATCTAGGAGCTCCTTCTGTGGTGTAATCGGTTATACCCATTCGAGTTGTATCTTGAGGAGGGATCGTGGTTGTTTCAGAAGCGGAGGTCGGACTGGCAGTTTTCCTAGAGATCGGTACAACAGTTGGTACAGATCTAGGAGCTCCTTCTGTGGTGTAATCGGTTATACCCAACCGAGTTGTCTCTTGAGGAGGGCCGTGGTTGTTTCAGAACCAGAGGTTGTCATGGTTGTTTCCCTAGAGATCGGTACTACAGTTGGTACAGTTCTAGGAGCTCCTTCTTTGGTGTAATCGGTTATACCCAATCGAGTTGTTTCTTGAGGAGGGGCCATGGTTGTTTCAGAAGCGGAGGTTGGACTGGCTGTTTCCCTAGAGATCGGTACAACAGTTGGTACAGATCTAGCAGCTCCTTCTGTGGTGTAATCGGTTATACCCATTCGAGTTGTATCTTGAGGAGGGATCGTGGTTGTTTCAGAAGCGGAGGTCGGACTGGCAGTTTCCCTAGAGATCGATACAACAGTTGGTACAGATCTAGGAGCTCCTTCTGTGGTGTAATCGGTCAGTCCCATTCGAGTTGTGTCTTGAGGAGGGGCCGTGGTTGTTTCAGAAGCAGAGGTTGGCATGGTTGTTTCCCTAGAGATCGGTACAACAGTTGGTACAGATCTAGGAGCTCCTTCTGTGGTGTAATCGGTCAGTCCCATTCGAGTTGTGTCTTGAGGAGGGATCGTGGTTGTTTCAGAACCAGAGGTTGGACATGGTTGTTTCCCCAGAGATCGGTACAACAGTTGGTACAGTTCTAGGAGCTCCTTCTGTGGTGTAATCGGTTAGTCCCATTCGAGTTGTTTCTTGAGGAAGGGGCCGTGGTTGTTTCAGAAGCAGATGGACTGCCAGTTTCTAGAAATCGGTCCAGTTGGTACAGTTCGAGCTCCTTCTGTGGTGTAATCGGTTAGTCCCATTCGAGTTGTGTCTTGAGGAGGGGCCGTGGTTGTTTCAGAAGCAGAGGTTGTCATGGTTGTTTCCCTAGAGATCGGTACAACAGTTGGTACAGATCTAGCAGCTCCTTCTGTGGTGTAATCGGTTATACCCATTCGAGTTGTATCTTGAGGAGGGATCGTGGTTGTTTCAGAAGCGGAGGTCGGACTACCAGTTTCCCTAGAGATCGGTACAACAGTTGGTACAGATCTAGGAGCTCCTTCTGTGGTGTAATCGGTCAGTCCCATTCGAGTTGTGTCTTGAGGAGGGGCCGTGGTTGTTTTCAGAAGCAGAGGTTTGCATGGTTGTTTCCCTAGAGATCGGTACAACAGTTGGTACAGATCTAGGAGCTCCTTCTGTGGTGTAATCGGTCAGTCCCATTCGAGTTGTGTCTTGAGGAGGGGCCGTGGTTGTTTCAGAAGCAGAGGTTGTCATGGTTGTTTCCCTAGAGATCGGTACAACAGTTGGTACAGATCTAGGATCTCCTTCTGTGGTGTAATCGGTTATACCACGCCGAGTTGTTTCTTGAGGAGGGGCCGTGGTTGTTTACAGAACCAGAGGTTGTCATGGTTGTTTCCCTAGGGATCGGTACTACAGTTGGTACAGTTCTAGCAGCTCCTTCTGTGGTGTAATCGGTCAGTCCCATTCGAGTTGTTTCTTGAGGAAGGGCCGTGGTTGTTTCAGAACCAGAGGTTGTCATGGTTGTTTCCCTAGAGATCGGTACAACAGTTGGTACAGATCTAGGAGCTCCTTCTGTGGTGTAATCGGTTATACCCATTCGAGTTGTATCTTGAGGAGGGGCCGTGGTTGTTTTCAGAACCAGAGGTTGTCATGGTTGTTTCCCTAGAGATCGGTACAACAGTTGGTACAGATCTAGGAGCTCCTTCTGTGGTGTAATCGGTTATACCCATTCGAGTTGTATCTTGAGGAGGGGCCGTGGTTGTTTCAGAAGCGGAGGTTGGACTGGTTGTTTCCCTAGAGATCGGTTCTACAGTTGGTACAGTTCTAGCAGCTCCTTCTGTGGTGTAATCGGTTATACCCAGTCGAGTTGTGTCTTGAGGAGGGGCCGTGGTTGTTTCAGAACCGGAGGTTGGTCTGGTTACCCTAGAGATCGGTACAACAGTTGGTACAGATCTAGGAGCTCCTTCTGTGGTGTAATCGGTTATACCCATTCGAGTTGTATCTTGAGGAGGGGCCGTGGTTGTTTCAGAACCAGAGGTTGTCATGGTTGTTTCCCTAGAGATCGGTACAACAGTTGATACAGATCTAGGAGCTCCTTCTGTGGTGTAATCGGTTATACCCATTCGAGTTGTTTCTTGAGGAGGGGCCGTGGTTGTTTCAGAAGCGGAGGTTGGACTGGCAGTTTCCCTAGAGATCGGTACAACAGTTGGTACAGATCTAGGAGCTCCTTCTGTGGTGTAATCGGTTATACCCAATCGAGTTGTTTCTTGAGGAGGGGCCGTGGTTGTTTCAGAACCAGAGGTTGTCATGGTTGTTTCCCCAGAGATCGGTACAACAGTTGGTACAGATCTAGGAGCACCTTCTGTGGTGTAATCGGTTAGTCCCAATCGAGTTGTTTCTTGAGGAGGGGCCGTGGTTGTTTCAGAAGCAGAGGTTGGACTACCAGTTTCCCCAGAGATCGGTACAACAGTTGGTACAGATCTAGGAGCTCCTTCTGTGGTGTAATCGGTCAGTCCCATTCGAGTTGTGTCTTGAGGAGGGGCCGTGGTTGTTTCAGAACCAGAGGTTGGACTGGTTGTTTCCCTAGAGATCGGTACAACAGTTGGTACAGATCTAGGAGCTCCTTCTGTGGTGTAATCGGTCAGTCCCATTCGAGTTGTGTCTTGAGGAGGGGCCGTGGTTGTTTCAGAACCAGAGGTTGTCATGGTTGTTTCCTAGAGATCGGTACAACAGTTGGTACAGATCTAGGAGCTCCTTCTGTGGTGTAATCGGTCATACCCATTCGAGTTGTGTCTTGAGGAGGGGCCGTGGTTGTTTCAGAAGCAGAGGTTGTCATGCCAGTTTCCCTAGAGATCGGTACAACAGTTGGTACAGATCTAGCAGCTCCTTCTGTGGTGTAATCGGTTATACCCATTCGAGTTGTTTCTTGAGGAAGGGGCCGTGGTTGTTTCAGAACCAGAGGTTGACTGGTTGTTTCCCTAGAAATCGGTACAACAGTTGGTACAGATCTAGTAGCTCCTTCTGTGGTGTAATCGGTTATACCCATTCGAGTTGTATCTTGAGGAAGGGATCGTGGTTGTTTCAGAACCAGAGGTTGTCATGGTTGTTTCCCCTAGAGATCGGTACAACAGTTGGTACAGATCTAGCAGCTCCTTCTGTGGTGTAATCGGTTATACCCATTCGAGTTGTATCTTGAGGAAGGGCCGTGGTTGTTTTAGAACCAGAGGTTGTCATGGTTGTTTCCCCAGAGATCGGTACAACAGTTGGTACAGATCTAGGAGCTCCTTCTGTGGTGTAATCGGTTATACCCATTCGAGTTGTATCTTGAGGAGGGATCGTGGTTGTTTCAGAAGCGGAGGTTGGACTGGTTGTTTCCCTAGAGATCGGTACAATAGTTGATACAGATCTAGGAGCTCCTTCTGTGGTGTAATCTGTTATACCCAATCGAGTTGTTTCTTGAGGAGGGGCCGTGGTTGTTTCAAAAGCGGAGGTTGGACTGGCAGTTTCCCTAGAGATCGGTACAACAGTTGGTACAGATCTAGGAGCTCCTTCTGTGGTGTAATCGGTTATACCCAATCGAGTTGTATCTTGAGGAGGGGCCGTGGTTGTTTCAGAAGCAGACGTTGGCATGGTTGTTTCCCTAGAGATCGGTACAACAGTTGGTACAGATCTAGGAGCACCTTCTGTGGTGTAATCGGTTATACCCAATCGAGTTGTTTCTTGAGGAGGGGCCGTGGTTGTTTCAGAAGCAGAGGTTGTCATGGTTGTTTCCCTAGAGATCGGTACAACAGTTGGTACAGATCTAGGAGCACCTTCTGCGGTGTAATCGGTCATTCCAATTCGAGTTGTGTCTTGAGGAGGGACCGTGGTTGTTTCAGAAGCAGAGGTTGGCATGGTTGTTTCCCTAGAGATCGGTACAACAGTTGGTACAGTTCTAGGAGCTCCTTCTGTGGTGTAATCGGGTATTTCCATTCGAGTTGTGTCTTGAGGAGGGGACATGGTTGTTTCAGAACCAGAGGTTGGACTAGCACTTTGCCTAGAGATCGGTACTACAGTTGGTAGAGTCCCAGGAGCTCCTTCTGTGGTGTAATCGTTTATACCCATTAGAGTTGTGTCTTGAGGAAGGAACGTAGTTGTTTCAGGGGCAGAGATTGACATGGTAGTTTTCCTAGAGAGTGGTGTAAGTGTTGATCTATCGATCGGTATAACAGTTGGTAATGTTTCCATTCGTATATCTATGGGAATTGTTGCTGTTTCCGATTTTGTAGATGTTTCAAAGGAAATTGATTCCGTCATTGATGGAGCTGTGCTTGTGGTCTGTTCAGTGAATAGAATTCTCGTTGTGTTTGTATCTGGGACTTTAGTGATCTCATCTTCAGTTGAGGGTGTTGGCGTATTTTTTCTGTGATAGAAGAAGTGGATGTATCTGGAGGGGTTGGTGTAGTTCCAATTGCGAGGTGCTTGGTAGTTTTGTAGGATTCTGTTGTTGTATTATAAGAGACTGTTGTTTCGTCCTCAGCTTCTATATCGGTATAACGAGTTCGCATTTCGGTTTGATTTACCAATTGCATAACCGTGTACTTGACACTGACTGATTCCGTTGTCGTTTCGATGGGTGCGTCTGTCACATTGGTCGGTATACAGTTCGGGGTAGTACTGTTGTTTGTCGAGGTCTTGGGGCATATGCATGTAGTAACCTTATGAGCTATAGTGACGCACTTTATCGCGCCCACACAGAGTGTGTGACAGGGATCGATACATTGACCGGACGATCCACATTGTTGCGCTTCACTGCAATCTTCGTGTGAGGTACAGTTGCCACCTGGCATATCTGCTTGGTTTTGGTTTGTTTTTGTTTAGATAATTTTGGGTTTTGAGTGGAGTATTTTGTACATAATTCAAAATAAAAGTATAAGATTTAAAAAATAAAATACGTTAAAATATTTACAAATTTTTACCATATATATTTATAAGGAGGGATAGAAAGTGTATAGCTACAACAAAAAAGAAGTTGGTGCACAATATATATATACAGAGGGGTACGGGGGGGAGTACGGTACCTAGGAAAATACTCTTTGAATTTTCATTCTACTAAATTCTCTTGCATACAACTGCAAAACTGTAGGGGAATTTCGAAAGCTTTATTAACTATTATACGGTTAATCAAATTTCAAATTAGGAACAAACTTCTTTACTTTATTAGTTAGCTACATATTGGGTTGGTTGTTGTTTGTTTGGTTGGTTGGTTGTTTGTTTTTCTTTACCATTAGTAGTACATGTGTTACCGTTTACAATAGAATCATAGGTTAAGATTTTCATAGTATTCAAGAGGCATTTTGATTAAATTGATTAATATCACGGTGAGCATGAGCGTGTGTGAATGTTCAGAAGAGTTTTGCTTGTATTTATTGTGTCTTCATGTTACTATTGTATTATATTTGGATAGATCAGACCTATAGATCTATAGTTTGGTCAACGCTTCTGTTGGATTATGGTGCATTAGCTTCGGCACAGGTGCTAGTGGCGCAAAGCGTTTAACATGGGGGATATTATGGTCGCTTGACACGATAGAACCGGCCCACACTTTCGGCTTGTAACTAAGCTTTCTGTTTCCATGGGCCATATCGATAAGCAAAAGCTTTATACGAGTACCGGCGGCAGTTAGTTTCTCAGTTTCTCAGTCCTATGTACATTTACACACAAAAATCTCTCGAGAAACAGATTGACGAGGTGTGAAACTTTAGATGGGAATATCAAGTCAATTTATTTCGTCGGGTAAATCGGGTACATTTTTGTGTTTCGTGGTAGGGGACAGACAATAAGACAGAGAGCTAGGCAAAAAGGTGAGAGCGTGTGTGAGAGACAGTGAGAGAGAGTGGTAAGTGGTAGGTGGTAGAGAGAAGAAGGCAGGAAACAGAGATACAATATTCGAGAGAGACAGAAAGACATAAGGCACTCTCTTGCGGCATGGAGCCAAAGAGTGGTTGGTGAGAGAGAGTACGTTTGTGCTTTACCTTTTTGACATCCATATTTGGCATCGGCTATAAATCCAGGTGGGCAGAATTTACATATCGGCTTGTGATCCTCGACAATGCATGGCGAGTTGGGGGCGCATGTTGCAAACTTGCACGGATCGACGCACTGCAGTTTGCGGCAAGCGAGCCCGGCCGGACAGCCGGCATCGCGCAGGCAAATAGATATCGAGGGCTGACAGTCACGCATGCAGATGCACACGGGCTTGTGGTTTTGCACCTCACAGGACTTATTCTCGGCACAGATCGGTGCCCGGCCCAGCGGCACAATACAGGGATTCCGGCACTTGCCATCCGTGCAGGCCATGTTCGAGGCGCAGTCATCATCGCGATAGCATTCCCGCTTATCTGGGGCACACGTCAGCTCCCCGTACTCGTTGACTATAAAGCCCGATTTGCAGATGCAAACGGGCTGGTGGCGTCGTGTCTCGCACTTCTTGTTGCTCTCGCAAATGAAGAGCGGATTGTTGCATGGATCTGTGCACTGGCCGTACTGGCCGCACTGCAAGGTCTCCGGGCATTCGTTGTCACTGGAGCATGGTATCTGCTCCTTGGTCTTGGCATCCATGTCATCGGTGAGACAATTGGGATCGGGCTTGCACTCGACCTCGGGCCGGCCGATGTGGCAGCTTGGACAGGAGCAGCGCGGACGATGCAGAACAGTTTTGCATAGCGCATTCGAGCCGCACGCGCCACGCATTGTACAAGGATCGCTGCAGTGTCCTTGGAGGCATGACTTTTCACTGGGACAATCCGTATCTGAGTAGCATTGTTCGGTGTCTATAACATAACATACAGCAGGCGGGAAGAACGAGAGAGAGATAGACAGGAGTTGTTTTTTTGGTTGGTTTTAAATGTTAATCGTTGGTGGTTTCGTGGGTGCATTCATCTATTCGGTGGCATAAACGCGGTACGCTACTAAATAGATACACTTTTGAATATATCTTCATTCCAGGGGAAAAACACATAGAAGGACGGAAGTGCGACATTGAAGGGTCGTTGAGTCAAAGATGGGTTGGGTAGACAGAGCCTGGTAGATTCAGGTATTCAGGGTTTGCTTTTTGCATGGAACAAAAGTGTTTTTTTTGGTGGATGGGTGCTGTAGGGTCTGGGGTCGGGGTAAAACTTATATCTAAATGTTTCTAATAAACAACAAAAAGGGAGAAATCTTAAACGAGACAATATATAAAACAGTATAATCAAGTTATATTTTTGTTGGTTTGTTTTGATTTGGACTTTGTTTTGATTTTGCTTGAGTGTTTTTGTGTTGTTTGGGTGGTTGGGTGGTGTTGGGGTTTGTGTGTTATGGCTCGGTATTTGTGGTGTTCGATTAAGTGTCAGTGGGATTGTTGTGGACTCATTTGGGGTTGGTGGGGGGTTTTGTGCATGGGATTTTGTTAGAGTAAAGTAAAATTTTAGAGTGGTGGGGGGGTTGGGGAATTTGTCAACGAACTGTGTTCAGAAACGGTGTGCATAGGGAAGAAATCATAAGGAAACGAAAACTAAAGAGTGTTAAATAATGGATTTCCTTATCCAAAATTTAGTGCAGCAGAAGGATTTCTTTCAGATTTCATTTGGTGGTTGTCTTATTCAAATTGTAGAACTGTGAAGGGAACATCTCACAATAACTCGGGTTTTACTATATATAGTATGTAGTATTTAGTATCGTATCTAAAAGCAAGCCAATTGGTGGGCTGCTTTCTGGTTTTCGTCATATGAATTTGATAGTATTTGGAGGCAGCGTACAAGTGAGCGAGTAGCAGGCGTAGTAGCAGTGAGAACATGTGAGCAATAGTTACAAATCCTTGATGATTTAGAGCAGGAGATATACCCAATTTGATGCTGATCAATGATATATATATATCTGCGAGATTAATGCGAATTCGAATTGTTTTTTTTTTTTTTGGTATTATTGTTGTTTGGATTTTGTTCAGTAATGGCAAAAATTACACGACATCCAACACATGCGCTCTGCCCTCGCGAGAGACACGTTATTGGCGATTGGTTTTTTGGTGAGTGAGTGATTGATTGATTGATTTAGATTCAGATTCAGAGAAAATACAGAGCGAAAGATTAGCTTTATAGTAGGTATACAGTAGTAGGTAGGCTTTAGTAAGAGTACAGGAAATAGTAGTTGAAATATCGATGGGTAAGAGTAAATACAATTTGGAAAACGTACGTTAGCTAATACTTTGGAGACTAGTTATCAAACTCTCATTCCCCTTTTGTTATTCATAATTCACAGTTTTGTTTAAATTTCGATAATATTTACAGTTTGGATATTTTTGGGGTTGATTTTTTGTTTGGTTTGGTTAGTTTTTGGCCGCTTAGATGCGGGCCTATAAACAATATGTACATATGTACAAATATTTTTGTCTGTATATACAACTTAAGCGCTAGTCAAATGTACCAAAAAACAATATTGAAAAGGTTAGTTAAATTTAGTTACATTTTAAATTCAATTCGGGCTGGGTTTTTTATTTGTTGTTGTTGTTGTTGGTGTTTATTGTAAAAGAGTTTTGCAACCAATAGAGTTTGTGGTAGGATAGGCAGCAGCAGCAGCAGGCTTTCTTAAATACGAGTATGTACTTTTGGTAAGGAGTGTTGTTGTGTATTTTGTACAAATAGTAGATCATTTCGGTTATAGTATGTATTCTTTTTTTGTTGTTGACTTGCTTTAGGGATGCATTGAAAAAAAGTAGTAGTTGTTGTTTGTTTTGTTGTTGTTGTTGTAGTTGCTGTTGTTGTTGTTGTTGATGTTGCTTTATGGTTTTGCTATGGATTCTATACAATCATTGAAATTGTAATGGATCTTAAATTGATTTACTATTGTATGTTCCTCTCAATTGGTTTCAAATTTCAAGCATATGTGAACTATGTGTGAGAATTGTCCCGTCCACAGTTCCCAATCTGAGACTTAATGTTCATTTAAGAAATGTTTTTTTTTTTTTTTAGCAAAAAATAGGGATACGACAGAGCGGTGGATATGGCACTAGGGGATACAATAGGTGGGCGGGCGGTGGACAGAGCGGAATATCGGTAGGAAGGAAGGAAGGATAGGATTATTTGGGATTATGGATTTCGATCATCATTTTTATCAAGTATATCAAGGATGTGTTGAGGATTGTTGTCAATTATGTGTTGTTGTATTTTTTTTTTCTTTTTTAAATTTTAGTTTCATTTAGATTGGTTTTAGATTTACTGGGGCTACGTATCGCTATTGCGGCGTTAAATGTTTTCTATTGTTTTCTTTTGTTTTGGTTAAATAGGGCGGAGGATGAACCAACTTGTTGTCTACTGAATCTGTGCGAGAATATATGGATGCCGCAGAGAGCTGATTGATTTTGCCAATACATATGGTTATTTAAAAGCCAATTTGTATGTGGTAGGTAACTAAACGAATTCCAATGAGAGTTGAGCAGCTCTATGAAAGCCGGAATGAGAAAAATGAGAACGAACGCAAGCTTGAAGCTTTTTTTTTTGTATGGGAGAAAGAGCCAACTCTTTTTTTGTTTTTTTGGTTTGTTTGTTTTCAGATTAGTATGATTTTAAAATTTACTTAAAAGACTAGACTTAAAAACTGCTGCATATAGTAGTAGTAGTATTTGGTGTGTGTGTTTCAAAAAGGAATTGAGGCACAGATTGGGTAACCGCGATAGCGACAGCAACAATCCACGAATTTCCATATGCTGTTTTGATGTATGGTTGTAGGTTGTATTCTAAATTAAAAGGATACTTAACAAACTAGAACTATTCTCTTTGGTCTGGTGGGGAATTGTACTATAGGTTGTTGTGGCTAGTTGTTGTGTAGGTGGTTGGTTGTTGTGTGTGTTTCGGTTTTTTGAGCGTGCTGGGGTTTGGAATTATACGTATGTATACCTGGCTTTTCGCACATGTGTATAGGTTGTTAAGAAATATATAAATATGTACTCTAATAGTTACGTATTAGATATTGGCACACACACACACTACACTGAATTCATTGTTTGTACTATATCTAGTTATCTAGGCAGCCGGAGGAGGCTGTGTTTGAATTAGTGGTTTGAATTAGCTAATTAGCTGGGGGGTTTTGGTTTAAAAAAACTCGCATATCTATGGCTAATAACAACCAATAAAAATTATAACAACAAAATCAATTTCAATTGGTTACTAACAGACCTCCAGTTATTATGTTTTTTGGTTTGGTAAGAGATAAACGGCAACGGAACGCTGGTTAACATGATTAGGCACTATACTGTACTCTAGGGACTAAAAAACACACGAAACTTGAATGAATGGAGGGCCACTTACCCTGCTGGCACACATAGTCATAGCCATGGCGCACACAGTCACCCACATCGCAGCCAAGTGTGCGGCAGTCCTGCTGCGGTGGAGTCAGATAACCTAACGCCAGGGATAGAGATCTTTATTAGTATTTGTTTGGCAAAGAGTTTGGGATTGTGGTTTACATTGCACATAGGCATCGCCATTGGGGAAGTCCTCCGGGCAGTAGCACTCGGCTTGGTCGTTGTCCAGCACATGGCAGGCAGCATTCAAGCCGCAGGGATGCTCGTGGCAGGCATTCACTAGGGGTCCCTCGCAGAGGCATCCCTTGTTGGCATCTCCGATGCAGCCATCCATGCAGGCACACTCATAACCGCCGGGCACTTCGGTGCACTTGGAGTTGACGCCACACGGGCTGTTGGAGCAGCCGCCATCCAGGGGCTGGCACTCGCTGGCGGGATTGCCAAAGAAGTCGGGTGGGCAGGAGCATTGGGCCTGGCGGTTAACCACGCGGCATTGAGCATTGGTGCCGCAGGCACCGTACTCCAGGCACGGATTGCGGCACTTGCCGCCATCGCATCGCTTGTTGGTGTCACAGTCCGAGTCCTGACGGCACTCAAACTGCACGCACTCCTTGCTGGGCTCGCCCTCGTAGCCATCGGGGCAGTAGCACAGCATCCGATGCTCGGACACGGTGCACAGGGCATTCCGGCCGCAGGCCTTGTCGTCGGCACACGGGTCCGTGCACTTGCCGCGCACACAGCTCTGGTCGGCGGCACAGTCACTGTTGGACTTGCAGCCCGCGATACAGGCTCCCCGCTCGCACAGCTGTCCCACGGTGCACTGTCGCTTGGGTCCACACTTGTTGCGGCACTTGCCGCGCGCACACTGCTGTCCGCAGGCGCAGTCCTCGGTGCGGGTGCACTTGGTGGCGCAGTAGGCACCGTTCTCGTCGCATTCGCAGCCGGGATGGCAGCGCTCCGCTGGCAGTTGGCAGCCGGTGAGGCCGTCGCCAATGAAGGAGGCCGGACACTGGCACTGAACGCCATGGTTCACCACCAGACAGTCGGCACACTGGCCGCACTGGCCGGGGCTGCGGCAGGGATTCTGGCACTTCTTGTTCACACAGGCCTCGTCGGTGGCACAGCTCAAGTCGTTGCGGCAGCCGGTCTGGCAGACACGATTCTCGCAGATCTGGCCCTGAGCGCAGGCCTCGTCCGTGTTGCAGACGGTGCGGCAGGTGCCGCGCATGCAGCGCTCGTCCGAGAGACAGTTCTGATCGTTGCGGCACTTGCCCTGGCAGCTTCCGGCATAGCAGAGCTGGTTGTTCTGGCAGTCCTCGTTGCGTCCGCAGGCGATGCGTGGCACCTTGCAGGCCACGTTCGCCTTTCCGCTAAGTCCCTCCGGGCAGGTACACTGTTTGCGATGGTCCACCGTCTGGCAGAGGGCATTCGTGCCACAGGCAGTGGGGTCCGCACACGGATCCACGCACTGTTGGGCAATGCAGGAGAGTTCGGGCGGGCAGCCCTGGTCGGAGCGGCAGCCGGGCACGCAGTTAAGGCCCAGACACAGTTCGCCGTGGGCACACTCGTTGTCGTGGCGACAGAGTGGCTTGCAGACGCCCTGCTGGCAGCGCTCGTTGGTCAGGCAGCCGGCATCGTCGGCGCACAGGGGGCGGCACACAGATTCGAAGCAGGCCAGTCCGTTGCCACAGTCGCGATTCTCGCGGCACTCCAGAGGTGGGGCACGCACGCAGCCCACCTGGGGCGTGGGATTGGGCACCATGCTCTCCAGGCAGCTGCATGTGGCCCGATGATTGGACACCGAGCAGGCGGCATTGGGGCCGCAGGGACTCTCCACACACGGATTCACACACTTATCGTTGCGGCAGGACTCCGAGGCACTGCAGTCATCGTCCACATGGCAGCCGTAGACGCACTTGTTGTGCAGGCACACATGCCCCAAGAAGCAATCGTTATCCACGCGGCAGGTCACTAAAATCGGAGCAAGAGACACACATTAATTAAGGTAGGAAAACCATGTGAGATGGGCGGGTAACCTACGCATGCAATTGCCCCGCAGGCACTTCTCGTTGGAGGCACACTCCAGATCGTTGTGGCACACAGGCAGGCACATGGAGTCGCGGCAGGTGTAGCCGGGGGAGCAGTCACCATCGCAGGCCACCGGCACCCGGACACATTCCTTCGCCGAGTCTCCGGTGAAGCCCTCCGGGCAGTGGCACTGTTTCAGGTGATTCAACATCACGCATTCGGCATTCTGGCCGCAGGCCTGGGGCTGGACACACGGATTGAAGCATTGACCGCCCTGGCAAACCTCCGACGGCCCACACTCGGTGTCCAGCACGCAGGCAGCTATATTTATAGGGGGGGAAATCAGATAGAAAGAGAGACAATTAATTGACTTGAATTCTTGAATAAGAAGTTGAATTCCCGTCTCTTGCAACGTTCGTGTTCGGCGTGTGTTGTTGTCGTTTTGTGTGTAATTTGTAGTTAAGTTTTTTTTTTGCTATTTTTTTTTGTTTTGCATCTAGTCTAAGAGTTAGAGTTAGCGTTTGGTTTAATGCGTGGGCATCGAAGCCAGTCCAAGGTTTTTTTTTTGTTTTGTATAGTAAGTAAGTATCTAGTTGTTATTGGTAGTTTCTTGAGATGTTGTGACACACGAGAGGGTTTGCAAATCATATATTTATAGGTAATCTGGAGGTTAATGCTAACATTGTCTGCTCAAAGCATCCCTGTTTTTTATTTGTGTTTTTAACATAAACTCAATGCTATGGATTTAAAATGAAAGATTAATTTTTAATATGATTTTCCCTATACTCTTTGTCGGGTCACGCAGACCAATATTTTGCTTCTGTTTCTATAATGAATGGACAGTGTCACAGCCTAAAGAAATTCTCTATTCTATATTCTCTATATTTCATATATTCGTTGCGAAGAAGTTGCTATAAAAGAAATACTAAAACATTATCCCTATTGTTTCAAATTATACAAGATCTAAGTATTGTAAAAATCAACATATAGATATTTATGTCTGATTCAAATAGACTTATAAATAACGAAAATCTTTATATTATTTATATGTCATAATCTTAATCGTGGATCAACAAGTAAAATCCATTTTTCATGCAAAAGAAGTTATCGAACAATTTCGAATACTCTTTATAAATAGGTAAGTGTTCTATAGACTTAAATATTAGTAATGATATTGCACCTCTATATAATGTCACAACATCTCACTGGTATACATTTCTGTGCTAGTTTCTTGATAAGTAAGTGAGTAAGTATAGTAAGTACTAAGAAGATTTGTATGTAAGAGGACTTTACTCTCGTTCAGGTACACCAAATGCAATTTGCAGTTTGCAGTAGAGTTTTGCAGTCGGGATGGTGGTGGTAGAGTCGGTGGTGGGGTGGGGGCTTTTGCAGGCATAGGTGCGTGGGGGAGTACTTACGTTTGCAGACGCTATCCGAGCAGTAGGTGTTTGTGGGACAGTCGCCGGTGACCTGACAGGGAACGGGCAATGGCTTACAGCCGGCCACCCGGTCAGCGGGTTGGCCGTCATAGCCCATGCGGCATGCACAGTGAGCGATGTGGCCCTTCGGAACACATTCCGCGTTGGGGCCACACTGCAGTTGGGCGCAGACATCGTGGCACTTGGCCACACCGTTAGTTTGGGTGCATGCAGCATGCGGGGGACAGTCCTCGTTGGTCTCGCACTCCACGGAGCTGCGACAGCCCTCGTTATACGGGTCACCAACGAGGCCGGGGGGACAGCTACACTTGTAGGAGCCGCGCGAGTTCCTGCAACGGGCACCGGGTCCGCACGGTGCATCCCGACAAAAGTCAATGACATCGCAGCGCACGCGTGGATCGCCACTGAAGCCGGGCTGGCAGTGGCACACCTGTTGATGGTGCTCCGTGGTGCAGAGTGCATTCTCCCCGCACGGCTGCCCGATGAGGCAGGCAATCTTGCACATGTGATTGTCGCAGCTCTTGTCGTTCGAGCAGTCCTCGTCGCTGCTGCACTCGATCTTGCGGCAGCCCGACTTGGCATCCCCAAAGAACCCATCCTTGCAAATACAATCCGGAGAATGGGAGCGAGCCACGCACTCGGCATTGCGGCCACAGGCGGCACGGCCCAGGCACACCGGCTCACAGTGGGCACGTCCGTAGGCATCCATCAGGCAGGTCTCGTCCTCGCCACAATCCGTGTTGGCGCCGCACTCCAGCTCCTTGGTGCAGATGTTGTTCGAGCAGAACTGGAACTGGGGACAGGTGGTGTTCGATTTGCAGGTGCCCTGGCAGACGCCCTGCAGGCACAGCTGCTCCGAGATGCAATCCCTGTTGGTGCTGCAGAGGGGACTGCAGATGCCATGCGAGCAAATGCTTCCCTGTGCGCACTGTGCATCCTGCTGGCAGTACTGCAGCGGCACACATCCCTGTTTGGCATCTCCGGTGCTGCCCGACTCGCAGGCACAGACTCCAATGTGATTCTGAACGGAACAGAGAGCCTGGGCTCCGCAGGCATTGGGCAGAGAGCAGGGGTCTATACACTTGGCATCCAGACAGGCCTTGTCGCCGGCACAGTCGTCGTTGTCCGAGCACTCGATGTGCACACACTCGACGAGAGGATCTCCGCGGGAATTCGCGGAACAGGTGCACACCGCCTGGTGGCTCTGGGCCTGACAATTGGCATTGATGCCGCACGCGTTCTGCCGTTCGCAGGGACTGCGGCATCGCGAGTTCTGGCAACTGGCGGTGGCAGGGCAGTCGACATCGCTGAGACATTCGCTGGGATCGCGGCATCCGGCCTGCAGGGGATCTCCGATGAGTCCCTCGGGGCACTGGCAGTTGTAGCTGCCGGGCAGATTGTTGCAGAAGGCCGTGCTGTGGCAGGGCTGGGACAGACACTCGTTGATATCCTCGCAGACGCCTCCGCTGACCAGCTGGTATCCCTCGTAGCAGGCACAGACGGCCTTGTGGTCGGACACCTCGCAGTTTCCTTTGCCGCAGCCGGTTAGGTCGCAGGGTTTGATGCAGCGATTCGTTTCCGCATCGCAGGCACGATCGCTGGCACAGTCCACATGATCGATGCACTCCACCTTGAAGCAGCCGACTCCTGTATCATTCGGATCGCCCAGATATCCGGCGGGACAGCTGCACAGAGCCTCGTGTCCCTCGGACTGGCAGTGGGCATTGGCCCCGCACACCGTCTGCAGGCATGGATCCGTGCACTTGCCCTGGATGCAGGCCAAATTGTTGGCACAGTCGCCGGGTTGCTGGCATTGGCGGCCCTGGGTGCAGCCCTGCTTGGTGTAGCCATCGCCGACGGTGCCCTCGGGACACACACAGCGATAGGAGCCGGGCACATTCTCGCACCGGGCACTGGCATGGCACGGCTGCTCCGTGCACTCATCGATGTCCGAGCAGCCGAAGGGCGTGCCAATGAATCCGCTGGCACACTTGCACTTTCCGGTGAGGCACAGCTCCGTGGGGGGGCAGTCCGCGTCGGACTCACAACCCGGCTGGCAGGTGCGATCCGCATTACAAATCTCTCCGGCCAGACAGTTGTTGCTGGTGTAGCAGACCTTGCGGCACACCTGCTGGTAGCAGCGCTCTCCGATCGCGCAGGAGGAGGTCTTGGTGCAGGGCAGATTGCACTGGTTGCCGATGCACATGTGTCCGTTGGGGCATTGATTGCTCGCCAGGCAGGGAGCGGGCACTCGCACGCAGCCCTGTTCGGGCGTGGGATTTCCCTCAAAGCCCTCCGGGCAGCTGCACTGACTCCGATGCTGGGCAATGCTGCAGAGCGCGTTGGGGCCGCAGCTGCTGCCGGACTGGCAGGGATTCAGGCACTTGTTCTCGATGCAGGACTGGTCCTGCTTGCACTCCTTGTTGCTGCGGCAGCCGAGGGTGCAGTGACCCTCGACGCAGGCCAGGCCTTGGCCGCACTGGCTGTGGTCCAGGCAGGCCACCACACAGACGTTGTTCAGGCAGCTCTCGCCGTCGGAGCAGTCCTGCGAGTTGCGGCACGCGATGCGGCACTGGCCATTGAAGCACAGCTCCCCGCCGCAGTCCACGTCCGTGAGACACTTGGAGGCGCTGCGGGCGCATCCGTCCTTGGCCGTGTCGGAGATCGGCTGGAAGCGCAGCGGACAGCTGCAGACGGGCTTTCGGTTCACCACCTTGCACTCGGCATTCGATCCGCAGGCATTGTCGCACGGATTCTGGCAGCGTCCGCCCGCGCAGATGGTGTTGGCCGGACAGTCGGCATCACCGTTGGGACACTGGCCGTCCGGACGGCAGGCCCCGCTCTTGGGATCGAGCACAAAATGTGCCGGACACTTGCAGATGGGTCCCTCGGGTGTGACCTCACAAATGGCAGATGGATGACAGATGCCGGCGGCACAACCGCTCTGTTTGGTGCATGCCACCTCTGGCAGGGGGTCGCCACGGAATCCGGGCGGGACACTGGCACACGGCACGATGATCCTCGGCCAAACAGATGGCATTCTCGCCGCACGACTCCTCGTCGCAGACATCGAAGCAGGTGTGGGTCATTCGGTTGCACATTTGGGTGCTGGGGCAGTCATGGTTGTAGACACACGGCACGCTCTGGCAGCCATTGAATGGATCGTACGGATCGCCAGCAAATGGTCCGGGCGGACACTGGCACTGTGCCTGATGGTTGTTCGTGATGCATACGGCACGGGGGCCGCACTTGACCGACTCACAGGCCGGGCGACAGCTCAGCGTTTGGCTGGCCTCATCCTTGATGCAGGCCTCCTGACTCCTGGCATTCGGCATGGCTGCGGCACTGATGCTTCTGCGCCGGCTGGCAGCCATTCCGATCGTTGGGATTGCCCACAAAACCGTTCAGGCAATCGCAGCGTCCCTGGTGCTGGCGGGCCACACAAATGGCATTGGCCGGACAGGTGAAGGCATCACAGATGGCCACGCACTTGAGCACGCCCAGGACATCAGGGCGACAGGCAGATGCATCCGGACAGTTGGCATCGCTGGTACAGTCGGGCAGCGAGGGTTTCTCACAAGAGGAGACAACCGGGTTCCACACGAAGCTCTCGGCACAATTGCAGTTGGCATGTCCCGCCGGATTGATCTTGCACAGCTCGTTGGGTCCGCAGACCACATTCGAGCAGAGATTGATGCACTCCCGCGTGCCATGGGCCGATGATGTCTGGCAGCCGAAGCCGCGCTCGCAGTCCTTGTCCGTCTTGCACTTGTCCTCCATTTCGGGTATCGTTCGCTCCGGCTGGCAGCCCACTTGAAGGTTGCTCGGATTGCCGAAGAAACCATCAGAGCAGATGCACGACGAGCGATGATCGTCGGCCACGCAGAGGGCATTCGGGACCGCACTGGATCTTCGAGCAGGCATCCACGCACTTGCGCAGACCCCTGCCCAGCTGGAAGCAGATCTCCGTGTGCCGGCAGTCGGCATCGTTGCCACACTGGCCGCGCACGCTGCAAGCCCTCGCTGAGATCGTACGGATCTCCGATGTAGCCCATGGGGCAGAGACATTTTCCGGCATCGCATATGGCCCGGGGCCCACAGGCCGCCTTGGAGCAGAGGTTCTTGCACTGTCCCTTCTGGCAGCTGTAGCCATCGGGGCACTCCACTCGCTCGTTGCACTGACACTTGTTCGCATCCTGGCAGAATCGACTCTCAATGGGTTGGCAGCTGCTGTAGGGATTGCCGGCATGTCCGGACAGACAAAGGCATTCGAAGCCACCGGCTGTGTTGAGGCAGGCGGCATTCAGGCCGCACGGTTTGTTGGTGCATTCGTCCACGTCCTGGCAGCCCACATGGGGATTGCCGCTGAAGCCCTGCGGACAGAGGCACGTGATGTGGTTGCCCACAGCGCGACACTCCGCGTTGGGGCCACAACTATTCGGTTGGCAGACATTCTTGCTCTGGGCGCCACAGCCCTCGTAGGGATTGCCATAGGTTCCAGGATTGCAGGCACAACGGCTCTGTCCCAATCCGTACTCGCAGTGGGCATTGTCTCCACAGCCGGGCGAGCACTTGGCCATCTCGATGGGCGGCATGCACAACAGATCGGCATTGCCCACAAAGTTCGGTTCACAGACGCACTTTCCGTTGTTCTTGTCGCAGGTCGCTCCAATGCCGCAGACGACACCGTCGCAACGCTCCTTGCAGCGTCCATTGATGCAGATCTGACGCTCGTCGCAGGGCCGCGAGGCTGCGCACTGATCCGTGCTGCAGCTGCCGCCGGGGAAGGGATTGCCGAGCTGTCCCTGCGGACACTTGCAGGTGGGTCCATCGCTGGTGGGTATGCACAAGGCTCCCTCGCCGCAGATCACGTCCTGGCACTGGGAGACGCACTCGCCGTCGGCATTCTTGACGAAACCAACGCGACAGCGACACCATCCCGCATGCTGTTCCGTCTCGCAGTAGGCATTCGATCCGCACAGGAGACTGGCACAGGGACTCAGGCAACTGCCGTCGAGGCAGGCCAAATTGCTCGCGCAATCCTCGTTGCTGAGGCACTTGCTCTTCGGCGTTCCATTCTCAAAGATGCAGCCGCTCTTGTAGGGGTCTCCGGTGAATCCCTTGGGGCATACACACTGATATCCGCCCTTCTTGTTCACACAGTAGGCGCCGTAGGCGCATGGCAGATGGGCGCACTCGTCCTCGTCCGTGCAGCCCAGCAGGGGATCGCCCTTGAAGCCCACCTCGCACATACATTGCGGGGGATCCGAGGGCGTGCACTTGGCATTGATGCCGCAGGGGAATCGCTCACAGGGGCTCTTGCATTTGTTGTTGTCCTGAGGATCGAGGAAGTACGGTGGGGGGCAGACGCACTCGCCCGGCTGGATGCACTTCTCGTTGCTGGCGCACTCCTTGTCCGCAGCGCACTTCCTTTGGGCGGGAGCACAGAGTCCGTTGTAGGCATCCCCCAGGTAGCCCTCGGGGCAGTGGCATGTGTAGCCTCCGGGCTGATTCACGCACTGAGCCCCGAAGGCACAGAGCTGAGTGCCGCGCTCCTCGCACTCGTTGACATCCGCACAGGTGCCGTCCGGCTGCGTCTGGTAGCCCTTGGGGCAGGCACAGTAGCTCACGCCGCCGGCAATGGAGATGCACTCCGCGCCACTGGCGCAGGCTTGGCCGCCACTGGAGCAGCCCGCGAGCACGCAGCTGTTGCCCAGCAGCTTGTACGGCGCCTGGCACTGGCACTCTGGGGTGCTGCAGATCTCGCACATGATGAAGGGGTTGCCGGTGTGGCCCTGCGGGCAGCGGCACTCGTAGCTTCCGGGCAGGTTCTTGCACAGGGCATTCAAGCCACAGGCGGGCTTGCCGCGTGCCGCGGAGCACTCGTCTAGGTCCTGGCACTGGCCGTTCTCTGGATTACGTTCGTAGCCCTGCCGACAAATGCAGACACTGTTTCCGGTGTACGAGTCCTGCACGCAGCTCTCGCCAGCCGAACAGGGATTCACGTCGGAGCAGCCTGCACTCTTGGACGTGGCACAGCCCTCGCGGTAGGCATCGCCCGAAGATCCGCCGGGGCACTGGCACAGATAGCCACCCGCTGTGTTCGTGCAGATGGCCTTCTCCGCACAAGGATTGGCCCGACACTCGTCGATGTCGTTGCAGCCGCCGGGTAGCGCAGCGTTTCCGGTATATCCGGGTGCACAGAGGCACTGCGCCTGACCATTGGCCAGCATGCACTGGGCATGGGCTCCGCAGTCCTGCGTCTCACACGGATGCCGGCAATCGTTGCCGATGTTCGGTTCCGGGCAGAGACAACGCTTCGTTTCATCACAGATGGCATTTCCGGGGCAATTCTCGCTGGTTGTGCAGCTCACGATGGGCACGCAGCGTACACTGGGATCGGGATCGGCGATGGTGTGCTCGGGACAGCGACAGGTGTAGCCACCGCCGGGCATGTTCACGCACTCGGCACCTGAGCCGCATTTACTGCCGGTCCGGCACTCGTCCACATCCACGCACTTGCTGTGCGGATCTCCCGAGTATCCAGGCGGACAGGCGCACGAGTAGCCGCCAGCGGTGTTGGAGCAGGTGGCATTCTGGCCACAGCTGCCAAAGGGTCCGTGCAGCACATCGCACTCGTCAATGTCCACACAGCCGGCAGCCACATCGCTGGGATTGTAGGTCCAACCCTCCTCGCAGACGCAGTAGGCCTCGTTCTGGTCCGGCTTGCAGTAGGCATGCGGCCCGCAGCGTACATCCTCGCACGGCTGCTTGCAGGCCATTCGCGGGGGACTGCCCACATAGCCGGCCTCACAGTCGCACCGATACGAGCCGGGTGTGTTCAGGCACTGGGCATGCTGTCCGCAGGCCTCGGCATGGGTGCGACACTCGTCGATGTCCACACAACTGGCGCCAATGGGCTCGAAGCCGTCCAAGCAGAAGCACTGGTTCTCAATGCACTCCGCGTTGTTGGTGCAATCAAAGTTGCTGCGGCACAGGATGTTCACATCCACCTGCTCGCAGGCCACCTTCGGATCCGGCTTGCCATCGTAGCCCTGCGGACACTTGCAGTTGTATCCGGGGACAGTGTTCTCGCACTGAGCATGCTGTCCGCATGGCTTGTCCAGGGCAGCACACTCGTCAATGTCCACGCAGCCGCGGAAGGGATCGCCGGTGTAGTCCGGTTTGCAGTTGCACACGAAGCTGCCAATGGTGTCCGTGCAGATGGCATTCTCGCCGCAAGGATTGTCCTGACACTCGTTGATGTCTGGTTGGATCGAGGGGCAGGGTGTTTGAGGGGCAAACGCGTGGTTGGTTCATTGGCGGGTCGTGGTGGTGGTGGTGGTTCGGGGGGGATTGGGTTAAATATATTTATAAATTAATTAAATTAGTATTCAAAAACAATACAAAATTGGATGATAGATAGGCGAGGGAGCATATAGCGTGAAGTGGGGGAGCGGGAGCAGTAACAGGATGTAGATACTGTAGATATAGAAAGGGATAGTGGTTGGTGGTAGGACTACAGTAGGGTTCAAAGAGGAAGCTGTCTGAAAAGCATGCAACTGCTAGAAAAAGCACAAAAGCTAGGCTTTAAGCTTGATAAAAAAATAAACAGCTTTAAAGGCATATAGCGGGTTTTGGGGGGATTGGGAATTTCAGGAGGAAGTGCAACCCACAAGGCCTGCAAGTCCAAGCGGGTGGATTAACCCCTTAGGATCTTGCAAGTCTCGTAGGGTTGCAAAAATGTTCAGGCTTCATTTTCAGTATTGATTTTATCTAACGCATGTATTTTAAGTATTTTTCAATTAAAATACCAAATAAATATACTAGAATATACAAAATTTCAGTATTATTTAAGCGATATTTGCATTCGACTGTAACTAAAAAGTATTTAAATTTGAATATACCGTTAACAAATTTGAATTTGTGTGTAGTATTTTTTGGTATATTTCAATATTTCAAAGCTTATCTGCAGTATTTTTTGTAATAAATTACCAAATATTTTCGAACTTCTCTTGGGTATTTTTTGTCGCAAACAACTAAAAATACTGAAAATGCAGCCTGGGGACAAAGCATATCTAAAGCAGGCAATAAATACTAACTCTCGCAATGCAAATAGCCCTGTCCTTGGAATCCACTCGGGCACAGACATCGATACGAGCCCGGAAAGTTAATGCATTTGGCGTTGGTGCCACACTTGGCCACACCATCCGGCTGATTGCACTCATCGATGTCCAGGCAGGCTAGCCCCGCACCCGATGTGGCAGGTACCATTGCCGTCTGGATATCGGCGTCCCCCTGGCCATAGCCCAGCGGCAGAATGGCAACAGGTGGCTCTGCGTTCTGATCGTGCTCGAGGACAAAGCCGAGGGGACAGCGACACTGATAGCTACCGCCCATGTTCACGCATTCAGCACCCGAACCGCATGGATTGTTAGTGGCGCATTCATCGACATCTGGTATTATATTTTGTTTTGGTATTAATGTAGCATTTTGCGGTGCATTAATGTTGGTATGTTTTGTGTGTGATATGTGTGTGTGTTGGTATTTTGTAGGTGCCGCCAATTCAAAAACAAACAAAAGTGCAAAAAACAACCAAAATGGTAAATGTCAAATGATGATTCAAATGCTAAAACTATTTTCTAGACTCACCCTCGCAGCCATGCATGGGATCCCCGCTGTAGCCATCGGGGCACAGGCAGCGGAAGCTGCCATCATTATTCAAACAGTTGGCATTGCGGCCACAGGGAGATCGAGCACACTCGTCCTGGTCCACGCATCCTTGGTCGGCGCGTCCGTCGCCGTCGTATCCCGGCGGGCAGTCGCAGCGATAACTGCCCGCGAGATTCGTACATATGGCACCGGGTCCGCAGACATTCGGATATGTGCACTCGTCCACGTCCTGACAGTCCTTGTAGGGATCGGCGCCCACAAAGCCCTCGGGACAGGCACAGGTGTAGTTGCCCGGCGTATTGATGCACTGGGCATTCGGGGGGCAGGCCTGCGGATTGCGGCACTCGTCCACATCCGTGCAGAGCACTTCGCCATCGCCCTCGTACCCATCGTTGCACTTGCACAGGAAGTGCGACGGCAGATTACAGCATTCGGCATTCTCCACGCATCGCGCTGCTATCGCGGGATCTTGGCATTCGTCAATGTCTGCAAGTAAACGCAAGAAACGACAGCGGGGGGACCGTGATTAATCGAAGATGCTACACAATAAATGACAAGTAATTAAAATCCAAACGCAGTACATTATCTTCCACCTTCTTCCAACTTATTTATTGTCTGCCCCCCCACACACACGCAGGCGGCGGCACACACACAATCCACAAGACGTGTTCTGGCTACAGCACCAGCTCTGGCTCTCTAGTCTACGCATTTTGCCGCTTGAATGCGCACTTTGCTCGCATTCACAGTCCCTGGGAATCGGACATGGGGCAGCAGCAGCAGCAGCACTGTGGCAGCGTGGCACTGTGGATGCCATCGAGATTTGCATATTACGCATGACATTTCAGTGTCATTCGTGTGCGAGTGGCAGCCACAACGACAATGTCAAAGCACAGGATGCACCAGTTGCATACATTTTCATATCAATTGGATACGAATACGAGTGCGAATACGAGTATATGTGGTCAATGTTAATGGGGCAGAAGTGTTTAAAGTATTTAATTTGGAATTTGAAGCTAATGATATCATAAAAAGTACTAGGTTTAGATACTCTTTATACTCTTTTATACTCTTAAAAGGTGGAATAGAACTACTTACGTAGTAGTCTGATTACCATAAACCCTGTAAAACAATTCGGAATGGTTTTGCCATCGTAGGAGTTGGCACACATAATCTAGAGGCTCTATAGCCACTAATAGCCCCTAATACCCTCCAATGTCTAGACCAAGTACCCAATCCTCATTGCCATTTGGCGCTTTAATGAAAAACCCTAAGGAAATCATACAAATTAAGTCATACGACTGACTCTACGGAGAAAGAACAAATCTCATGATTACAATCTTAATCTATGACATTTCTTAATAAGAGTCGATTTCTACATTCACCAGAATTCTCAAATTGCATAAGCCTGAATCCAATCTAACCTTTCATGTCGGATGTCTGTTGCTCTGGGAAGACTATTGGCGGTGGAGGAGGAGGAGAATGAGAATGAGCTGTGGAGCAGAGCTTTCTGCTCCAATAGCGCGCAGCGCATCGTATCGAATCGAGAATTGAATATTTCCAGAGACGGAGAGAGAGAGAGACAGACGGAGCCAATGAAGCGGCAATACAGCTGGATTGAACCAGACCGAACTACGAGACGCGGCAGCCGTTCTCTGGGTACGTGCAATCTGGGCCCATTAATCATCAGAGGGCCTGCGATTAAGCAAAAGTTGTACATTTATAGCTAATATGACATAAGTACAAAAGTTGGCAAAAGGCAAAAACAAGGACGAGCGACTAGTACATTGCAGTATAGATAGCAGGGAATGGGCATGGCATAGGGTTTGGGGTGCCTTATAATTACGTAGACAACAAGAACAAGAACGAGTTGGTTCGTTTCGTTCAGTTATAATTACTAGTTTTTAGCTTATAAATTAAGAGGATCATCACTCCTCCTTCGGCCGAAAACTGGTATTTGCTCTTTAACAGCCAACTGATATGACAGCATTCCATGTTTGTGGCAATTGCAAACTCTGATTACTCAATGTCATCAGCCTCGTCTGAGACTACCGAGTATAGTCTCCACTGTCGCTGCCGCTGCCGCTGCCACTGCCATCTGCCATGTAGCAGCCAGCTACATATGCCATCGCCCAGGTTGTCCAGGAGTCGAGAAGTTTTTCCAGAAGCAGGAAGCATTCTATGTTCTTCTAAGTTTCAATGTCAGTTTAATTACTTTATGCAATGCGACTGCAAGACGACAGCAGCAGGTCTCCACCATGCCATGCCATGCCTCATCTCGATTCTAGACTCCAAAAGAGAGACTATGAGACGGAGTATGAGATGGGGTATGAGACGGGGTACAAGACGGGGTACGAGATGGGGTACGAGACGGGGTACGAGACAGAGACAGAGCCAGAGTTAGGCCATTGACCAAAGGCTGTCTAATGAACTTAGTGGCATGCCCCGTTGCGTCTTTACTGCCAGCTCTGATTCTTTTACAGCCTGTTGGTCGCAGACTCTGGAGTGTAAATTTAATTTTTACCTTTCTACAATCATACTAAGAACTCTAAGAATGATGTTCACAAATTTGCTAGTTCTCCCAGTAGTTTTTGGTGGACAGTAGGCGGCGTGGGTTCTGGCCACATTTGACCGCTTTAAAAGCAATCAAATATATGTATGCGTGACTCAATGTGATTAGACCTAATGATTGCCTGAAATGATGCTGACATAATTTCCCGAGCTATGCTTCTTCTTAGATTTCCTGTCCGTCTCTATAAATGCTAGCCATAGTAGTATAATCGTCAGAACAAGATTTCTTTCAAGTGGCATTTTAAAATGTGGTGATTTGGTCATTAAAAATATGCATAGATACACACACACATACGCACGACAAGGGAAATGCTTAGATGATTGTTTTATAAGTATTATATCATTTTATATCTATACTTTCTATATACATATACCATATACTCGCAGAGAATTGGTTAAGGTTGAATATGTTAGATCTGATGGTGAATTTCCTGTTTCCAAGAAAATAAAATATAATTGACAATGTATTTAATTAAGTATTTAATTTTACATTTTTACAGATTTTGGCAAACGAAAGGAAATTGATTTATCATTAGTAGTATATTTCCATTTAATGGAAATATTTTTTGATTTTTATTATCATAAGAAATTCATGGACAATCCATTGGAGAACATCTGCAGCCAAAAAGACTTTTATTGATAAAAAAAAATTATTCTTTTATAGATCGTTTATCAATTACAATCGTAGCTATCATTTAAGATACAAGTAAAGTTTTTATATCAAATAAAACGAAAAAATATATGAAAAATACTGAATCGATCGAGGAAACACCAGAGATATAGTTATCTTCCCTTCGATTTATACCTCCAACCTTTGCACTATTTTTTACCTTCCGCCATGTGGCTGCTCTAATTAAAACTAATTACCAATCAGACTATTGTAAAAATCTATTCCACAAACTAAACTTGAAATGCAACAAATAATCTGATCTAATATGCACATTGGATAAGCCCATGGTCTGGTCTGGTCTGGTCTGCCCGGCGTCTACGTATCTAATAAATTGTGTAATTGTGGACTTAATTAGCATCCAGTGCAATTTGAGTTATGACATTCGTGCCATGATTTTATTTTAGTGCATCCGAACACCACATGCGACTGACTATAGCTATATAGAAGAGAGAGATAAAATTTACGAGCGGACATGACTTTCATGCTCCACTGCCATGCAATGATTAGCAGCTCGAATAAATCGTAATAATATGAATAAAAAAAGGAAAAAAAAAACTATACTCTGAACTTGAACTCGAGCAAAGCAAAAAGGGGGAAAAAAAAAATTGAAGAAATCATAATAAAGAAAACCAAAAATTAGTTAACAATTTGTTACGCAATTATGCGTCAAGTTTTTCCATAAACTAAGTATACATATATGTATGTGCTCTAAGATCAAGGTCAAGTGGCAAAGTGATGTCAGTGCCGGACCTGAAGCTACAGAGAAAAGCAGACCCAAAGCTAGAGCTAGAGTCAGAGCCATATCCATGGGTGGCTCTTTTGGTAGAGACGCCCCTCATTTGTGCGTAAATGTGGCAAATACACGCTCATATAATTAGGCGTGTCAATGCCGACGCTTAAAGCCATTTTCATGCCTTATCAGCCCGGCACGGCTTCGACACGAGAATTAATTGCTGCCATTTTGATATGCAAAAAGTGTAAAGTACCATACAAAAAAATAAGAAACTAAAAATAAAATATATTATAAGAAGCCACCGACAATCGACGACGCGTATGTTCTGTACCAAAAAAAAAGATATAGCACTCGTAGAGCGAGAGCTTATCATTTGACGTTGATCTGAAACGGCTGCGTTGCCCAGCCCCAAAGACGACGACGACGACGGATTGAAGTCCGCCCTGGAGTTGAAGTTGAGGTTGGTGGCAGGGAGTCCCGCACATTGGAGGTTGCAGGGAGGCCAAGTCTCACATTGGAGGTTGGAGTCCAAGTCCCACATTGGAGGTTGCGGGGTGTCCAAGTCCCACATTGTAGGCAGTGCCGTTTGCGGCTTTTGAGGACAGGCGGCGGCGGCATTAAGCGCCGAGCCGACAATGCTACCGCCACAGACCTGAAGCTGTTGCCGGTGCTGCGATCGCGACTGTGACGGTGACGGCGTTGCTACGTGGGCACAATCTATTTTATCCGTTTTAATGATCTGCCCCAGTTAGCGAAACGAAAGGGAGCAGCCGCCTGCCGCCTGCCTGACTGCCAGTGAACGTGGCTCGTTCGGCTCGAGCGGACAAAATCCAATAGCAAAAGGCCGCAGCTTAAGAGGGTTCGAAGCTTGGGATACCCTTTTGCAAAAGATTACATAGTTTTGGAACCGATTGTTGCTATGATTACTGTATGATATGGTGTTTAGATCTTTGGGTATAGCAACTAAACCTAAGGGACTATTAATCATATGTAGTAGCCAGAAAACGATCTACTTTCTCAACCATATGGCACCTTCTCTGCGTCTCAAACATCTAGTTAAACATCATACTACACACTTTCAGGCGGGGTATTCTGCACTCTTATTGAGTGTGTTTGTTTTTTTTTCCTTGTTGTTGTCTTTGGATATAAATTTTAGCACTCTACTCGAGAGGCTCTTTCCATTTATTGCAAGCGGAGCCCCGTCGGCTGCAAGACAAATGCATTAGAAGGATCGATAGGCCAGATATAGGTCTCTATCTGTCTGTGTGTGTGTGCGTGTGGATATATCATTTTTCAACAGTCATTGCATAACTGGACTTTTGCGATGCGTTAACGAAGCCAGCGCCGTGCCATCGGCATCGGGGGGCATCGCCATTGCTGGATCGAACGCATTTGAGTTATGAACATGAAATAATGCGCCATCGAGTCTAAAAACAGGTGTTGCCACCAACTACCGTTAGAGGCATGAAAAGAAAAATATATAACCAACCAAATACTAAACAGGAAAACAGGTACATAGATATGTATATATGTATATATTACTTTGTGCCTGGGGTGCCTCCATCTCCATTCGACGCAAAATGTGTCTCTAAGCCAAAGAGCGTGTAGAGTAGGTTTGTCAGGCCAAGACCAAGACGACGCGACGGCAATGTGATTTGTTGCAAAGTTTATTGGGTGAACTTGATGCAAAACTGGATTTACATAACATTTGGGGGGGAACATGCGGTACACATTTGTGGATTGAATGGAGGGGAAAACTACTTCCTTTTACACTTACTGAGGCTAGAGCTGGGGTGTAGATTTTAAGGAAGAATCAGAGCACAGAATTGTTAAACATTTGCAGGGATAAAGTGTGGTTTAGGTGATACACAAATAACTCCAAATAATAGCCTTAATATAGCACTGTTTACTGAGGCTAAAACTGGGAAATCAACAATTGAAATTTCGTTTTCCCACATTCAGGAAATATGATTCACAATTTCTATGGTCAAACAAGTGGGAAACAGAACTGCCATTTGGCTGTCAAACTATTGTTAAAGTTTATGAACTTCTAGGGGGCAATCCTACCACCATTTCTTATCGAAACGTTGCCTCACGAAGCTCTAAGACAGAGAACTGCTCCCTATATTGTGCAACTACTAAAATATTCATAGGGGAACCGCGCTCAATCTCAATCTCAATCTGATACTCTTAAATAAATTAAACCTTAAATCTATAATTATAAAACCTGGCTACTGGCACTACATCAACATTTAATTGTGTGTTTAAGAGCCCCGTCAGACTCTCTGGGAACAACGCACACGGTGTGCGTGCCCCCTGATATAGGTGCATCATCTTATGCCACGCACATGTGCAGAGCGCTGAAAACTTTCCCAGCATATTTAAAACTAATTCAGATGATTACAGACAATTTCATGAGGTTCTAGATAAGTCCAGAGCTAGAGCAAAGTCAGAGCTAGAGACAGAGCTAGAGCAGAGTCAGAGCTAGAGCTAGAGCTAGAGACAGAAACAGAGGCCAAGGCCCCGTGTCCCCAATGCAATGTGCATCCCCAATCATGATGATGATGATCTTCATGATCATGGGATCATGCATAATATGCGAAAAAAGATTTTCTATAGAAAAGAATTAGATAATGCCGAAACTGAAATGCGATGCTGGCTGGCGTTACACGTCGCTGGCCTCAGAATTTATGCATGCCTGCCCGCTTTTACTGAAGATAGACAGACAGAAGAGGAGGGGCAGAGGAGGAGGAGCAGCAGTCGTCACATGTAATCTAGAATCTTGGCAACGTCTTCATACTTAGTGGGATAAAGTCAGATGTGTTGGTGCTCCACCTCACTCTCTTCCCCTCTCTCTCTCTCTCTCTAGAGTGTTGAAAGTTCTGGCGTGTCCATGTTTGGGGTCAGATTACATGACACTGATTCCTTCACTTCTAACAGACAATCTACTACATACATATATACATGTACTCTACATATGTATATGTGTTGCATGGCGCGAAAGCATTGCTACAAATGTCTGTGGCTTTTGTTCTCTCCCTCCTTTTTCTCTTCTCAACCACAACGAACATCATCATCATATTCAAAAGAAACAGCAGCAGCAGCATCATCATTATCATCTATAGGAAACGTCTTAGCAGCGAAGAAAGAACCTCTGTACTACGTTCTTTACACTTTTTTTCTAGTTTTTATTGCTCTTCTTTCTGGCTGTTGTTTTTTTAGATCGCTTTTTATTAGGTAACATTAGAGCCAGTTCCAATTATGGCAGCCGGTTCTTGCTTACAGGGAACAGGTGGCTTGTGGGCTTTTCGAAGGTTTTTTCGGGATGGGTTCTGGGTTCCTGCTGTGAGCATAACGAGCAAATGAAATGAGTCTACTACACAGGATACAGATCAGCGGAAACTGATGAAGATATTTCGTAACTCTCCAGAGTTTTATCTGTACTCTTATTTGCGAGTGCATGTGCGATCGTTGCAATCGTTGAGATCGTGTAACCCTGAGTTGGATGTTGCAACAATGACTAGCGGGTAGGCGGCACTCAAGTGTAATCGCTACACGGTCATTATTATTACCTCGCAGATAAGTATACTCTCTATACTCTATTCTCAGACTGAGAAAAGCTTTCATATTATTGTTTGGCGCGTCTTTTGTTACAATTTTCTTTTGGCTTTTGGAGGCTGGGCTGGGCACTTGAGACTTGCTGTAGTAAAAACCGTTAGCCCAAAGTGCTGCCTGGCCTAAAGTCTGGGCCGCAGACGAGACGACGACGTTGACGGAAGTACAAAACGGCAAACAACAATCATTTGTTGGCTGTTCGGACCATCATTATGCCAACAAATACAAAGAAGAAACAGAGGAGTGGGGACTGGGGGGACTGTGGCACTTACCTTCACAATGAACACCATTGCCACGATAGCCCGGAAAGCAGGTACACGTATAGCTGCCCAATGTGTTTGTGCAATGGGCAAACACATCGCATGGATGCTGTTTGCATTCGTTCTCATCTGTTAAAAAAGAGAGAGAGATTTGGTAACGGTTATGTAAAAGGAGAAAATGCCACTCACCTAGGTCAACGCAATTGCAGCCACCATAGCCATCGTTGCAATGGCAGACGCCATTCAAACATGCGCCATGTGTGCACACTGTGCCGTCCTTATCACAGTCATCTAAGAGAGATTGAAACATAATGTTAGATTATCCAAACAAAAAGAAGATATGTATTTGGATTACTACTCACTTGTGCATTTGAGCTCTTTATTTTGCTCATCGGAACCAAGATAGCAGTCTTGAGTGCCGTCGCATAGTTTCGATAGTTCGTATAATTGCAAATAGTCTGTCGATTCGTTCACCTGGCATCCAAAGTAGCCATCCTCGAGATTCAGGAAGAATACCTCGCCACGAAATCGACTGTTCTTTCTCAAATTTGTCTGGATACGTTGCGGTTGTTGTGAATATTGTGAATGTACCTGTGTGGATGAACAAAAGAATTATAGCATTAGTTTAATTATACGCACAAAAGTCGGTGAAGGAGGAAGAAGAAACCTGCAGCTTAACCCCAATTCCCCTCTCTAATGGCAACCTTCGCTGCAACCTCTCTATGGGTACGAACAGGTGGAAGCAGGGGCAGGGGCACAATCAGGTTTAAACTAATTTAAATTCAAATTAGATACAGAAAATGTAGCAGGCGTAGCACCGGCAGCCACCAAACCCAAACACAGAGCTTCTTCTTTCAAGCAGAGACAGAGATAGAGACACAGAGGCAGAGACAGAGAGTGTGAGATAGAGAGACAGCGATTTAGTAGATTTCACAACCACGATGTGGTCCATATGGGCACGATGCGATCGCATCAGGCTTATAGCCCATGCCATACCCCCCCATACTATACCATACAGACAGACATGTTCACAAGGCGGGTATGGGAGCTTGGTGGCTGGTAGTGTCTCTCTCTCTGTGCCACTGCCTGTTTGCCGCCACTTAATTGTTACACTTGGCTGATTTTACTTTTAACAAAACAAAAGTTGTTTGCCGTTTGCCATATTTTTTTTTTTTCATAGCCAAAACTCTTGACTGTTTCTGCCCGCTCGAGTGTTACAAACATTAGATATAGGCTCTGGGAAACACGTTTGTCACTCAAGACCTTTTTGTGTGCTTCACTCCACTCCAGCAAAATGAATTAAAACTAGTTTCTTCCATATTCACACAATCGCGGCTTATACACATTTGTCGCATTGCTGCTGCTGCTGTACATATGTACATACATATATATATATATATGAAGGTACATACATATAAGCACTTCTATTTTTGTATCTGGTTTAATTTGACTTCCTACCGTGTCGTGGATATTTATTTTTCGAATATAGTCATTAAATGGCAAGCTATGGGTTATACGTCTTTACAGCATTCCAATAATTCCATTGTGCTTTTCCAAATGTGTTAAGCGGTTCTGTTGAGAACAAGTTCAATTGAGCGGTTCATAGGAAGGAACTACTGAAAAATGTTCGTGATATCTAAACACGCCAGTCAATCGTTTAAATGAATGAAAGAACACTTTAAAGTTTATTTTAAGTTTATAGTATCTAACTCAGCAAACTAAACTACAACTGCCAACTCTATTTTCCAACTATAATTTTCTGCAATTATTTCATTATCGATTTGCATCTACATCGACTGGTTTACCAACACTAATATTAGTTGATACAATTATCGGATTAAACCATATAATGTAATAATCGTTAAAGAGTTTGTAATTTGTTGCAGAAGTGTTTTATTTGTAAAGTTTTGATTGCAAGAGTTTTTTTTTGCAATTCATTTGCATTTTCAGTTCGATTGCCTCGTAGCACTCTAACACTACACTTCAATTGAAGACAAGACTACGTACCAGGAGCCATTCAATGAGATTGAGAGATATATACATATATGTATAGTATGTAATATAGTATGGCATTGATTCTAAAATTATAGTTTGCTGCATATGAATTATATTGATCGTTTCCTACTATACCAATATACCGAAGTGCATTTAAATGCGACCTTTGCCAACACTGCTATAAATTAACCCATCGAGTATCGATTGCCTTCAATTGTTAGCAGCTCGCGCGCGCAAATAAAACCTCTGCGGTTTTTCTTAATTTCCTCATTTACGAGCAATTTTCATTTCTTTTGTTTGTGGCTGCCTAATGAGCCGCACAATGGAGTCCCGTGAAAAGCCACTCGAAATGCGCTACGACCCTGCTGCAGGAAGGTGTGAGCCGCAAGCCAGTCAGACACGACTGTCAAGTTCAAGTTTTGGCTGAGAATTGTTTTTGGCAGATTAGTATCGGGCAAGGCAGCAGCACCACAGCCCCCATCATCATCATCTAGTACTACTTGGAGGTGGAGGTTCTATGTTGTTTTAAGTTTTCAATTGCTCGCTTCACGCCATGCAACGCTAACGGCCTTGCTAAACAATAGATTCCAGCCGCCAGTCGTTGTCGTCGGTCTCCGCCTGCACCTCCCCAGCAGTTTTTGCCAACGCCTCTATCAGTGCCTCTGCCTGCAACCCAACCTCTATCACTCCCTCTGCCTGCTACCCAGCCTCTATCACTGCACAGTGCCTGTAACCCATCTCTGCTCTGCCTCTGCCTGCTACCTGTGTAGTATCTCTGCTCTGCCACTAGGCGGCTGTTACTTTTATCAATTGACAGGCGTCGGCGGCGTCACAATAAGCAGCAGCACATGCACTCAACTGAGGGAACAGCCCCAGCCCCTGTACCAGCCCCAGCCCCAGCCCCACCGATGGAACAATTAAAGGCAAAAGGCGTGCGAGTAAAGATGTGCGAAACCGATGTGGGGATGCTGATGTAGATGATGATGATGATGAGACTGTTTGCTGTTGCTGCTGCTGTTGCATCGACTGTTGCTGCTGCTGCAACTGTTGCTGCTGTTGCTGCTGCTGAACGGCTCCCATGACATTGAGCGTCGCGCCGTGTGTGCCAGGGCACCGGGAACGACTACAATGAGCAATTTTTCGTACCCAAGCCAAGCGGTTGGATGGATGGATGGCTGGGATGCTTGTTAACAGCCACAATGACAACGGCAGACAGATGACGACGTTGCACGTCAACGCTCAAATGCATCCGTTATAACTGTCAATGGGCATTAACTCTTATTTCGCACTGTGTCGACTCTGTCTCTGCCTCTTACTCTGGTGTCGTTGTTTTTTGGCAACAGGTTGTATGGCCAATCAAATAAAACCACAAAATTTCGCAACTAATTAACATTATACCTACCTCTACCTCTGCTACAGCTACAGCTACAGCGGACAAAAAGATCTAATCAAATAAATTATGACTGCCTCCGTTGGCTACGGGATCAGACCATAAATCATATACCCCAAACGCACAAAAGAAAGCAAATCTATGAAAGCAAACAACAAGAGAGGGTCCCCAGTCCCTCCATCTCCCTCACCATTGATAGACGTGTCGCAGAACAAACCACAAAAAACGAGTATAAAGTCAATGAACTGCCTGCCGCTCGGCTTACCTTTCGGCTCGGCTTAGAGAGCATTCTTTTGGCCAATTTCTCAAGGCCCCCGGACCTTCCCTATACCCCCTCATTCGGGGAGTGCATAAATCGATGACTATCAAAGCGTTTTTACAGCTAATGCGGCTATTTTTATTCATTACGTTTTCTTCTTGGCTTTCTTCTATCTATCGATTGGCGTCCCCCGGCCTTTGGCTGCGTCCAGCCAGTCGTTGACCGTAGCCCGTAGTCAGGCGGCAGCCCCAGTCAGTGATTTTGCTCTTCCGCTCTTGGCCCTATCATTACTACCACCACCACCACACTCTCTTCCTTACCGGCCTCTCTGTCTCTGCTGCCTGTAGTCGGTTTGGTTTTGCCTCTTTTTTGTTTGGTTTGCCCCGGAATTCTTGTGTCTGCCAAATTTGCTTTGCATCTTAAAGAGCATCATCTTACGAGTAGATTTTCCTCTGTGATTTCACAGTCTCAGATGTTAGCTTTAATAAATATGTTTTACCTATGTGGAGTCGAGTCATTTGGCAGTAATTTCTTTTTATGGCTCATTTGCATGAGACAGGAGACCGAACCGGACCGACCACGTACCGTTAGGTCATCAAAGGTCTCTACCATCTACCATTCTACCCTTTCATTCTGTATCTCTTTCTTTTTCTCTGCGTTCTGTTTGGGGTTTCCATTTCCCCCATTCTGAGATATTTGTATAAGAATTTGTTTCATAATGAGGTGCCAGATCGTAAATTTAAACCCAATATCTTTCTCTTTCTCTTGGGGCGTGAGCTTCTCTTTTGTTTTCGGGAACCTTTTTCGAAAGGCTTCTTCCTCTTTGGGTGCCCATAAATTCATTATGAACCATACGCTTACTGCCAGTGGATGATCTAATCGCATTCTTAAAGCTAATAATTATTTTTAATACTTACTGCACTCGAGAGTAGTAGCACTATCCACGTGACTAGTGGCAAAAATATTTTCATTTTTGCTGCAAAGAAATGGGTAGAAAAAACACCATTAAAAACCATTCAAAATCATGTTAAATAAATGAAACAAAAATACAATTAAGGCTAAGGCGATTTGAGCGGAACTTGAGCTTGGAGTACTCCCTCCAAAAAAAATACAAATAATTAACTTGAAGATTTTGAGCACGAAGAGGGGCAGCCAGAAATTGGCCTGGTCATCACCAAACAGGTGCCAAAAAAAAAAAAAACAGAAACAGTAAGAGAAACAGTGTATAAAGAAAGACAAAAGACAAAGTGTGAGGAGGACAAATGAGGAGGGTAAATGACACTTGAAATTTATGCGCAAACACGGACCTGTGTGTATACCTTTACTTTTCCCCTTAAAAAAAACGTATACAACAACGGTACCGGCATAACAATTTTCAACCCAAACAACACACACATTTTGGCGAATGGTTTTTCATTGTTTTTTTTTTGTGTGGACAATACACAGTTTTCTCACGCATTCCATTTTCCACTTTCAGTTTTCTCGACGCCACTTTGGCGACTGATTTTCATTAGAGTTTGGCCTGGAACAACACCCGTGTTAATTGGATAGAATGACTGAAAATTGTGTTCGCGGGAAAAATGTCATAATTTTGTTGCGGAAAAAAGATAGCATCTTTATATGGTATAATTACGTTATAAACCGACAGACAGACAGACAGACGTTCACAGGAAGTGGGCGCTGGACCAAAGTTTTTTTGGGGGCGTTAACCGAAACAACTTTCTTAGGCGGAGTGTGTAAAAAAAAAAAAAGTATTTGGCCATTATCTACCTGGCTTTGGTGTATAGTACATGTTAAAAATGTTGCCTTTGGCTGGCAATAAAACCTTCAACGGGCAAGAGGTATCCAGAACCTTTGCTAGCGTTTGGCTAAGGAGTTGCGTTTCCCTTTGGGGATTTATCTATTTCGGTTTATCAGCTAATAAACGCTTAAATAAAATACACACTCTGAGCTAAATTACATGCGCTTTGGCTGTGCTCTGTGTATCCTCTCTGGATGCTGCTGCATTTCTGTGTACTGGCATCCCATTCCAGTCTTGTTTTTTCGGTCTGCGCTGGTCTTGGCCATAAAAAGAATTGGCTGGGCCATAGATTTGCTCTGTTCTAACGACATTTGAAGTGCTCCAGCCATCTTCTAATCTTGTTTTGGTCGTTTGTGTGGCTCCATGTCCGGGGTAGGGGTAGGGGATACAACTCCACCAGCTGTACCAGCACTAGAGCCCAAGCCTTTGGCGATTTGCTGTTTGCCCATGTTCATGATCACTTAATTAAAGCTGCCTTTCCTCTGGTTTTCTCAACTCAGAGAGAGAGAGAGAGAGCTTCATTTTATGTTTATTGTGGTTTGGGAGAATATTCTGTGATGCCTGATAAATTTATGTAGCCGCAAAATGAGCGTAATTTGGTTGGTTCTTTTCCCTCGATTGACTCTGGCTCTGACTCTGCGATTGGGTTGGGTTGGGTTAGGTTTTTTTTCCTTGTAAGGGGGGGGGGGCCTTGTGGCTGACAAGCTGATATATGTGCGTGATAAATGTAGCAAATGCTGTTGTTGTTGTTCAGCTGCTGATTGGGAATCACGAATCAGTCGGATTGCCCAGTTCAAATACCAAATGGCGGCTAAGAGCCTAATCTCTGGCACGTATTTCAAATTCCCAAATTATCAACAGTCGCTACAAATCGAATGGCCATTTATCTGAGATGGCACTCTTAATGGCTTTCTTTGTACTGTCACGCTTTTAATTGTAATTGCCTTACTATATCTTGAAAGAGCAGTTTAAGACTGAAGACTGGATACCAGAAGTGGCTTTCAAAAAGCGATTGCCGATTCGATTTGATACAAAAACGGATGTACATAGTTAGCTATGCAGTTAAATAATTCGTGTAATTAATGCGTACTTCAAGAGACTATCGGGAATATAAAGAAAGTCAAAGATACTTCAAAAACTTATTGTATCCATACAAAGATATATTGGTTGTTTGTGATACCTTCAGTATTTTTTATCAGTGAAGATAATTCGTAGATCATTTGGTCGTGGTTCTAGCATCGAAATGTCCATCGATAGATTCGTTGAATCAGTACCGTTATTACTAGCTCGATTACTCAATTGTTGAGAACATAAATTCCAATATATTCCTTAAAAGGATAAAAACTAAAGTTATTTAAATCATTTGGAAATAAATGATGTACAGATCCGTACTATATTTCATTTAGCAAATAAAACATGAATAAAATCATACATATATAATGCTACTATGCTATCCATCGAACGAATACAGTAGAGTATTCAGCACTTTCATTATTTTTGTTGTACAAATTTAGATCACCAAAAAACTAATGAAATCATATATCATTCTACCATTCTAAAGATCTAGGCGATTACTGGCTATAATAAATGGATATTTTCAGTACTTTCAAAATCATTTTATATCATTCAAAATGAATAAACTGAAAATCCATTCAAGCCCGTTCCTCGCCCTCAGTTAACGGCACACAAAACGACTCCCATGGGCGGAGATCTCTCTCTACCTCTACGCATTTTGAGTGTTAGATCTTATCAAAATATTTGTACAATGTCAAATAATTTTTTTGAATGAAGGCCAGTCGCCGCCGGCAGCAGCGGGGCTCTACTTTCAGTTGAAGCCGAAATTCGTTGAATTTTTTGATATCTCTCTCTCTCTCTCTCTCTGTCTATCTATCTGTTTCTGTCTCTGTCTTTTGCTGAGAAACTGGCGCTTTGGCCTGCTATACCCCTTCGGATGCTGTCAACGCTATCGTTGCCGTCATCAACGTTTGCTGTCCGCTGTGTCGCCATCGCTGGGCGGATGATCTCATCTGGTATTAACCTGTCTAGCCACTAAATCAAAGTCAAAGAAGCGAATGACACATTTATGCCCGATCGTCCGATCGTCCGAACAAACATTCTATACGAAAAACCCCGATTGGAAGTCGAAATTAATGATGGCATCTTTATTAAAAATAAATGCTGATAGCTTGAAAAATGTCTACACACCCAAAGTATGCGACCGGATGCGTCAGACGCATCATTGAATGCAATGCAATGACTCGATTAACAGTAGTTTGGAAATATTTTTTTCGCATTTTTTCCCATTTAAATACTGCATAAATTGTCGTACTTGTTGCGGGTATATCCAGTACCCAGTTCAGATAATGTCTGTATCAGTTAGAGAGAAGTATAACAGAAGGTTATTAGCACGTTTCTCGCATATTTTAAGCTACTCAAAAATTCCAGTAGTTCGTTCATAAGCCACTGAATACACGGGTATCCCCTTGTCGTAACACTTGTCCTGTATATAGTTTTGCCACCTCAATTCATTTCTCGTTTTGCATTCGTTCAATCGATTTTTGATTGATTTCCAAATTGCAGGCGGCGCCCCATTTTGTCTGAATATTTTCGTGCCATAAATCTCTCCACTTAATCGATTAAAGCTGTTGCTGGGGCTGGGCTCTGGCCACGCCCACCTGCTGGTGGGCTAATCAATTAATTATACTTTTTCAATGTCAAACTGTCACACGAGAGACCAGAGGGTGCGGTGCTGTGCATCCTCCCTTTTGGCTGGCACGCATAAATCTTGTGGCACAGCGGCGCCAGTCACTTGCAACGCGCAACTTGCAACAGGCACAATTTATCCTGCTTCTTCAGATTTTCGTCTAATTGTGGGTTTTCTGCCGCCTCACACTGAAGGTCACTGACAGCCACAACGACTACGAGACGGAGTTGGAGTGCCCCAGACATAAATACATACATACATATGTACATATATATGTGCATTCGCGCCTGGCAGACAATGGTGCCGCCGCCGGCCTGTCTCCAACAAGCTGCGGGCCGCAAGGAGTTTGGTTGCAGCCATACAATATTGTATGTTCACCTGCCCGCATGCCCCCAACTGTTGCAGCCAGGAGACGCAGCAAGCAAACTGCAACCAGTTCGCATGAAAATGCATAATCAATCAAAAGACAACAGAAAAAGAAAGAGAATGTCGCAGTTTTGTGGTAGCACAGGGGATACTCTTCCCGGAAATAAATCTGTACTAATCTTAAGTATTTATCCATGGAATTTATACAAATTTATTGGAATGTATGTTTTTTATCACATTTATTTCCTATACAAAAAAACGCCTAGCAAAACCACAAAATTCCCTAACGTATCCCCAACTGACTCTGCAGTTTAAGCCCAAAGTTAGGGTATATCCCCACCGAATTTGCACTTTAAACCCCAAGTTAGGGTATATTATAATGCATTCCAACGCCCATTGACCATATCATTGGTAGCATCTTCATATCTGTGGCGGGTTGGGGGTAGTCTCCTTCGACAATTCGCACGACTCGCGCATATGTCAAGGTGCGACTCCGAGTGCACATGGTGCATGGTTTAGTGGCCTGTCGCCTCGCACCATATTGCCAGCTCTGGCCTACAACTTGTTAACAATTCGTGTAAAGTTGCCGCTCATTAAAAACTCATAAATCAGAGCAGCAGAGCGGCGGCAGCAGAGGAACCCCAAGTAATTGCCGTTTCTGGCCCAATGTCAAAATAAAAGGAACTCGGACCGGTCCGCCGGAAATGATCGACCACCGGGGTAACAGCTGTTTTGCTGGCCAAGCCAAGCCGCTATGTTGGCATGGCATCGCACTACGTGTAGTACAATTTCCGCATTGACATCCCAGAGAGTATTGGAAGTCTCTGGATGGGTCTTTGATTAATGATAAATGCGCTCAGCGCATCCGCCGCTATGACATTTATCCAAGCATCGTAGCCTGAGAACCCAGCCAAGGCGACAATGATGGCCAAGACGATGATGAAGAAGCCGTAACCAACGCTATCAACGCCATAGCCAAAGCCAAAGCCATTAAGCCGCCTTGGAGGAGTTGCCGATGCCGAGATGCAGTCCGTTGAAGTTGCTCAGGCGCACAATTTAAAGCAAAACTAACGCAGTTAGACAACAAAACCACTTTCAAGTGGTGCTGCTGTTGTTGTTGCTGTTGTTGCTGTTGCTTTTGGCCAACTGGCTGTGGGGAGTACCCCTCTCGCGTTCTCCCCAGTCCCGGTTGAGGGAAACAGCTTTCTGGAAAACGGCTTTCAACTCGTTTCAGTTGCTGCCTGGCTGTTGCTGCTGCTGTTGCTGTTGCCGTGGGTGCAGCCGTTGCATGTTGCATGCTGCAAGTACGTTCAACTTTTCCAGTTAACAGTTAGATTTTGAAATAGCCAACAGCAGCATCGACTTCGGCTTCGGCATACCAGTTTCTGGCCACGGCCTGAGAACCCAACTGCAACTCCAGCGATCAAGATGCGCAATCCGTCGACGGAAGGAAATTGCAGTCCCGAGTCGACTCGAGTCGAGTCGCCCCATCGAAGAGTGGGGGCTCTTTGTGGCAATTGCATTGCGCACATAAAATAAATACTGGTGCTGGCCAATTTTTGTGTTAAAATAAAATTAAAGCAAATGCAAACGGCTTTTGGTGTAACATTAACCCAAATACATAATTCTTGGCACATTCAGAGCCCAGGATCTTAGCCCACATCTCGGGCACATTAATCATTTGGCTGGTGGGACAGGCCATAGCAGCTACCCATTGGATTTGGGTTTATGGGTGAGTTGAATTGAGTGCCTGCTGATACTACCCAAAAGCAGGAAGTCATTAATGGTCCAGGGAATCGCTATGAATCTGTTTGAATTTGAGCGAATTCTTTGGAATTTTCGATGCGAAGGGTTGGGGTTTGATGGGGATCTGTTTAGATGATTCAGGAGAAGCTTCTTTGTAGAAACGTTGGGGCAACAGCACGAACTCACTCCATGCCTCAGGATAACACATTAAATGGACGGATGGCTGTCTGATTTATCAAGGAAACTATGAGCCTGTTTGAGCCCAAAAAGTAGCTTCTTAAGACAGCTTAAAGAAGCTGTCCTCTTGAGAGCTCCTCTGAAAGTTCAAGTACAAAATATGCCCATAATTTCCATTATATACTATATACTATCTTAAAGTGCTTATCCCCAAGCTGTCAAGATCCTGGTGCATCAATAGCTGTGATGATAAACTGGGATTGAGGGTCAGTACCGAAGTGAAGGCATCACATCACAAGGTATGTTGTAGAACAATGCATATATCTTGTCAGCGGAAAGAGAAGAGCAGCTGAGCTGGAATCGATTGACTTTTGCTGACTGTTGACAAGTTTTTGATAAGATTAATATGCCGCACGAGCTTAAAGGTTAAAGGCATGCAAAGCAGACCAGACGAATGCGAGGGAGCATTGCACGCGCAGAAGGACAGTCAGCAGCCAGTCGGGAGCTCCTGGTCTGGCACCATGTTCGAGCTACTAAATCTCTTTATTGGATGGTCTCAACGAGGGGAAAGGGGTATGGGGGATGGCGTAAACAAGCAACACAATGGGGGAACAACTTTAGCGACTTATTTGTAGTAGCAGCCACTACGCACTTGGCCCCCTGCCTGATGTATTGTCTCTCTGTGATGCTGGGATGCTGGACTTGGCTGGGGTCTCTGTCTGTCCTTTGGTTTATGGTGTGTTGGGCCCCTGTTTTGTTTATGCACCCAATGAGATCGAGATCCACCGGGCGATATGTATTCCGATTTGTTAAGAAAATGGCACTTGGTGGTACCGTAAGCGTAATCGAGTTAGGGCCAAAGTGCTGGCTGGCTAGGGGCGATGGTGCGCGCGCGATTGTGACAATAGCCATGACATAATTGAGACATTATCGATGCTGCCATGCCACTGAAAAGACTGACTCTATTCTCGTTGCAAGCAGCAGCCAAACCAAAGAGAAATGGCCATCGATGGTCGGTCGATCGCGCTTCGTTGGTTGATGAAAATGTCAAGGTTAAATGCTTAACCTTTTGGGCAAAGTAGCTGCACGAGCGGCAAAACAATTTAAATGCAATTTTTGCTTAAATAAGAAATAAAATCCGAAAATGCAATGCAACTTCTTCGACTGCGACTGTAAGTCGCGTCCCTGCCCTGTTTTTTTTTTAGCTGATGGCCAACAAAGCCAACAAAACTGAACAACAAATATTTGCTAATTTATCCTGTACGTGTCCTCCAACTAAGTGCACAGGTTTTAGGCCTTAAGCCGGCACGTTGGACATGTCTGTGGTGCTATGGCCCTACCCCTAGCCAGAGCCACAGCCTATGCTTCTCTCTGCCTCTTTTGGCCGTGTTGATTGTTTGCGTTGGACGCGCTGGCTGTTAAAATGCCTTTGATCTTCTGATATTTCTTGGCCTGGCCCCCAAGACCGAACGGACATGCCAAAAAGCCTCAGCCCCGGACGCACGGCGGGCGTATTTAACTTGACTTTGACTGCCTCTCCCTCGGCCCCTGCCTTCCCGATATCGGACCAGGTCCAGCTTTAGCTTCAGTTGCAGCTACAGCTTTAGGCCCTTTTCTGGTCTCTCTCTCTCTCTCTCTCTCTCGTGGGCCCATCCTCCTCCCGGTGTCTGTACCAGCGGGCAACTTGTTAAAAAGAATGTTGACTGCAAGCGACGCATGTTTTTCTTCTCTCTCTCTCTCCTCTCACCTCTCTCTCCTATCTCTATCTCTCTCTCTGCGATTCGGGTTTCGGGGTTTGGGTCTTAAGTTTCTTATGGCTTTTCGTTTTTGTTTCAGGAATGGCAGTGGGAATGGTCGCGCAGTGTCCGGTCTTCGTACTGCAAAATTTCGCTTTCATTGCTGACCATGACGCTGTGATTTTTACCCCGTACTTAACCCAGAAATTAGCTTCGATTCATGCACTAACCTACCAATGTGATGGCAACCCTGGCGCAGTGAGCAGCCTTTAATGCATTTTCAATGATGACTTCGTATCTTTGCTTACCTGCAAGAAAGAGAGAGAGAGGAAGAAAAGGAAGGTGTTAATTAGGCTTTTTATAGTGTGTCATGACTTAAGCTACGATCTGTATATACTATATTTATATATGTCTGTGTATATTTGCCCTGTGCAACATTATTGGCCAGAACCACAGATCCTCCGGGGGCCCTCTACATCTTGCTAAACATAAATGTCAATATTTATTTACACCGCTGCGGTTGCGAATTTATTTCAAGTTTTTTAATTGAAAAGGCTGTCCCTGTCCCTGGACTGTGGCCGCAATATGCAGCAGCAGCAGCACAATGTGTCTAAGCTGCGACTCGTAAATGTCCAGAGAGTCGTAAATTGTGAGTCGCACTCTCAGAGAGAGAAATACATACGCGTATATGGATTTTTCGTTAAATGTGCCAAGGGCATTTAGCCTCTAAATAAAAAGTTATTTCACCTTTTGAAAAGGAAGAGAAGTAATCAGAAAAACAAAGGGGAAGCTACACTGGAAGGAAGGTTTCTAGGTTTTAAAGGAACTTCTTCGGTAATGAAGAACACTTTGTTAGTGTAGAAAAATGTCTTTGACTTTAGGTATTTGCCAGCTCTAATAAATCACTATAAGATAAATGTTTTAGTATACAAAATGAACGAAATTTAAGCTTGAAAAGAAAAAGGCCTTTATAAAGTAGCTTAAAATATAAATATTGGAATAAAATAGTGCACTTTTAATGGGGAACCATTATATCTTAATCTTCGGATCGTTCTTTTTCTGCCACAGAATTATTTTAAGTTTACAAAGCTGTGCCAAAGCCCCGTCTTAGCCATTACGAGCTTTAATGAAAAGCAATCTGTAAACCTATTACCTTGCTTCGATACCAAAGCTGACACACTTTCTTGGAGTGTACTCCCAAGTTGCCTCCCAAAAAAACCCACATATATGCGGCAACTGACCTCCTATTCGATGAGAGCCTGTGGCGCCTTTCGATGGCCGACTGGCTTTCCAAACTGCACAATTTTCGCCTACGCTGATGCCGAGGTGAAAGAGACCAGAGTCTGGCCAAAGGAGAAGGAGGAGAAGGCACTGCATTCCGGCCTGCAGACTCGAACCATAAATGGACACACACGATCTTCGACGAGTACAGTCCAAAGCTCGCCCATAAATGGAACTGGCCATTAGAAAGGTAAATTGCAGTCGATTTAATTCAATGCAGACCGAGGGAAGTGCCAGTCGAAGTCTCAGTCTCGGCTCTAATTACAAGTGTCTGTGGGGTAGTAGTTGGGGTGACCTTTTGGGTTGGACGCTTCGCTGATTTGTTTAAGTGCTTCGCACGCACTTGACATGGGACACCTATCCCACCCTTGAAGATCGGGGGTGGGGGGACCACTAATGATGATTAAGCGCTTGAGGATCCGCTATAGTACAAAACGATCAATCATAAAAGGGCAGTAGCTAACGGAAATACACAGATATAAGAACCCAAAACGAGTATCAGACACTCCAACCAAAAACTCTCGTCTTCTCCGCTGTCTTTTTGTATTCATTTCCCCTGGCAGACTTGAGTGCGTGTTTGGTTTGGTATAGCAGGTTCCACACTCCAAGTTTAGGCTCTTACAATTCTAATTTATATGATTTTTACGTATTTTATCCGGCGGAAGTAAACCTTCGCTTGGTGTGTGTTGCTGTGCCTGCCTCTTGCCACTTCTTTGCTGCTTCTTTCTCTCTTGCTGCTTCTTGGCCCATGTTTATTTGTGTTGTAAATTGCGAATGCGCCCCAAAGCGTTGAGCAGTCGCAACACTGCCAACAAAAGGAGATAGATTGAGATGGGTATGGATAGTCGAAGTTATATATACTCTTTGAAGACTGTTGGGTAGTTTGGAAGGTGTATGAAATGTTCATACAATATGTATCTATATTTATTTATAGCATATCTGATTAAGAATCTAGATACCTATACATGTGTACATATAGAGATGAATATTCCCTACACCTAATCAGCTCAAAATGTGCTTCCCCTCTTTTCTTCGAAAACATCTCTTCAAAATCATAGTACCCACACTTCCAGAGTACAAAAGGGGAAAACATAACGCGTAGTCCCGCACTTCAATAAACAACACCAGCAACAACTATAGATATATATACCTACAGACGATATATACAGACAGACTTGGGCATTAGTTGGCCCGCTGCCTGGCATTGCGTACGTGCCCGGCCCGGCGTCGCCATCATCGTCATGATGATGTTGATGGTTTTCTTTGGGTTTACCACTGACAAAGACGACAACCACCACGCATCGTAAAAAGAGTTTTATGCAATTGCCTATTGTATAATAGCTCCATGTGCCAGTATGTGTGTGTGTGTGTTTGTGTGGTATGTGCTCTGCATAATTTTATGATTCGCCTGCAAGTTCCTGCAACTAAAAAGCCAAGTCAAGACACCCCAGCCATGTCCATTGGCAATTCCAAGCCCAAAGTCGTTGCCGAATCGTTCGCCGAATTTTTTTTGTCATGGAACGCGTGGGCGATGAACGATGAGCAGACAGCCAACGGCTGGGGCGTGCGTGGATTTGATGCATTGATTGAATTTAACGTAATACAATTTGGTCGGTGCTCTTGACCAGAAGGGCCATGCCATGCCATGCCACAGAGCCTTATGCCACAAGGGCCATGCCACAGCATGAGTCAGTCGTTGATGTGGGCAGCAGCAAAGTATGATTATGTGACTAGAATTGGAATGCCCGGCCCAGAGGATGGACTTTGTTGTTGGGTGATGGCTGTGGCCGTTGGTGATGGTAATTGTAAATGGCCGGTACAGCGCGGTAGCTGCAATTCAGTGTTGCCAATTTAGCCAAATTTAGGCATGCGACAAGGGGGCTTTGAAGCCGAGGAATGTTGTGCCTTTTTGTGTAAGATATATAATCGTTCTAGTTAGTGTTGAGAACGATAATTAATCGCACAGCTATCGAGAGGAATGGCAAAAAGAGTACTCAGTCTGCAAAACCCAATTAGAGATTAAAGAGAACGAACCGCTGAAGTAAAGATCAAAATTTTACTGAAGTTTTTACTGTATAGATTCTTAGAGATACATATGTATATAAGAACAATCTATAGAAGAAGAAATAAAAACCTAGGCAGGAATCTTTTAACAGAAATCTTCTCGAGAATAAGCGTAGAAAATCATCACATCTCACATTTAAGTGCTTCAACCATAAATCATCTCAGCGATGATCTTAAAGTCGTATGGCGAGGCTTATCTTGATTTATTTAGTTTCCTTTAATTTATGACTTCCCCAAGAACATCACAAAGGCGATATTTCTGGCTAATCCTTGGCACAGTGGAATGCATTCCTGTTTAAATTATCATACAAGTACTCTTTCTCCTACTCCCCGATACCAGTGGCAAGTACTGGAGACTCCTACTCCCCGATACCAGTGGCAAGTACTCCTCGATACCAGTGGCAGTGGCAAGTATCAGAGTGTACTCGAGTGGACCTTGAAATGCACCAACTACATGCAATTTAAATATACAAAAATAACTAAATCTAGACATAAACAAAAAAAGAGCGACATCAGCAGTGCCGCGACAACAAGAAGTCTTGTAAAAATGCAAATCAATAAGCAAAGTTTCCAGTTTGCCAGGCCAATAAAATAAATGTAAGAAGCCAGGAAAGAACCATAAAAACCATCGACATCGACATCGAAGTTCGGCTTCGGGGAGTACTCAGGAGTACGAGTTTTTCACTCTGTTTTACTACCAGAGAGAATGCGGGTCGGGTCTCCTTTTTTTTAAATTGTTTTTCCTTGTTTTTTGTGTTTGTGTTTGTCTGCATTTTGTGTCGCATCTGGCAGCAGTTGCAATTTGGTTTAGTACCTAGGTGTTAATTATCGCTAAAAGTCAATGGCGGACAATCGGCAGAAATCTGTACAGGGGCATCTCGCATCGCGAATTGTCGCTGTCCACCATCGGGGGGGGGGGGTGGTCTGTGCTTTGCATCTGTGTGCCCCAAGAGAATACTTAGAGGAGGAGTGGGGAGCTTCAGCCTCAGCTCGAGTGTGCAGCTAAGTGGATTGCAGTTGAGTGGAGACCAGAGTGGACTCTGCTGCAGGTTGTACACACACACACACACACATACACACATTTTGTTGCAGTTGGACAGCTGTACAAGTGGCCTGGAGAGTGGCCACGATAATTAATATGAAAATATGTGAGGATAGAGCAGGACAACTCCCCAGGAACAGCCGAACCGAACCGAACAGAACAGACACAAATGTTTGCTGCTATTTTTAGCGGGCCATTTTTAATGAGCCCTGTCCAAAGTCGTGCCAATGCTGGAGAAGGTTGCTGCATATCCTTACTGCCTGACTGCCTGGCTGGCTACTCCTCCTTCTTCTGCTGGCCCACCCGGGTGTCCTAATTATGCGCTTATTTCTCTTTACTTTTATGAATTATTAAAATAATCAAAATGGAGCGAGCCGAGCAGAGCAGAGCATTAATTGCTTTATAATAGAGATGAAGAAAACAAATGTACTGAGCGTGGGGAGGGGGACTGTTCCACTCGTTTCCCGGTTTTGAAGTTTCAGTTTCGTTTCAGTGTTGTTGTTTTTTGGTTTTTGCTATGCTCATATTTCTATAATTTATTGTAATGCACTTGGGGCGTGTTTCATTTCTCGCTTTAAAACGGCATAAATTTTTTGTAAGCCCCGGCACAGGCACAGGGCCTTGCCCACCCCTCTGTCTCATCTGAACGGGATTGAGCTTGGGGTCTGTGGCTATTTAACAATTTATTGTCTGTACATTTATATATATATGTAAACATATATATGTATTCCTTTTTATTTTCAGTTTTTTTGTCTGAAGTCGGACAGCGGCCACGACCACCTTGATGTTCATGTCCCGAACCCGACAACAGCGGGCGACTGAGACGACGACTTGAGGCCAATTTACTTTACTTTTCATTCATGTTGTACTACGGTAGTGGGAACAACAACAACAACAACAACAATAAGCAGAAAGAAAAGAATAAGAATAAGAGAAGAAAAAAAAAAACAGAACTGTAAGCTGCGTTCATTACACGTTGTTATTTGTTGTCTGCGGTACATTATTGCTCTTGTTCGCTGTTTTGCTCACCAATTAGCTGCAGTTGCAGTTGCAGATTGCAGTTTGCAGTTTGCGGCAAAGCAAAAGAACGCTGCTGGCAATGAACTTGCAGCAGTCACTGTACAAGTCACTGGAAAAGCTCAGCACTAAATGGAAGAAGAGTTTCTGTAATTTTAAAGAATTTTGTCCTCAAATGAAAGACTTAGACAACGAACTTGCGGCAACAAATTCTAAAAAAAATCTGTAAAATTTAGCAAGGAAAAAAGAGCAAGAGATTCGGCTTCCCAAATTATTTGTCACTATTTCAATCCACTTTTCTATTCCACAGTGTTCTCCACGCTTGTCCAGGCTGTCCTCAAAAAGTGACAAACAAAAAGACTTTGACAACGAACTTGCAGGAAGGATTGTGGCTCTTTGCAGTTATGGAAACACACTCAACTTAGAAAGAGTTCCATGCTTTTGTCACATAAGTTCCACTGTTTTAATCCTCATAATACTAACCCTTCCACAATACTTCTCACTCGTACCACCAAGAAGTTAAAGAACTACGAGTAAAAAAGCATTTAGTTGATGATGGGGACTTGAAGAGCTTGAGGAGGATTTCTTGCTGACGCACCGGCATCATCATCTTCATCATCATCAACATTCATCATCATCATCATTATGATCGCCGACGAAGAGGCAGCACATCAATCAAATGCCTCATTGTACATTGTTTTTACACATTTTGACTACAAGGGCCGCCGTCACTTGAACTTGACATTTGGTGTAAGTGACTATTAGGGGAAGTGCCATGAGAAGGTTCTTCTTCTCGGACCCCAGTCCAGTCCAAAGCCAGAGTGAGAGAGCCAAGCCTTTGGCAATTAGCCGTGAATATCAATCAACGCACCATTTGAGTGGAAAAACCGCTCAGCTTTTAATTACATAAAAAGCTCTTTGTGGCTCTGTGCTTTGTGTGGGACTTGTGTGTGAGAGTGGCTTGAAGGCCTCCCATGTCCACGCCCACGGTCACCACAAACGCCTCTGCAGCGAACACACACCCGTCTTGGATGTAGATGTCGATGTAGATGTCGATGTCGATGTCGTTACCAAGTCGCTTGTTAGAATCGCATTTCCCATCTCTTTCACATATATGCAAAGCGGTCTTGTTGCTTGTCTCGGTCTTAGCCCCGGACTCAGGGGGTAATAAGCCACACTCGTACTCGTACATTTTAATCAAGCCAACAGAGTTGTAAAGCCCACGCACCATCAAAGCCAAATATGTTCGGAGGTGTCGCCAAAGCTGTGAGATGGCGGCAGCTGTCGACCTTCGACAGTGTTGACTCATGGCCCAACGTGTCTGTGTCCATAACCGATAAACTAGCTATAGTAGAAGCGGAGCTAATGAAATTGAAGAGGCTTTTTGGGGTGCAAAACCCGAAAAGGGAGAACCAAAGATAGTGTAGTGCTAAAATAGGAATCTTATAGCTAGAAATCTGAATCTGATTCAGCTGAATCTTCTGGTTGTAAGAGATTTTTCGTGCTCTTCCGGAACATGAAAGTATAAAGTCTAGAATCCATATACTCGTTGCTTCTATGTCTGATTTCATCTTTCCTTCACACTTCCTATATCCACTGACAATTATCTAGTCCCCATTTCAGCCTCCTCTCCTCCTTCAGGTCACAAATCAAACATCGATGTTTCCTTCTACTTTGAGGAAATCAGAAGTGACTGTCAAACTTAATTAACAGAAGCGACTAACACTCGTAGCACTCTACTGTGGGGGCTACTGTTGACTATATCACTTACTGCGGTGACTGACTGCAGCCTGAGGGGTGTCTGTGGCCAGTGGCCACTAGCCACTGGGCATTGGTCACCGCTCACCGGTTGTTGTTGCCGGTTGCCAGTTGCCAATTCGATTAGGCCACGTAAATGTAATTTAATAAATGCGGTTTGCTGTTGCCCATGCTTGATTAGCATGTGCGGTTTAAGCAATTTACGACGAGTGCTGCCACGCATCCGCGCATCCACAGGATATGAGCTGGCAATGACAGGATGCATCAATGCACTCCAAGATGAACTCCTCACCCCGCAATCTGCACTCTCTGCCAGTAGACTGGGGAGACAGGGGAAATGTTTATGGTTATGTGCTCGCCTGCGGTGGCAGCTTCAAATGCTTGATAATTGAATTTTAAATTGTGGCTGCAACGTGTAACAGGAGGCCGGAGCTCCCCATGCTCGCTCTCTGCTGTGTGCAAGATTAATTTAAATGAAGTTATTAGCCCCGGCCGATTGTGCTGTGACAGGGCGCAAACAAAAGACCTAGGCTACAGATACAGCGCCAGTCTCCAGTCCCCAGCCTCCCAGCCCCCAGTCCCCAGCTCTAGCTCCAGTTCCTAGTCCAACTCCTACTCCCAACTGCAGCTTAAAGTGCCCTGATATGGGGATATGGGATATACATACTATATGCATGTCTACAACGGGTTTTTTTCGTCTGGCACATTGTTGTTGTTGCTACGAGTGGTAGTTGTTGCTCTGCATTTGAAAGTTAAATTACGGTAGCGATATCGGAGCAGACATTCCGTTAATTGGCCGCACAACAGTCGGAGATCAACTGGCTGCGGGTAGTACATACATAGCTGTATATTGCTCTTTGTGAAGATATATTATGGTGTTCTGAATACTCTTTTTTTTCGACAGCAGTTGAAGAATTTATGGCATCTGCCAAGAGTTTGCGCAGCGAGAGCGGGAGAGTGGGAGAAGATATATGGGGAATGTATTTGGATTAAGCCTTAAAAGTCTTATTCTGACAGATTTTTAATGTTACGGATATGATTTTTCGAAGGTAAGTATCCCAAGGAATATTTTTATTCCTATGAAGAATGAAGTATTATAACAAATTTTCTAAAATGATATATACACTTTTGGGACTGTTCCTTTTAATACTACGTTATTTAAAATTTTTAAAACTTTTTAGCAGAGTTTTAAACAGAAGATTTTAAAGTTGATTTTGACGGAAATTCCTGTTTGTTTTGAAAAATTCCGGACTGTTTTTCTTGGTGCCTTTCTTAGTGCGTATCTGCATACAGAATCGAAATTTGGATCAGTAAGAGTACTAGATTTCCAGATCTATCTATTTGTTTGTATGTTAATTCATTTTGCGATGAAAAAGAGTTTATGTATGTGTACATACATATTGTATGCATTTGTCATAGATATGCATAGAATATGTGAACGCTTTGACCTTTTAAAAATACCATTCCCCCTTTTTATATCTTTTGGTAAGTGCAATCAATCTTCGCTGCCGCAGCCGCCTTCTTGATCGTTTTCTTTTTTTTTTTCTTATTTTGGCTAAGTCCGCTTTACAGTTGCTACGAAAATTGTTGCAAATTGCAGTTTAAAAAGTTTCCGTGTTGGTTTTTTGTTGTTGTTGTTGTTGCTGCTGCTGTTGTTGTTGTTGCGCGGCACCAACTTGGTTGGTGGCGACGGCGTCAGTGTCTGCGACTCGTCGGCGACTGCAACTAATATGAGTCATAAATCTAAAGGCTTAACTCGAAGCTGGAGGAGGCTGGGCCCTGTAGTAGTAGTAGTTGAAGCTGTGCCGTTGACAGGGATTTTTAAAATGAAATAAATAAACGGCATTACAGCTAGTTATATGCATGCAGCGAGATCAGGGTCTGGTGCGGCATAAACCATGCGGCAACAACTACAACATACAGCGACAACTGTGCCACAGCGACAAAGTGTTGCGGTGTTGGTGGCACTCGAAAGTTGAACTGTATCTGAATCGGAACTCACTCGTAACTGGGACTGGGCTGGGCCAGAGTAGTCTGGTTACTTTTGCATTTGGTTGCATGCTGCCCTGCCCCACCCCGGTCTCTGCACGAGACGAAGCCATTTTATTGATACAGATACTCTGGTAGAGGCCAAATTTTGGGGTCCACCAAAAGAGCCGCTTGATGTCTGATGTCTGCTGGTTTTTTGGACAATTCCTTGGCAACGGACCCGCAGCATGACATCATTTTGAGTTACTCCGAATCCGAATCCCCCAATTCAAGTCTTTTCGCTGGCCTGCAGCAGCCCTACACAAAAAAAAAACTGGTCGCCGGTTTTTACTTTCGCTTTTTGGTCTTGTCTGACTTCGTTTTTGGGTTTTTGTGTGCTGCTTTTTTGCAGAGATGCTTCGCGATGGTCTCCATTTTGATGTTTTTGGGTCATCCCAAAGAAGTGGCCGCGCGTATATGGCAATGAAAACGAAACCAAGTTCTGGTGAAAGTAGGTTGGAAAACGCATAACAAGTGCAAGTCAAAAGGAGGGACCGACCACATGGTCGCTGCCATGAGCCATGCTGAGCCACGATTGTGTCATGGCTGGAGCCCACGCATCGCATCGCCCACATAGGCCACCAAAAAGCCTCCACTCCACAGACTAATGATGCTTAGACGCTTCCAAGACAACAGACAACAGGCACCGGCACAGGTTGGCACTGACTTTGGCTATTGATTTGGTTTTGGGTTTCGTCTTCGGCTTGGAGTGATTTGCTCATCTGGTTCGGTGCCCACACAGTTTCGACTCTTTTTGGCTTTTTGTGCGGCAGTTCAGAAGAGATCAATGCGAAATGCCTATTTGTGCGAAAATTAATTAGAATTTTGTGTGGCTTTGAATATTTGCTCTGCTCTGCTACTCTGCTGATCTGCTACTCTGCTTGATTTGGCTGGGAAAAGACCTTGAGAGACCGAAGCTGCGGTGGTTCAAGAGACTGTGTGGGATGCAGAAAACTAGTTGGTTGATCAGAGCAACCAAATGAGTCAGTGTTTCGGCAAATGCCGCTTGGGATGATCATAAATCTGTGCAGGGGGTCTCTCTGATGAAATGGGGAGAGAGAGAGACATGACTTACGAATTACACACACAAAAAACTCTCGTCAATCAATCTTCCAACTAAAACTCTTTCCCACAAGTTTCACTTGGCCATAAAAAACTAAACTTTTATTTGCATTCAATAAAGGTTTCATCGACTAATGCCAAGTCTTTTGTTTCCTACCGACAATCAATCGCGAAAAGTCGGTTTATATTTGTATTAAGATTGCTTTAGATTGAAACAAGTTTCTTTGCGCTTTCGTGTCTCTTAATTTTGAAATTAAAATTTCTCTCTCCCTCTGATAAAGATCTCTTAGCGAAAATGTGAAAGATGTGTCGTATCTTTTGAGGGGGAGGAATGGTAATCACCAGCGAAGCATTAACTTTGAGTGTTTTTTGGGTCCCTTGGCTCATTTAATTGTGGCAATTGCTTTCGCCCACGCAGCTCCAGGTGAGTCAAAGCGCTTTGGCTCATAATTTATAGGCATTATTATTGTAATTTCTCCCAGCGACGCCGCAGATCGCACGCAAAACAATCATACACGAGAGTGGAGTATACACGTAAAGTGAAAGTTTTGCACCTTTTGCCACACACAGCAAAACAGCTAACAAACGCATCGGCATAAACAGTTTGAAGCAAAAAAAAAAAAGTAGTCGGGCAGTCAGTCAGTCGTACAGTCAGGCAGTCATGTAGTCAGTCGTTCAGTCAGTCACTTTTGGAGAATCAGTTAGCGAGTCAGTCAGTCCCAAGTCAGTTAGTGCGATTCCCCCAAAGATGAGCCACGAACCACCACCAACCAACCAAAGTACAACCCACGATCAGAGCAAAGACAATGGCTTTCAAATGACTGGCAGCAGCAACCAAAAACTGGCGCCGACTGACTGACAAATGAGAGCTGCAGTAGTAGTTGCTTACTTTCTGACCAAAAAAAAACACAACAAACCAAAACAAGACACGGCTAGAGATCTACTCTCCTGCTGGCATCATCATCAATAAGCCGCAAGCAATTTGCGGCCAAAAAGCTGTGGGCCAAAAGTTTTCGACAAATATTCGCATGCCAAATGTGCGTTTGCCTTGGCCATTCAAAACTCACTCTCAAGAGTCAAACAAATCCGCCAGAAATCTAAACAATAACAGAAAAATAATTAAAAGACTAGTCTCGAAGTAGTTGATACCCTTAGATATTTTTGGGGATTTTATGGAAATATTTAAAAGATTTTAAAGATTATTTATAGTACGAAAAAGAACTTGTTCGCTCAAAGAGTAGATGCTGTCCGATAGATATAAACTTATTGAATTATTTTACATTATTTGGATAGTTTTAGCCAGAAATATGTATAAATATGTATTGATGTTAATATTAGACGTGCCTAATACCCTCCTTTTTTTGTGACCTCAGCCTTAAGGCCCATCTTCATTTTTGTCACTTTTTTGGGACTGACAAACTCTTTCTTTGGACAAGCTACACCAAAAGTGTGTCAAGCCAGCATTTGAAGCAATTATTTGTCATATTTTCTATTTGTGTTTGGGTCTTGGGTCTTCCACAAATGAGATGCAGAGAAAATAAACAGCATTAGTGGAGAGCTCATGACCGAAAAATCCCCAGTGACAAGGCGTCTTCGTATTCATCTTCTTCTCCACCAAAACTCTCGACTCATCAAATCCCCCACAATGACTTTGGCTTGGGAATTTTTTGCACAAATGAAAGTGAACGTTTCTTTTTGTTGTTTCCACTGGCATTTTTTTATTTTCTTTAACACTGCACTTGGTTGGATAAAAACGGAAATTTGTCATGTAAATTTTTGTATGCCAGCGTTATTTGTGTCAGTGATCTCAGTGGTCTTTTTCAGCTGGAAAATGGTGTGGGAATCTCTACGAGACTTTGTACGAGTATTCAGTGTGGGGGAGACTCACTCGATTTCTTGTAAAAAGGTCTTGACACTTGTTAACTTGTTGTTTTTTTATTGGGTATTTTTTCGAACATTAGAGTTGATTTTTTAAAGCGTATTTTTAAATACTAAATAAACAATACTTTAATAGTGTTTAGATACATAAAATGTTGAAATCTTCTCTAAGAATATTAAGAAATATTTATTTGCTTTTTGGTTTGCTTTTCTAATATTTTTTATACCATAATTTGAATCATTAAATAATTTTTGAAATTTATTAAATTAAATTTTGCACTTGTCACCGCCTGGCACTTCAGCTTAATCTTTCCCCAAAACTCCCTCGAATTTAAATGATAATTAAAAATGTTTTATATGCCACATTAAAATTTGCACTTAGAGGTATCCAAAGAGGTTTTGCTCACCATTTTATTCATCAACTGGCGGCCAAAATCAGTTCATACTGCCAACAGCTGCCAAACGAAGATCGACGCCAGCAAAAAAAGCGTTGGCTTTTTTTTGTCTGCTTTTGGCTTGGCTTTCTGCTGCCGCAGCAGCTGCCAAAAGCGATTTGCCGTCAAAAGAAACACACACAGATACACACAGGCTGGCACACACCACACACTGGATATATATTTCTTATGGCTGGGGGATCTAACGATATTTCACGCTCTTCTTGGAACACTTTTGATTGGTTTTGCGCGCGTTTGGTTTATATTTTTTGGAATTTTCACAAGGTAAAATTGAAACAATTAACAGACGACGCCCGACGCAAAACTTTCACTGCAATTCAATAAATATTTTTTTTTTTGTTGTTGCTTAGATTATGCGCTCGCTCAGGCAGCAGCAGCGTCTGCAGCTGGGTATCCGCCAACACAAACACAGTTAACACTGGCTGGTACTCGATACTCGATACACACTGTACACTGCACACTTCGTAGGAGAGACCCGTTGGTTGGTAGAGAGAGAACCGCACCGCACGCGCGCTGAAAACGAACTGAAATGTGAAAGAGCTTAAAGCCACTGCCGATCTTCGGTTGCGACTTCAAAACTTGGCTTAAACTGCGCCAGTATGTGTGTGTGTGTGAGAGTGTTTTCTTGCAGTGTGTTTGTGTTGGCTGTTAGGCAACTTTGCTGCCCACACTCAACCCAGACGCTCTCTGCCCGCTCTGCTGCTGGTCCATTTTTGGCCTGGACCGCTCGTCGTCAGCAAAACCAGGCAATAATTTTTTTTTTCCTTCTTTTTTTTTGTTATAGCCAAGACGCCTTTGCAGAAGCAAAAAATAAAAAACTAAAACCTATACGATTTGTGGCTAGCTTTTGATATTTTGTTGCTTGTTGCTTGGGCTACCAAGTTAAGTTTTTTTTTTTTCCAGCTTGCTTTGACTTTTGATTGACGTAATTTTTGCGCTTGATATTCACTTGAATTTCTTGTATTTCCACATTTAACCGTTTTGGTGTCAGGCGCACATTACACGCCCACAAAACACCCACACCCACACATGCACATACAATACACTGACTAATTGTGGGCGTGTGCCAGCCTCTTTTTTGAGTGTGACTTAAACATTTTCTGTTTCAACAAGAGTTTTGTGAACTTTCGCAGTGGCGCGCGGCACGGAACTGCTCGAATCGTGTGGGAGTGAAACCCCCATATATATATATATATATATATAGTATAGGGTGTATAGCCATTGACTCATTCGATTTGCATGGCTGGCTTGACTGTCTTATGCTAATTAACCAGCTCAAACTTTGGTATTTAAGAGATTTTAGCCCCAACCGAAAACGAAAGACTTAGGCAACGAACTTCATGGAACTTTTGGCTGACCAAACAGCTGACCTTGCTGCAGTGGGGGGGCCTGCACTGTATCAGATCGGGGGTAGAGTAGCCCATTTAGAGGGTCCCTGGGTACCCCCTATCGACACGCCAATCTTTATTGCAATGAAGTAATTTCCGCATGTAATGGGACAAGCAGCAGCAGGGAGAATATCTCCCATCTTACGGTAACCCTTTTTCTCTTTTTTTTCGAGAACGCCCCGCCCCGTTTTGCACATTAATTTCTACGCCCCGCAATTATTTCATGCAGCAAATGAAGTATGAAGAAAACATTAACGCAAAACGTGTGCCACATACCAAAAAAGGAGCTTTAAAAACGAAACAAAAAATTAACAAGAATAATTAAAAATGCAAGCTTTGGGAATGAGAATGGCAATGGAAAACATAAAAAGAGAAACAAGAAAAGGATGTGGCATGCAGACCTCCTGGTAGAGTGGCCAAGCAGAGGGAGAGGCCAGCAGTTGCGGGCGTATTCGTTTTGGCCAAGAAACAAGAGAGAGAGAGAGGTAACAAACACTCAAAGTGCAGTTAAACTTTTATTTGAACAAAAATAAAAACCTACTGTAATTGGCTAACTGTTAATGGCTAACTAAGGCACGAAAGGCACTTAAAAATTGTTTAATTAACAAAATTTGTTCTTTATAAAAGTAAGTACAATTCAATTGAAAAGTAGCTAAAAAAATAAATGGGTAATTTTTAGTATTTAAATAAAAATTTATGGCTGCGAAAGTTGTACAAGTACAAGTTAAAAGCGTGCTTTTATTTAGTATTAAATGCTTTAAAATGATATTCAAAAATAAAAAGAACATAGTTTCCAGCTCCTTTTGAACACTTATATATACCGAGCCTCAACCTTTCTCCAACCCTCCCTATAAAGTATTTTCCAAAGCAAACTTCAAGTCATAGCTGTGTAACCCTCTCCCTGAGAGTGCATTCACAGCCATTCACAGCCAAACTGCAACAGCTGCCACTTTGGCAACAAGTGCGGCTAATTTCATGCAAGTTTGATGTCCGAACGGCCACAAGACTGAGAGAGAGAGAAAAACCCACACGCGTCGTCTACACTTGGCATATTTAACACATTTAATGAAAAATCAACAAAACATCAGTATTTATGAGTAGGGGCCAGGCGATTCGACTGAGACTTGGGACTTGCAGTTGGTCTAGGGACTGCCTCAGCTTCGAGGCGCCACATTGCCATCCGCTGGCACCGCTTGTTGTGGCTTTATTAAGTTGTGCTGTTGTTGTTGTGGTGGTGGCCGGTGCCCGGTGGACCTGCCCAAAGTTGTCTGTTTTTATTAATAAGTCATATTTTTATATGGTTCAACCAAGAAGGTAGCCCAGCCCCAAGAAACGGCAGCAGAGGCTCGATAATTTATGTTGTTTGCTCAGGCTCGGCCTACGAGGAGGATGACAAAAGTTGCAGCCGGACCAAGGGCAGCCAGCGGCAGCTAGCTAGCTATGTGGGCTGCTTATTCATAAGTCACTTACACACTCATTCATTCACTCACACACTCACTCGAAGGGGGCACTCATTCATTCATTCATTCATAAACAACAACCCAAGCAAAAGCTCTCAAAAGTCGAAGCTCATTTTGTGATTAATTAAATGCAAGTTTTGCTTCGGTTTTGATATACCCTCAAAGAGGGTATTATGACTAAGGCTAGATGTTTGCAAAAGGCTAAAAAGACAAAGGTGATGGGCAACCTTAATGCCTAAAGGTTTTTATTATATTTGAATCTAAAAACTCAATCAGAAATATCCTCAAGTGTAGCTTAAACTTCGACTTTAAATCCGATTTCTTTTCTTGAATTTTCACGGATTCATTATGATTTTTGCTGCTAAAAAAAGTGTGCCACTGCAACAGACAGAGAGACATGCAACAGGTTGCATGTGATGTAAGTGTTTATGGTTATTTACAACTTTTTTTTATGGCTTTATTAACATTTTATGTTTTTTCTTCTTATTATTTTTCGTAACTCTGTTTAGTGGGCGAAAGTTTGTTGCCCAAGTCTTTTGCCCGTGGGTTGATGGATGATGGATGATGCACTTTGCACCTGGCGAACCAGAAAGCCAACCAAACGTGGCCAATTGGCCTCCGGTTAAACCCCAAAAAAAACTATGTCAAAGTCCTACTAATTTCACGGGGTTCATAATCATTTTCTACTCTAGATTCGCGAAAAAACATTTGCAAAAAATTTAATTGCAGAGTGGAAAACATATACAGCGAAAAAAATTCGCGAAAAATAGTCAGAAATAGTCCAAGCATTACGCAATCATTTAAAACGTCTAATTTCAGTTTCAGTTTTCAGCACGAACCAAATTGCAGGGCGTCAACGAATTAAGCAAATAGCAAAATAGCCATAGAAAAAACGTTTGCTAATTTTTTGTTTTATTTTCCTTTTTTTTTGCCGGCACAGTTTTCACTCTTTTCAGCACTTTTTTCAGCTGTTCAAATGTTGTTTGAACATTGCACAAATATGAGACATAGTTCCGTGATCGGGGGGGATGGGGGGAACGTACACTTGAGAGACAAACGAGAATCGATTGTTCCGCTGGCAAAATATCGAGCGAAGTGCACACAATGCCGTGCGCCGGCAGACTGACTCTCTGGTTCGATCTCTCTCTGACTCTCTGACTCTTTCTCTGTGTGTGTGTGTTGCAGTTACGATCGTGCTGGCCAAGTTAACAGGCCTGGCCAACAGCTGACATACAGCTCTATGGCACTCTCTATGGCATGGCAAACCTTAGAAAAGGCAAAAACTAGTTTCGTTTAAGTGCGGCTGGATGGCATTTGAAAATCAGTTTGAACGTCGTATAACAGTTTCAGACTGAGCGAGAGCGCGAGAATGAGAGAGAGAGAGAGAGAGAGAGAGAAACCTGATAGAGAGAGCCAGAGACACTGAGCGACTGACTAATTTGTTATAGCCATTGTATTTGTCAAGTCAACTGATAAATTGAGTTGATATTGAAAATAAATTAATTATATCTTCGAAAAAAAAAAAAAAAAATGGAACAACATCGAGCGGATTTTCATTGGGATTAGGCAAGCAGTTGAAGTTTTGGAACCGAAACCCCGAAGCGGATCTTGTACTTGTGGATTTAAAAAATTATGATTTCAATTTTGATTACTCTGTCAAAATGAGGTCAGAATTCTATATAAATGCGTCATGGCAGAGTTTTTTTTGTGTATGCGAATTTATAAATATATTTATATAGCATTCAGCTGGCAACTTGTTTTTTCGAGCTGTACCTCAAAAGTTCTGCTTAATTCATAGTTATAAAATGGCCAATCAATATCACATAAATAATAATCATACAATACTGGTAATGCTTCTTGTAGATTCGTTATACAAATCGTTACCAGTTCGTCATGTGATTAATTTTGTTTTTCCTGTTTTTGTTCAAGAGAACATCATCAATTAGGGAATGGCTTTATTAATCAAGTCAATTCGTTATCAGACGACTGATATCAAACCGATGCGATGCCGAATGCCGTAGAAGTAGGCCAGTTGGGGGAATCTGCCAGTGGTGGAAAATTAATGATGGGGCACTTCATGCAGCAGCAGCAGGTGGCACTACAGACTACATTCAAGTATCTTTTTTCTTATTGGATTTGATTATTTCTTATTATGCCTTGAATGGGCTGGACTGGCTGTACGCATGAACACATGTAAGTAGATAAATCTTCAGCTCATTAAACAGGCTTCATTGATGTTCATTTCCTCAAAATTATACTCCATTGAATCCGCTTAATTATACTAGTTTTAAATGGGTGCTTGAAGAACACACACATCGTTGGTAGAAAGGAAGATATTTACCATTGAAAAGTAGGAATATAAATCTATCAAAATTGTTTCATTGTTAATATTTTAAATATTGTTTACTTTATTTTGCAGCTACCCAATAACCTTTCGTGCTTTTTGCGCACCTTTTATTATAATTTTACTAGCTTTAAAATGTTTTTTTTTTAACTCGTTCCGCTTGTCTCGGGTTTACACTTAACTTTTATTAGTTATGCAAAAATGTAACGAATTTTGTACGCTCAATTTGAGTCACGTTTTAAATTGTTGCCCACATACAGATCCTTTTTGGCGATATAAAAGACTTTGCTTGGGCTTTCAGTTTTTTGGGGCTTTTGGCCAAAGTCACGTTTCACCCATACACGCCTCACGTACGCATCAAGAGGGGGTGCAGTCACAGATGCAGAGGCAGTCACAGTCACAGTTGCAGAGGCAGTCACAGTCGCAGTGGCAGAGGCAGAGCCAGTCACAGTTGCACAGCCCGTTGCAGTGCCTGGTTTATGTTATTTTTTTGCTAATTTATTTATGTTTATGATTTTTACTCCATTTGTGGAAATGGGTAAATGTTTAAAGGGGCTCCCCCCAACCCCTTTTTGGTTTTGCATAAGTACTTTAAATAATTGCCCAGGCCAAGGCGCCCATATAGTATGCTCATATATGTGGCGGACTCCGCTCTCCCCCCCGCTTCATTTATGATTTATTTGACTGTACCCCGCTCTACACCCCCGTTTGAATTGCATAAGCCTTTTTGCCTGCCTGCCTGACTGTTGACTGTTTGACGGTGCTGCCAAAACGATGACGTTATGCGAGGCGCGTGCTAAGGCGGCTCAGCTCTGGGGCTCTGACCTAAAAACCTCCTCTACTACGGTAGTTCGACGCCAACGCTGGCAAACACTGTGCAACGCGACGCAAGGCGGCATTTGGCCTAAACAGAAAATGCAAAATGCAAAACTGAAAATGCAACCAAATGAAATCAACAATTAGGAAAGTAGACTGTTTGTATACACTGTACAAAAAGGAACTGGAGTACTAAATCTTTAGATATTCTCCATCATACCTTATCTTCCAGCTCTTTTGCCTCCATCAAACTCCTTTACAATCCCCAACTCCTGTTACTTTTCACTGGGGTATCAAAACTCTTCCCCCAGCAGACAACCCTCATTGGGTTAGTGTATATTCTGAATGCCGAGAGCATTGAGCGTAAACAAGTTGGCCTGACAGTGCAGTTAGACATTAGATGGCTAAGTGATGAGCCTGTTGAGCGCGTTGCTTGCCAGCTTTTGCAAATTACCTGGGATCGCCTATGTGTGGATCCATTCGACTGCGACTCTGGCCCGAAAAAAGCGCCGCCAGCCGAGTACCGTTGGTTGCCACACCAACCTACATAGCGCCGTTGCAAAGCGGCAAATGCCACACGATGCACGAGTGCGAGGAATGTCATACATAGAGGCTCTAACCAGGGAGACGACACGGCTATCTCGTACACCTAATTGAAAAATGCGTAGGTTAATCCCACCAGGTCCAGAACCATAGCCAGAGAGGAGTGTAGTGGAGTGCTTGGACTCGCAGAGAGAGAGAGGGTCAGCTCCGGCCAATGCACGGATGCAGAACTTTGCATTTTCCACAACAGATTTTCCCCACTGGCAACTGGCACTGCCACTGGCACGCATCTTTCGAGACAGGCCCAGCCGGATCGGGCTAGGGCAGCACAAAGAAAAACCTGTTTTTCTCTGTGTTTGTTTGTCCATTTTCCTGCCACATTTTCCCCTACCCTTCCACTACCCCCTTTTGCATTTGTTGTTTGCGCTCATTTTCGTTACGTACGGAAAGGAAAAGGCATTGAAAGAACCAAACAAGAAGTATCTATGAGCTCGCGCAGTAGTTGTATCTTTTGGCCATTAGGAAGAGTCCAAGAAAACACAGCAACACACACACAAACACACACACACGCATGGAATGCTAGCGGTTATGGAAATTCCTTTGAAGATACTTGCTTACACGCACACACACACACAGGGACACACAAACAAAGGATGTGAGGAAGCAAGAAGTCAGGCAAAGGCAGTGGCAGAGACAGAGGCAGCGGCAGCGGCAGCAACGGCATGGCAGGGACAGGCATTCAGGCAGACAGGGATAGAAAAACAAAGAACAACAACTACTATCCAAGTGTTGTTGCTTTTGGCACTTGGAAGGCAATGAAAATTGGCCGTTTTCCTGCCATAGATACAACACTTGCCCCCATGGAGGTATCATCAACCTTCTCATCATTATCATCATCATCATCATCATCATCATGATCATCTACAACCCGATCGTAATGATGTTTGTCTGGTAGCAACTTAAGGCATGACACTGCCGGATTTTTCTTTTTAGGGTATCACCATGGTCACTTCTATCTGCTTCTCTCTTCTGTTCTGTTCCTTTTTGTTATGTTCTGTGCATGCCAATAGAAATTCGGTTCGAATTTGTATCTTATTTCCTTTATTCTGTGGAAAAACGCCTAATCAGCATTTTATTGTTGTAGTAGCTACTGGTGGGAGGGGGGGATGAGAGTCCCACACTCTCATCGAGAGTGAGAAAAGTAGCGTGACTCGGGATGGAAATGCTTACATAATTAGAATATAAATGGCCATTTTGTTGTGGTATCTTGAGCTCATCATGCACGCTTTATGACTATGTAGATCATGTAATTGATGGTTAAACTTGGTCTTAAAGTAGTAGCAGTGCATTTCCTTATTGCCGAAACGCAGTCAAAAACGACAAGTTTGGGAAGTGTTTTTTTTTTGAAGAGGTGTGAGATTTAACAGGAAGAACTTTGATTGCTGTAATATAAGGGTTCTAAACGGAAGATGTAGGCTTGTAGACAGCTTTAATTGAGAGATTAAGGCAAAGATGCGATTGTTTTAAGGGAAAGATTCACTTCATTCTTTTTAGCATACAATTTCCCTCTGAGCTGCTTACCTTTAATAACTGCATTGCCCAGAGTCATCGTCGTCGCTGTAACCGCTCATAGAACAGTTAGAGAACAAAAGACTTAGGCAACAAACTTGAATAAATTTACAGGCGACTGCACAATAATCAGAGGGAGACAGAGAAACAGATGGAGAGAGACAGAGATAGAGATACAGAAAGAGAGAGAAACAAATGGAGGTACTGGGACTGAGTCTGTGTGTGCAGCATTCTTGGCTCTTTACCAATTAATCAAACGGCTAAAGAAACGGTAAACGAAATTATGTAACTAATGCAACAACTACGCCCTGGCACCGCCCACCCCTCCTCACCCCTTGAAGAACAACAAGCCTATCGTCAGCGAAGCGTTTGACGCCACTAAACTGTACAACATTTCCAACACTTGGCTCGAGGGCAGGCAGAGCACCGGCTTTCGGGTTCTTTTGGGCTGGGCTGCGGGGGAAGAATCTGGGAGTAAGAAGAAACTGGTAGAAGGTAACTGAGGGGTATGCTCGTAACTGATATGCATGCGCAGAGCGTGTAAATAATTAGACGAGAGAACTGGCCCAAAGACAAAGGCCGAACCATGATTAAGAAGTTCCTCATGCAAAGCAGGGCCCCCCGGGGTATGCGCCTCGAATATGAGGGAAGAGTACTAGTAGAACATATGAGATTACTTATCGCTATGACTATGACTATATGCTGGGGGATAACGATGGGTATTCAGCATTCCAGCTGCGATTAGAATGCCTTTGCCTTGCCTAGCGAAGTTGTCTTGCCTTTCATTCCTGTGGCAAAAAACAAAAAGGAATTTAACTGAAGCATAACTTAAGCGAACGGCGGCAAAAGTTAATTTTTATGGTTATAACATTCATTTGCCCGTAATTATGAGCACTGACTGAATGACTGAATGAAGCAGAAGAACTGCCTGCCACACAGAACCGAACCACAAGAACGGCGTAGAAAAGGCGTAGAAAAGCTCATTTTGTAATTAGACAGGGACCAGGGGGCTGCCACAAGCAGCTGCTGCGACGATTGCTACTACACTTCACTCCCCTCTTTCTCTCTCTTTAAGTCTCTAGCTCTAAGACGGGCCAATGAACTGCTCTGTCCAACGAACTTGATTTGGTCTACGGGTTCCGGGATTCCTTTTGCTCGCTGCTGCTCTGCCTTTGCTTATGCAAATGGACCCCGCAAAGAAAGGTCAACTGTGGCACACACACAGAGTCTGTTTCAGAGACAGTTTCGTACAAAAAGAAAAAACAGCGGCAACAATTACAAAATATGCGTTAAAAATGCAGAGGCTGCGCGAATCGAACACGACCCGCAACGAGCAGTAAAGAAAGAAGAAGGCAACAACAAAAAGAAATACTGAAATAATATGGCCACAAATCGTGATAAGCAATGCCGGGTCCAGAAACTTATTGGCAAACATTGGCCAACAACAAACATAGCAACAAAAGTAAGGCAAGAAGGGGTAGGGTTGGGCTTTTGAAGACCAAAAAAATACTCTAAAAAATTATTAAAAAATTTGAAAAATATTTTAAAATATTATTCATCAATTTAGTTGGAAGATATATAGTGCAGAAATACGATATCTTGTCGAATACAGTTAAAGGTTAATGGATTATGGTCTGCTCTATACAGCTGATGGACAGCAAACCCCAATGGAAATCCTTATCTACATGGCATGGCCAAACAGCTGCTCACAGTCGTAATACTTTCTGCTAGAGTATCAGGCAAAAAAAAACAGGCTTGGCCTCCCCAGCAGCAGCAGCAACAGCAACAACAACCACAACAATCAAATGGCCAGGACAGCGACTGCAACAGCGGCAGCATTTTGTGAACCACTCTATTTATCAGATACAGAGGGGGAGTGGATTGGCAATGGGTTGGAGTGCTGGGGGGAGCGTGGACTGCTGGCTGGTTGGCCTGGCCAACTAGTTGGCTCAATTGCTATGGCCAGTGTACATATTATTGAGCGATTTTTAGTGCCGCAGCCACGCCGCTCTCTGGGCTCATATTTTTTTTTGATGGCGCGCTGAAAGTCAACTCGAGAAATCTCCACTACTATAGTACATGTGTGTTAGTAGTAAAAGTTGTTGCAGCTCAGCTGGGGCAGAAACTGAGGCAGATACTGCGACTGTGGCAGAGATCAGAGGAGTGAACGACCATCAAGGTAAGAGACTGCAGCAAACAATGGCCAAAAGCCGCACGTCGTCGGCGTCGTGCCCAGCTCCAGGTGAATGTGCGGCTAAACCCCATTCTCCCCACAAAACCCACTCCCTGGTTGGAACCCCGCCCGGTCTTGGGGTGTGTAGCTCCAGTCTGCCCGCAGAATTGTAACGCGTTTTGGTTTTAGTTATTGTTGTTGTTGTTGCTGTTGTTTTTGTTCGTATTTGTTGAACCCCGGCATACAGAGCACAGCGGCACTCGCCACTCGTCGGCACTACGGCACTGGTCTTATTGTTTTTTGCTTATTTGTTTCTACGTATTAATAACATGTTGGCCGCAATCGCTGCCTGTTTTAAAAATATGCATACCCACAAGAGGATGGCTGTTGGCTGGAGGTACTGGGTCTAGGGTTTTTTGTTGGGCAAATTATGAAAGGATTTCCAACACAGAGATCTCGCAGAGGGCACGGCGGCGTGCGTGTAACCGCCCTGACTAGCGTTCGTCTGTCTACTAATAATAGTAATACACGTCCAATAATAAGTTTTAATCATCATGATAATGGTGTGCTTATGGTAAGTTCCTCGCTGCCCAGTATTTCGGTCCCAGGCCACTGAGAAGTGAGCTGCTCTCAGCTGATGTCTCCATAAAAATCGATCTACCCGTTCTAGACGATTTTTATACATTTTTTACGGCAAAGCCAAAGCCAGAGTCAGAGCCAAAGCCACAGCCACAGAGCCTTTAAGCCAAAGCTGTTGACGTGGGCGTCATATTTGGACTTGAAGTTGGCTTTTTAGCCATGTTGTTAGCCAGAGAACTGTTGCATTGGCATCTGCTAGAAAAATCTATAAACTCTCGAACATATTTTTATGGCTAAAAGCAATCTTGATATTAATAAACAGGAAATTCCCATTAAGATGCCAGAATGTTCCGACTTCTTCCAAGAATCGCCTTCGATTAGGATTTTTATTGAACTCATTAGGAAAATTCCTTTTGCAAATTAAACTGAATTTGAGATGGTATCAGTGATCCCCATTGAACAGCTCTCTTTAAGTTCTTTATGGTTTTAAGCTCTTAATACCCTTGTCGAAGGTTTTTCTCCTTTTCTCGTTTTCGGACTTTCTAGAAAGTTGTTTGCCCGAGACACTGCCAGAATATATTAACGTCTTCTTTTTCTTTTCTTTTTATGAACTTATGAAATTTCCATAAGTTTCCAATACGCTGTATGAATCACGAATCTTCTTTTTGGTGAATGTCTTTTAATATGGATATTCCTTTCAATTGGGAGTTTATATTTAATGTATATTTATACTTTGATTCTGCTTAAAGTTTGTGCAAAAATACTGAAAGAATACTTGACTCTAATTTAAACATAAACTCCGATATGGCCATATGAATCATCAATATTTGAGTGTCTTTTTTTCTATAAATTTATTCAACCAAAATGGTAAGCTTTTTATATGGATTATAATAGAACTTATTTGGTGTTGCGTACATCATTAATTTAATTTCACAATTAACTTTTGACAGCAAACAAGGCAAACTTATTCCATCAAATATGGAGACTAAAAAATGTCTAACAACTTAATGCAGTATTTTTAAGTGTTAATAAATGTTAAAATTAAAATTATTTATTGTCTAATCTAGAAGTTTCTAACCATTCCCAAATCTCTATACTTTTTTATACATTTCCAACAGCTGAGAGAACATTTCCTACAGCTGAGATTCAATCCGCTTTATATAGGCCATAATATATGTCATTTACAGTTACAATTTAGCTTGTCGAGTGGGTGTATATAATCAATTCTATATAGTATATATACAACCAGTATTGCGACAAATGTTCGCAATTAAAACGGTTCGCCAAATGAAGGCTTTGTTCCGTTCGAAATTGAATATCAAATGTCAGAACAAGAGCGTTAACTTTGCCAAATGCCAAAACTGGTTTTTGTTTTGCCCAAAAAAAACACAAAAAGCCACACACATTTGCATGCAACAAATAAATGAAATCAATGCATAAACACATACTTACTGCATACATATATACCTATACATACACATATAGTATAGCAAGAGGTAGCTACCAGATACAGACCCCCCAAAGTGGTTTGCCTTGGTTAGTTAGATGGCTCGAGAGAGTGCACACAGCAGAGTTCGCTTGGACATTAGAAACCCGTACTGAAAGACAGCTGATCAGCGCTGGCTGCTGACGCATCTGCTTGGGCCCAGTTCCATTAAAGTGAACAACAGGTTAAGAGTGGGTTTTTTTTTTTGTTTCTGTGTGCGGATGAAGTTCAAGTGGGGTTCTATAACTACATTAATAACTATTGGTGACCTTAATTACGGCCACATAGCCATAGCCCTCCCTCCACTGAAACGAAGTTCGAGGCTGAGATAAGCAGCAACAAAAACAACAAGTCAAAGTCAAAGCCAACAAACTTGCTGAAATAAGTTTTTTCTCTGTCTCTCTAGCACGAAGGCAGCATTAAAGTTTATGACAATTTAATTAGTTTAATCGATGCGATGAGATGAGGAGCCAGTGGTGGATCCAAGCTACCTGCTTGGATATTTATGGAAAGCATAAAACTTAAGTGTTGCATAAGTTGGAAGCCAACAACGGTTGGGATCGGTTGAGACTGGGTACTGGTTACTGGGAATACTGGGGGTCTTTAAGCTGCTTTAATAGTTTGCTTTGGCTGACCGATGATTAATGCTTATTGCCCATTGCCCTTTTCAGCATTCTTGGCTATCTCCATACATACATGTATACACTCGCACACATAACTGTAAATCGTTAAAGTTATTAAACGCAATTACTGTCAATAGTATTGGATATTTTTTTTTTCTACTGGTCGTAATGAATTGCACGAATTTCGCTGTTTGAGGCCAAGAACCATCACCAAGAACACAAAATGCGAAAGTTCAAAGACACCCAAGAAAGAAAGACTACAGGGACAGGTATCATTCATTTGCCATTAACAAAATATATTTACTTTACTTTACGCGTTTTTTATACCCGTACTGAAGAGTAATAGGGTATATTGTATTTGTGGTAAAAGTGGATGTGTGTAACACACAGAAGGAGGCGTTTCCGACCCTATAAAGTATATATATTCTTGATCAGCATGAATAGCCGAGTCGATATAGCCCTGTCTGTCCGTCCGTCTGTCCGTCTGTCCGTCCGTCCGTCCGTCCGTCCGTCCGTCTTGTTTGTCTCCCATTGCTCGAAGGCTATAAGAGCTAGAGCAACCAAACTTCTTATCCAGACTGATGTGATATCTCACTCCTAGAAAAGTGTTTCAAAATTTCGCCCCGCCCACTTGCGCCCCCACAAAGGGCGCACATCTGTGGCGTCCACAATTTTGAAGATAGCAAAAAAAAAAAAATGCAGAATCATAGAGACAGCCTATATCTATCAGAACCCCAAATCTGAATCGGATCGGATCATTAATATAGCCACAATAGAGGCAAATGTACGAAAAAAACTTCGCTCCCTCTCTTTCGCACTCACACAAAATCGAGTCGATTTGGTTTTTCGTAAAAATGAACGCCTGGATCTCAGAGACTATAAGAGCTAGAGCAACCAAACTTTTGGCCAAGACTCCTGTGATACCAAACCTGAACAAGTGTATTTTAAAATTTCGCCCCGCCCCCATCCGCCCCCCAAAAGACGAAAATCCACAATTTTGAAGATAGAAAAAACAAAAATGCCGTATCGTAGAAAATGACCATATCTACCAGATTCCCGAATTTGGTCCAGATCGGATCATTATTATAGCCACAATGATGAAATGAATTTTCAGCAGCAATCCCCACCTCCTCTTGCGGCGTAAGTCAATTATTGGGGTTGATTGTTGGTGCAGCTTCTCTCACACGCACACTCACGCTCAAACATGCTGCCTCGTGCAGTGTACGTGTGTTGTTGTGAGAACTGATGTAGATGATGTAGATGTAGATGTCGATGACAGATGTAGCAAAAAATGTAAAATGTAAAAATGATAAAACATTTTAAAATTCCACATAAATCACATGTGTGCTGACTGAGTACGGGTATAAAAGTAGAGTCGCGTTCGAAGCGACTCCGTACGTTCTTTTCTCGTTTCGTTTTGTTTTCGATCGGTAAGCTCTTAATAGGATTTTATATTTTACATATGTTTCGTTGCCGCCCCACTACATACGTATGTACACTACGTGCCTCGAAAACGTGAATGGGTTCGATCTGACGGACGGGTGTGGAATAAATTTTTGATGATCTCATGATGTCGCATCGACTACACCAGAGCGAAAACACTTAAGGTGACATAAAAATGCTTGTGGGAAAACAGACCACAAGCTGGCCAGAGCAATTAAATGGCAGACCCAAAGATCTTTGCTCTCGAAAAATAAAGGTAATCGCATCGTTAAAATTTAAGACGGGCTGCGACAAAGTTTTAATGTTAGGGTAGTCCAGAACCCTTAGTATAGTTAAGGTCTAGGGACATTAAAAAATTTACTACAAACGCAAGTAAGTCGACGGCAGTTTTATGGGCCTGGGGGATTTTGTTCTAGTCTGACATTAAAGGCATCTAAATATCATTCAGATATGCGAGTTGGTAGTTGGATAATGCTTGAAGACGACTTTCTTTATTGCTTACAAAATTGTGTCTTAAATACATAAATTAATTGCATTTAGGGGCTTGGGCACTTGGCCAAATGATTGCATCACTTGTTGGGACAAAACCATTTCACAAATTCATGAAATACCAGCCACAGACTCCAAGTCTTTGGCTTGGACTTCCTTTGGGGCATATTTTTACAAGCGACAAGTTACCAAAAATAGTCAATTAGCAAATGATTCAGTTCGAGTTTTATTTTGATTATTTATTGACAGTCTGCTGTTATGTGCTTAAGAAAACAGAAAACTCTCGAAAGAGAGATAGAGAGAGAGAGAGAAAGAAGCTGAAGGCAGTTTCGAAAAGAGCCCAGCCCAAAGCCCCAGTTGTGTGGTGCAGTGCAAGAGCCCGGGTTCGGACCGGGCCATAAATTCCAACAGCTTTCACTTGACTTGTCGCCATGTAAAGATACACGATTTATATGTAGTATTATTGTTGTTGTATTATTTTGTGTGATATGTTTAAGTATTTATTTATTTATTTAGTTGTATGTATGTACTTGTGTGCATCGTGTATTTTTAGTGCTGTAAGTTTGCTTGAAGTCAGCTGATTTGCCACACTTTGGTTTTGAGCACGTCAAGTTCGTGCCTTAAGTCTTTCGTTTCGTTTCGCTTGCCTGGTGGCCCGTTGCCACGGATCTCTGTATAGGCCTTTATAGCCCTGCAGCCAACGACTGCTGCCCCGTTGCCACACATCTGGATACCAATACCTGCTGCTGCTGCTGGGGCGTATGGTAATAATCATTTTGCACAGGGGGCAAACCGCTCGCCTCTGCTGAAGCTCTGTTGGCGGCATGCAACTTTGTAGGTAAATTGCGCTTAATGATTATGTTCAACGGACTCTACAATACATATGTATATGTATATATACAAAGTAGATGCGTATGAAGGTGTTGGAATTGATGTCTCTTTCGGTCTCTCTTCGATTCTGCGTCTCGGAGGTCTCGAAGCAGGCGTACCTCATCAGGAGGCATGGGTTTAATTCAATTAGTTGGCCCACTGCTGCAATTTATTTTTATAAATAATAAAATTACTTAATATTAGGTCGGACCTGCCCTCTGCTGCTGCTGTTTGCTGCTTGTGTCGTGCCCAGCCCCGATAAATATTGAGTGTTTTTTATTATTATTTATACTTATTTTCATACTGATTTAAATTCAAGGCTGTGGTCATTCAGGCAGCACGGCAAACATTTGTTTGCAATTCTCTGCCACGCTGTTGTGCGATTACTCAGCTGAGTAAAATATTTGCCAAAAAATAAAACTAAAAAGAAACGTGTCCGCATAGTTGAAAGACCAGACGGCCAGATAACTCTCTGCGATAGCAAATTATGCAAAAAGATAAGTAAGAAAACAACAGATTTGAATGCTGTCAAATAAAGTTTCAGGCAAACAACAAAACACGCCTTGGAATTATTTCAATAATAAACAAAAGCCCAGCTATAAAGGAAATAAATTAAAATATATAAATATATATATTTTATGTATAGGGAAACAAACTTGACCCAGGGATTATTATTCATACACTCAACACTAAAAATAATTGTCTAGACAAAAAAAAAAATTGATAATTAATACTGGTGGAAAAAGGCGAATAAGTACAAATTTATTTCTCATTTGCCGCCCCCTCAAATATTTTGCAGTTTAGCTGTTTGACCTTCGAGGGGCGGTAGACATTACCGTCGCACATCAATGAGCAGCAAAAGCAAAAACCTTTACATATATGTATGAAAGATATCGTATATATATCTTGGAGCAACTGTCTAACAATTGATTGACTTTGGCTCTGCTGATGAGCAGATAAATGTACTCGTAACGAACACATATATAGTAGTATGAATATATCTTGATTGAAATTAAACGCTTCACTAATTATACATAAATGTGTTTAGTAATCAATGAGATCAGATTCTTTTGGGAGATTGTTTTGCGCGGAATGAAGGGAGTGACTAGATTTTTGCTATAAAGGTATTCTAGCAGACGAAAACTTAAAGAAATCTCAGAAAAATCAGAATCAAAGTAGCCGAAACTAATAACCAATAATTACATTAGAAAAACTATAAAAATGGAAATAATTATATACAAAAATCATTAATAGCCAATTGAGGTATAGAATTTTAAGGCAAAGGAAGAGCCCAACTTAAAATTTCTGTACTTTTCTGTCCATAAAAAAAAGTACCTTAGGTAACCTTATTTCTATAGAATTTTTAAAATAAGCAGCACCACCTTATTACCTATTATATCACAAATTGTTTAACCAAAATCATTTGCTAGATAGAAACCACAATAGCACACAAACAAAAAAAAATTGACCACAAAACTTATAAAAAATAAATTAAGTGAAATGAAAAGCAATAAATAAATTATGGCCAATCAAAGTACATTTGAAACTTGTTTGGTTTGTGGTTTAGGCCAAAATATTACACACAATTAATGTGGTATTTATGAGACTTACCAATAATTTGTCGTTACTCATTTCTCCGCAAAACAAAATATTGTTGCCCGCTTTGGGATGGAGATGGAGATTTTGCTGGTTTTCCTTATATTATAGTATTCTTTATTATTCTGTTGTTGTGTATCTTTTGCTCACTGCACTGTAATTGATTATATATTTGTGGTGGTGCTTCAGAGAGACTCACTTCACTTGGTAAAAAACACACACTTAAATCACAAGTAGGAGTACTTCTTCTTCTCTCTCTGGTTTAGAGATCTGCGAAAAGGATGGATGGGATGGATGGTCAGTCGTGGAACTGGAGCTGTGTGGGATGTGTGGTTATGCAACGCCAACGCGCACAAAAATCAATTGCTCTCAATTGGAGTGGCCATAAATAAGCAACGGAGAGAACATATATCATGCAGATACAAAAAGCAAACTCAGATACAAATTGCGAATGGCCGACCCATTGCCGATCATTTGTTGTGTTGGCGTTTAATTTGCCAATTGTGATGAGTTATAGCGAACTGCACTGCACTGCACCGATTCGTACTGACTTGATCTGTTTGTATAGACAATTCGATTCAGCAACATGAACTACATCCAGCAGCAGCAGCAGTCTCAGCCTCAGCAGCAGTTTCATTAAGCGCTAAATTTAGACAGCCCCCAGAGTCCATAGAGCCCTCGAACCGGATATGGCTTAATGCAGAGAGAAGAACCGATATCCAAGACCCTAGATCTGGCAGCAGCAGCAGCAACAGCAACGTTCCACCAGCATTCAAACAGCGTTCAACTTTATTTAAACACAATTATTTGCTGGGGCCAGGCCCAGAGCTGCTGTGGAGTCGTCTCCCTGGCTGCTGCTGCTGTTCACTTACACATAAATTTGCATGTGCAACAAATTTGCTGCAGCTACGTTTTGGATGTTGCTGCCACCGCTGCTGCTGTTGTTGCTGCTGTTGATGCTGCCGTTGCCTTTGCCGTTGATGTTGTAATTTAGTTAATTTTGCCTATTCCAAGGTGGCAGGGAACCCAAAGAACAACCCATGTCAGAGACCCAGTCCCCTAGACCCCAGACCAGACACAGACTCACAGCCTCACAGCCTGGGCTCGTGCCTCGTCTTTCTGGCTCGCGTTTTTTGTTCTCTTTTCTTTTCTTTTCTTTTTTTTTGTTGTTGCCTTTATAGAGTTGTTGGCTTTTGATTGCGTTGGCGTTGCTTTTGCCGTTGTCCCTGGATATTGTTCGTTCGTTTTGCATGTTCTCTTGCTGTTGCACTTTTTCTGTTTTATTGCCGACAATTTGGCTAATTGTACGATATATAGTAGGTAGCGACAAAATATTGTCGTTCATGATTTCAGCCGATGTTTATTGCATTATATGGCATTTGGCATACATAATTTGGCATTATGCTATCTGAGAACCACTGAATTATGTGTTTCCAAAAATACTTTTATGCGCAATTTAGATAGTCACATTGTTGTCAAATTATGTTGCTGCTGTTTTATTGTTTTGAGTTTGAACCAATAATTCACAAAAAAATGTATTAAACATTTTTAAATTTGTTTTTTGTACTTCGAAATTATACAATTTTATCCAGAAATATTATTTAAGGAAAATTCAAATAATTATATAACATCTTTCAATTTTGAAATTTAGATTTTCTTTTATTAATGAATCTTTAAAATTTTAAATTATTAAACTCATTGATAATTTAATATATTATATTATCAAATATATTAGTTTTTTTGCGCAAACTCTTTTAGTTATTGAAAAATTTTTTTTTAATATACAAAAATTTTTAAAATCCGTTTTAAATGTTTTTTTCATTTGTTTTTTATTTCTCAGAATATTGTTTTTTAACCATTTTATTCTCTCAATTCTATTTATTTAAACAATTTTTTTTTTTATTTCAATAGTTGCTAAAATTGATTTGAAAATAAAATTGAAAAGTTAATTTAATATTTGAGTTCACATAAAAATGATAAATTGACTCAAAATATTGTTTATTTAAAATAATTATCTTTTATTGCGTTAATTGAAAATTTGTTTAGTAATTATTCAAAAGTCAAAAAATTTTCAATGGGTTCAAAGGAATTTGTTCGGAATTTTTTCAAAGTTGTGAAAAGTGTTTAAACATTTTTCATTCACACTTCAACGCTGCAAGTTTCCAGGTTCCCCACAATCGTTTATTATTATGAATTTTGTATAATATTTGCAATTAAAATTAATGATTGTAATTAAAAAAAACGTGAACTAAAGCGCGCACACAAGAAACCAATTTGAGACGAGACGCGATTTTCTTTGAAAATTTTTCCTTTTTATTCGCAACGATGCGCGCAGACGACTTGGCTGGCTATTAGGCACGACTCGGAATGCGGCAAGTTGTCCAGGCACTGCCCTAACAAACCCCCAAAGTGGCAGCACGTAAGCCAACCAGCCAACTGACGTAAGCCCGATCCGCGTCGGTCAACGAACGAGAACAACGTAACGCCGAACGATCGATGGCGGTGAGACGAGGTGCGAGGGTACGAGAGACCCACTCTCAACTTACAGATCCACAAAAAGATCCACTTCACACGTTGAAGTTCGCAGCAAGACTGAGGTCGCGCGCGTCTCAGAGCCGCGATTATAAGCCACAAGCAAAGCGTCTTGGCCAAATCTCAAAACCGGCAAAAGAAACCCAACCTCACCACACTTGAACTTGACCAAATGCACATATTGCAGAGGAGGCCGTCTCAGCAGCACGTGAGCAGCTCCAAAGAGCGAATGAGCGCCCAGATTGAGAGAGCCCCACACAGAGAGGAAGAGAGCGAGCGAGAGCTTCATGGAAAAGATATCTGGCTGAAAAAGTCTTCTGGAGAGAGAGAGAGATCGCATGGAAAGAGAGACTGCCGCTCGCAAGTAAACAAACCATTTCCAGTGTCAGAAATTGACAGCTGGAAATGTGCTCAGCGGCGAACAAGTTTTCTCTCTCTTGCCGCAGAATCACGTGGCCGGCTTCGGTTTGTTTTGGTTTTACGGCCTTTGACGTCATTGTTTTGACAATTCCAAATTGGCAAACAGAGAGCGGGAGAGCAAGAGCGCTCTCTTGTGGTGAATTGGCCCCACACTCTCTCTTGGCCAAAACGAATGACTTAGACAACGAACTTGACTCGTGTGCGCTGACGCAACAAAAAAACATAAAAAGAAGGCACAAAAAACTAACAAAAAAATGCGAAAAAAACCACCATGAAATGTACGAAAAGAAAAGAAAAAAAAATCATATTGAATTTCATTTTAAGCCGCTGGGCGTGCAAAACTTTGTTCTTACGCTAAGCCGCACATTTGTCTGGCTTTGAAATCAGCTTAAAATCAACGCCTACGTGGGTGTCCCCTCCATCGCAAGTGATGCCGACATCTCTATGGAGGGAGGCAGTCCCCAACATAAATAACCATCTGCTTATTGATTGTCTTAGAGTTTTGGCATTCAATTTCAAGTTCGTGGTATGGAACAATCGATGGCATGACATCACACCTGATGGATCGATCATTCGGAAATTGCATTAGAAGTTGCAGAATTTAGGAACAAGAAAATGCAGTGAGTCAAGTTTTTGTGGTTTCTAGAGAATATAAATCTGTAAATATGACTCAAGTTGGGGTTTAATTTAATGGAAAAGTTTTAAATGACACTTGAATGCCATCAAAAATTGCCAAGTACTTGAATGTAAATGTGAATTGTTTGGAAAGTTTTATTTGTCATTGAGTTATTAGTTCTACAAATTAATAATAACTATTATTAACTATTAATAATAACTATTTTGAGACGATGTAAAGTTTGTTTAGCTGAAAATAGTTAGTGTTTTTAGAGGGGCAAAAAAAGGAGGGTTAGCAATGAATGGTGTCCAAGGTACCTTTCCTCAGTTGGAATTTATGGCACATATATAATTAAACTACAGTTGTATTTACAATTTATTGGCAACATTTTACAATTTAATACTAAACTGAAAATAAAAAGAGCACCCTCATCATTAATTGTCCCAAACAAATCATATGTCCGATAATCATCGAAACAATCGGAAAACGGCAATTTAAAATATAACCGAAGAGCACTTAAAACTAAAAATAATCATCTGAACTGTAGCAGAAATGTTGCCCAAAAACTTTGGCTACTGATTTGCCCAAGTGATCTACGAGTGCTGCCAGAACCAACGCAATCTTCTTCCGTTTGTACGTATACATATGTAGCTATAGTTTGAGTATCTTTTTTTAGCAACTAACAATGTGAAGTCAGCGACTGATGGCAACTGATGGATGGGGCCTGGGCGTTCGGACAAGGTGTTCATCATAGTCAGAGCTTTCGCAAAATCGTGCCTCTGTTGACCTGGTTGCATAACTGCCAGACCATTTCCTACACCTCCACGTAGTCCGCGTAGGTTGTGGCAATTAGTCAAATGCATTCGGCAAACACAAGCAAACAGAAAACCACAAACAGTAGCCACAACAGGCACAGCCAGCAGCACTTGACTCTCATTTGCGCCTGCTGAATGGCTTTGTGTCTAATTGAATTAGCGCCATTTGGAAATACATACAAACACACATATGTATTTGCCAACCCCTTTTTTATGTGCATTTAATTGTGGATTTGGCATTGAAGATGGTCAGAGAGGAATTCTCTTAGGGTTCGTGGCCCTAAAAACTTGTTCCACACTTTACGGCTGGAGTGTCGGGGCGCTGCTTATGGGCTTTAGCACTATTTTTATTAGCACAGACAATGTAACTAATTTCCCCTGGTTGGATGGGCGAGGATGGGGGAATTACTATAGTATATTTTATGGCCAGGAATGGAGTTGATGCTCCTCGTCTGTGCAGAATGATATGATGATGGTGCGGGCTGCGTTGACAAGCGACTGGCGGTGTGAAGTGGCTGTGGAGGAACCTGGGCCAGAAGATGTCAGTTTCAATTTGAATGCTCAACTTAATCCGCGCGTCATTCAGATCTAGACGAAGAGCCATCTGTGTGTAGAGCTGTGTTCCCATGCCACAAGAGTTGATGCCCCGGCACCTAGGCAATTTGCGAGGCGGCGGCGGCTCCGCATCAAAAGCAGACCCTGCCATGTCCCAAGTCAAGTGCCAGACTCTCGGGGCCAGAGAGTATATTCAAAATTAATTTCAACCAGAGCTAAAAAAATTTTTTTTAATTATGGGTTTGCAGTTACATTGAGATTGAGATCCCCCATGCCACCAGGGGTTTCTAGACCCCAGAGAGTGAGTGTTGTGGAGGTCTCTGCTCTCGCTGGACTGTGTGTTCGCTGTGGTCTAGGAGGGGTGCTGCTGCTGGTACTCTTGCTGTGGTGGCAATTCACGCACAACTGTTCCAAAAGGATCCATTTGGGCGGCTTAATTGAATTCCAGGTAAGAGACCCTGTGGTCCCTGTGGCATTGAAAATGGCAAATTGATTTGTTTTACAGCGGCGTGGATAACGTGTTTGTTTTTACAGTTAAAATTGAAAAATGAAACTGTTGCATGTTCGTTGCCAATTAAAGATGAATCTTCCATGGTCTCCCTGCTCTGCCTCCCCCCCTACCCGAAAAGGTAGCAGCATAAGTAGCTTTAATGAAGGGTTTGTCTGGGGCTAATCTGCCGCAAGGGTTTTTCTCATACGACCAGTACTGCCTCACTGGCCGAAACAAACAAAGAGACAGACAGCTTGAATGGATGCTCCAATCCAGCACAGCACAAGGTACAGTTGTGCTCAGTCAGTCAGTGAGACATTCAGTCAGGTGAATTGTCTGTCGTATGGTTAACGGTAGCTCTGCGAAATGATTGATTGAACACCCACCAGAGACAGCCAATTAAGCCATTGACATACTTTTTTGCACTGCGCTCTCTCTCTCCGCGCGAAACGGACAGATCAATCCCCGAGTGCAGTCTCAACCAATTACGATGACTCCCAGCTATTCAGAATCGTTCACACATAACTGCAAATTCATGACCGAATATTAGATGAGAAGCAGAACTCATAGATCTGCAGATCCTCGGGCTGCTGCAGAAGAAACCAGTTGCTGATCCGCTGCTCATCGGTCATTTGACTGCTCAAGTGTCGTCTTAGTTTTGGACGACTGCCAACGAGAGGCACAACGATCCGAAAGCCATTAAATACAAGTATATGAAGGCAGGAGGAGAGGCAAAGAGGCACTGTGCACTGGGTGGAGCTGAAGCCGCACCCAATTCCCCGATCCTGATTAGCGCCAGGCAGACGACTCTGAGACGCCACAGATGACAGCCTTGTGGCCTGCGACTCCCTGCCTGCCCCCTTGGATAGAAGTTCCTGCACGTGTGCCCTGGCCTGGCATTTGAATGCTAAGTGATTGGTTAATTTCCAGTTGATGGGCTGTGCTTCAGGTCCTTCCATTTGAGAGCCCTTAAAAGGTAAAAGAAATGCCATTTGCATGGGCTACAAAAATACCTTTGATTGGATATTGCTTCGATTAGAGATGGCACATACTTGGCTTGGATTGGAAGGTATTCATTTAAGAGTTTGGCAAGGGAAGAAATAATGTAGAATTTAAGCGATATTCAGCACTATACATCTCTTTAGTTTTGCCTCAAATGATACATCAAACATCAGTACAAAACGATCTAAAACTAACATAATTACTCACTACTAAAAACTTCAAACCAAAGTCCTTCCTCTGTAGGTTGTACTTCAACTCTTATCAAACAAACTCCAGCAAACAGATCCCTTCTCGAAAAAAAACCAAAACCAACTAATATTAGCATAAATACCTTTACCTTTACCTGGAACGGGGTAAACATTTGAGGAACCCTCTGCGAATGGCATTCAGTGACAAATTAGCAACTCCACTTGCCGGCTGTCAGCACTAGAGATCCTAATGAGCCCACCAAAGGCCACCGAAAGGGCCCTTAAAACGGCAGCCATTTGTAAATGCTAATTAGAAAAGCAAGTTGCAGTGGCAAGTTTCCATTTGGAGTTGCAGTTTCAGTTGAAGTTGCAGTTGCTTGCCTCCAGTGCCAGTCATAAATTTTTTAGGATCTGCGTACGTACGCAGACCCAGACTCTTAGCCAGAGCCAGAGTTAGGCCCTGTCCCCTCCTGCCAGCAAGCAAATCACATAGGCAAATGAACTGTCAACTGGAATGTTTGTGCCTCTCCTTGTGGCATGATATACGACAGGGGCTGTGCTGTGTGTGTGTGTGAGCCAAATAACACACGCAAATAATAAATCAGCGGATGCAGAGGCACAAACTCCAGCCACTTCAGCCACTCCTCGAGTGGCCCCGGGCTAGCTGGCGGCTCCTGGAAAGCGAAAACAGCTCTTAGCTCCCAGCTGCGGCAGTTAGAAAATATTTTTCCTGTCAATTTCGTTGCTAAGAGGCGCGAATCTTGTATGCCTCCCTGTCTCAACTCATTTGCCACGCCCACACATTTGTTAGAGTCCAAAGCGGAGTCTCCGTTGGTTGCTGGGTGCTAAAATCTCTTAGTCAAAAACCCATTTCTAATGAGCTGCGTTTGTTTGTTTGAGTTTAGCGTCGTCGAGTGCCAATGTCAATGAACATTGATCTGGGTCTTGGCGAGAGAGAGAGAGACTGGAGCTAGCCAGCTAAAAGTCTTTGTCTTTGTTTGAGAGACTCAGACCCACAGCCAGACTCAGACTAGGCCTGTGTTCCCGTGGCAATTCAACTTAAATTGCAAAAAAAAAAAACAATATGCCGAAGAAACAAAAGCAGAAAACTCATCCACAAAACAATCATAACACTGACCTCAATTTCCTGCCAGCCGCAATCACATTTCCTAGCCAGTTCTCCACTCTGGCTGTTCTCTGTTCTGTGTAATTCTAATCAGATGCACAGAACGAGCAACAGCTCCGCAATTATGATGGACGGTCTATGCGGATGGTACAGTGGGACCAAAACAAGCTACAAGAATGTATAAGAAAATGTTAGCCACATTGAAGTAGATTTGTAGTAAATTTGTTGGTTTTAGATAGAGTCCCCTTCGATTATATATTCAAATAAATTCCACTAACAAATAAATATCATAAATACAAAAAATATATTCTTTTAGTATTATTAAATACTATATATATTATTGCCTATTATATATTTAATATTAAACATATTTTTTTGATGGGTTAGGTACTATATGTTTATATGTTTATATATTTATATGCACACTTTTGCCATAATTATTCCTTACGTTTCTCCACATTTTTGTATGCTTTCCAACCACTGTGGCTGGTGGCCAGGCCAATTGTAGAACATGAAAAATCAATAAAACTACAAAGAAATTTCTTTTGGCCAGAGCTAGCAGCGCGCTGTGTACGTGGAATGGCATTTCTATTTTGGACGATGATTTGCTTTTGATGATGCGCACGAACAGGAACGAAACGGAACCGACCAGAAGAAAGAGGAGAGCAGAAGAGGGGTAGCAGTGGGAACAGTGGGATATCTCGACAGGTATGGCCGAAAAAGTAGCACAGCAATTGGCACAGAAATGAAAATAATTTGCATTTAATGGGATTCGACCGCGTGGGCCGCCGCCATATGGGAGGAAGGTTTCTGCTCCAATCCGAAAGCCGAGAGAGACGAAAGAGCCGCCGCAGATCTTAGGAGGGGTTGTGCCGACCCAGGCATTATGCACTAATGTCGGTCCAAGTTCAAATCATTAGGCGCATACTCGTTGGTTTTCTCTCCTCTCTCTCTGTGTGTGAGTCTGTGGCGGAACCAAAATCGAGATTCGTTCCCTGTCCTAGTCCCTTGTGCTGTCTGGGGCAATTTGCAGAGTGCGCTGTCACGATTAATAACGCTGTCATAATAACACTTTTCTGTGATTGATTTAAGACAATTACAGAAAAGAGGAACACAGCGCTCACGTTTGATGATGAGCAATGGGCCAAGATGGGCCGAGAGATGGGGCTGGCAAAGGGATATGGAATAGAGTGTTCGTAGTGTTCTGAGTGATTGGCGCTGGCCGCAGCGCTTAAGAAAGAGATTATCAAGTTGCCAAATGGGCACGTCCGTCGTTTCCAAAGGGGGCCAAAGGGATGGCTGCTGGGCCAGGACTGGGAATAGTAATGGGGAATGGGAATGGTTCAGCGGATGAGCTGCGGCTGCGGTTGAAGCTCTGACTGCCTGCGAAAAGTGTTGAACCAAGCAGACATGCTAAATTAAGCTGAAGAAGATGGCTATCAACACCACCAACACCGCCAACGAGCGGCATAGAGTGGTCCAAGGCGGCAACATTGGCTGGCTTCGGCTGGTGGCTTCTCTCTGGCCAAATCGCTTGATGTTGATGGCTTGCAACAAGTAATTGGCAGCATCCACATGTTGCCCCGTAACAACAACCACACACAGGAACAAACTGAAAGCCACAGCCAAAGTCAGGCAACATCCTCGACCCCCATCCCCCTCCTCTTTCTCATCATCAACTGCATCGCTGTTCGTCCAAGCGTCGCGTCGCTTGTGTCAAAAGGTTTAATTTTTTTTTTTTTCGATTTTTTTGCTTTAGTGTTGCGGCGGACCGACCGACCCCTCCCGCATGTAATAACATTTCATGCTGCGCTCTTTGGTGCCTCAACTTGAACCTCTTACATGGCTGACTGAGCTGAGCTGCTCACAAACTCAAACTCAAAACTCAAACCAGACCAGATCCCAGGCCATTCCATACAGACCCTTGGCCAGGGCGTCGTCGATTTCGTTTTTGGACTCCCTCAGTCCCCTTGATTTCGTTTTGGATTCCCTCAGTCCCCTGACACTGTGCGGTGCCCCTGTTATTGTTATTGTTGTTTCTGCTGCCGGTTGTTACTGCTGCTGCTGGTGCTGATGGTGGTGCCGCTTCTGCCTTTTGGCTGGGTCAAGTTCAAGGCTTCCCATTTTTCGAATTTTATGCGTTTTTTGCCGCCTTTGCGAGTGGCATAAACGCGCCCTAGACCCTGGCCACACGACGTTGGGGCCATGGTTTTATTTTCTGTTGTGAAATCTAAGTTATGTTTGCTTTGGCAGCGAACTCTAGTTAATAATAGATATAGGAGATTATATACCTTACCATTTAAAAGAAATCTATCTATCCATTCATATGTTTCATGAATTCAACGTTTTATTACTCTCAGTTTCATCTAATTCCCGGAACTAAGTTGAAGAGGCAAAAGTAGACTCTACAGATCTCGATGGATTCCCCCATTCATCGAAATTTCCTTTCATTATTATGAAACCTTACCTCCTGCTGGTCCAAAGCTGTATTCCATTCATCATTGGCCAGTGTGTGTTTTGGCCAAGTCGAATGCCAAAATCCCACAGAAATGGGACTCTATGTGGCGTCCCATCGATGGGTAAATGCTTGGCTTTTCCCTAGAATTGAGGAGTGCAGAAAAATAGCTTTGTTTTTTATGGTATGGCAATGGGTATAAATTCGTAATATTTGCTAAATGCCGCTAAGAGCCAGCCACTCGACATGGCCTTAACTTTATCCTCTTCCCCTTTTTTCCCACTTGTGGCAGCACCTCCAACACGCGGGGCGGCTTTACCTTCTGTGGATGGTCGGTTGGGCGCCTTTACCTCAACCCCTTTTTTTTTTTTTTTTTTCTTCATGATGGACAATAATAATTCTTGGCAAGAGCCATTTTCGTTTACAAATTGCCGCATAAATCGCATATTCGATGAGAGTTCTTCTGCTGCCTGGCCGCTTGCCTCAAAAATGCATAAAAAATGCTAAAAAGAAAAAAAGAGTTTTGCAGCATGCAATTTCTTTTTGCTTCATCGTCATCTACTGCCCGAAAGAGGCAACCGGCCAAAACCGTTAACTGGCCAGCAAAACGGCAAACAACAGCGGCAGCAAGTCGCTTGAAATAAAGCAAGTCGAGTGCATATAATTCGTTATGCTTTATTACGAAATTGGATATCATGGGATTGGGACAGGGGGGAGAAACTAAGACTGAGACTGAGACTGAGACTAAGACTGGTACTGGCACTGGTACTGGGGCCACTCCACCAACGACTTTGGGAGATTCTCCCCGAGTTGGGCATGAAATTATAGCCGAATGCCGATTCTGGATCTTTCTCCTGCGGTAGCAACCAAATGACATACTTCTAATTTATGGCCACAGCACCACAGCCTCTCCCTCACTTCTCACCCGATACCAACCCACGTACCCCATTGGATCACGCAGATGCAGATCTTGCAGATCTCTCTCTTTCTCTCTGTCTCTCTCTCTCTCTTTTTGGAGGTGCAACAGATCAACAGATCGCCCACGGAACTGACTGTGGGTTGGCTTGCACAAGACAAAAAGATTACAGCAGAACCGCTAGATTCCTCTCAATCTTTTGGTTTCGCAGCTACATAATTAGTGCAATGTGTGGACAGGCCACCGCTTCGAGCACATCCCGCAGCAGAACGGAGTGGAACGTAGCAGAACGTAGCAGATCGGAGCAGATCGGATCAGAGAGTTGCGCCAAAGTCAAGTGCACTCCATTCCCATCCCCAGCCAATGCCTAGGCCTGGGCATAGCTGGGGCGATCGTGATACGGATACGCGCGACGGTTGCTTGTCGATGATTTTATCTGCCTGCACACACACTGAGCCGCCTGCCACCTACCTCCTGGCCTGGCCTGGCCCGGTCTTGGGGGGTACTGGATGGTCGGGGGGAGGGCTATGGTTTGGCTTGAAAGTAAATAAAGCACAGTTGCCTGCTATCAAAGTATGCTCGCGGCTGCTATTGTGCCCGATATCCCTAGGGTATGTGGAGTATGATGAACTTGCTGCAGGCTAATTATTATTTTTGAGAACAAAGAACTGGATGGAACTGTGCCAAACGTATCAATTCTCCTTAAAGATACCTACAACAAGAATGTATATACTTTATAGGGTCGGAAACGATTCCATCTCTGTGTTACACACATCCACTCAAACCACAAATACAATATACCCTTAAACTCTTCGAATTCGGGTATAAAAGGGTATTAAAAGCGTCGGATACACCACCCAATTGACTGCCTCTTAAGGCCCGCTATGATGCCATAGATATATATTGTCGCTTCGTGTACAGTTAGCCGTTACAAATGTATTAGCCAGATGTTGGTTGCCATGGCCAAAAAACACACACAAGTCAGGCTGAGTGCGTGAGTAACTTGTTTTATAAGGCGAGTGGGTGGCCAAAACCCGTGTATCCCGACATCTTCTCTTTGTTCATCAACGCTGGCTGGACACAAATTAGCCGCTGCTTAAGTAGGGGGGGGGGGGACCCGTTTCACAGATAACTCAATTGAAAATGAAAATCACAGCTTGGCCCAGGCTAACTGTTACCGTTAGCCGCTTGCAAGTCCATTTATGTACGCTTGGCCAACAAATTGCTGGATCTTGTTGACCATGCCCATGTTGGTATCGAAACACATTAGAACAGGCCATTCGATTCGATCGCCTAATCAGATCAACCAGCTGGATTTGGTCAGAAACACTTAGGCGCCAATTGAGCATCTTTGGCATTTCGTCTAATTAGATAGAAATGCCACAAAATCCGATGCAATTCTCGCGTCTACGAATGCCACGCCTTATAAACCATACGAACGTTTACCCTCTCTCCATCCACACTCCCCTCCTCAGCCACACTGATCCACGGGCACGCAACCATCGTCGCCTTGTTGGTGGCTCCATCACACGCAACATGTCGCTCTCTGTGGCAAGGGGTACGGGTACGGTTATGGGAGGCATCCCAGATTTATGTTCTACCCAATATGACCGAAATGCTCAGCGGGATCATCGTCATTCGGGATGGACTCCATAAAAAGTTCCTGCTGTTGCTCTCGTTGTTCGCTCTTCCTGTTGAAATGAAAGCAGCAGCAGCAGGCGAGCAATCGTTCTGAATTTATGTCTGAGCTGCCCCACAATCATTGAAAATGTTTAAATTTTGGAGCATATCGATTGGACACAGGGGGGAATCGATCTGTGCCCTAAGGCAATATCAATTTTGGGTGAAAGATGAATGATCTGATCTGAAAAAAAAAAAGATACGAAAACTTTTTAAAGGTAGAACAACTTCAGGTGGAAGTTTTGGAAAGTGCTAAAATATTTCGGCATAGGAGATCTAAAGTGCATGAATGCCCGGTCACTTTTAGTCGCATCGTCTTACTTTTATTATTTATTTTAAATTTAAATTATACGCTTGCCTTGAGAGAGAGAGAAAAGTGCACGGCGCTATGTTTTAAACATTTACTTTTGCTGCTTTTGCTTCTGCCAGAGAGACGGCGCGGCATGGAGGTGGGGCTAGTGGCTCATCCGGCGACTTCATGCACGATTGGCAGTTGCAATTCAAAGATATTTCAAATTCTAAAGCCACAACCAGAAACCAGAAACACAGCCAAACCATAGCCCGCGGGCGATTGCTTGCTGTGGCTGGCCTGCTGCTGCATGCGATTTGCATTTGAAATGGCCTGTCCGCTGGCTGGCTGCTGGCTGCTCGAATTTAATAAAAAATGTTTTATTAAGTCATAAAAATATTTTAATATTTTGCTCATCGTCTGAGAGATATGTATGTATGGGGTGGATTTGCATAACTAAATGCGCATTGCAATTGTGCAATTTTGTGCGAGCAGAGGCAGGCAGGCAAACCAGGAAGTGGCAGCATGCAGCATGCAGAGCACACTCCCACTCCAGCTGCGCTGCGACTTGTGGGTGGAGGAGAGTCAAAGGGATCTAGCTTTATAATGAGATATAAGTACTCGTACCTAGGAGGCTTTGAGCCACAACACACACACACACACATCACACACACATCACACACACATCACGCACAATCAATTAAAGTTTATCTGTCTGTCTGTCTGTCAGAGTGGGTCCTTGTCACAAAGGCGAATTCTTGACTGGCTGCCACAGTCGAGAGGAGTCCAAGGGCAATTACACAAATTCCAAGGCATCAATGGGAAGCGGCGGCTATTGGCATTTAAAGTGCCACCAGCCACCACATAAGAGCGACAACATGGCGTGCCAGTCCCACATAAATCGTTCAGTTCTGCAATTCTCCCAACAACAGCCCTACGACGATTCCTCCCTTCACTATCGAAAGCAATGCTCAGTGAAATGTTCACAGCGCTTAACCTGCACATTTATCTAGCCTATGCCTATGCCCCAGTGGAAGATGTTTACTCTCAGATCATAAGTGAATCTGTTGCGGATCCTTCAGTGCCAAAATCGTATCTATCTATCTATGAAGATATACTCTATGCCGCTTGCCCTCAAATATGTCTAGCTTTACACCCATAGAAAATCTCTTCCTTTTTCCAGCATTTTCTCCTGTTTTTTTTTTGCTTTCAGCTAATATTCAATTACCATGCTGGCCGAGTGCAGACCCGGGGGCAGGCATTAACTTGCGGCTCATTAGCGGGGCCTGAGAACCGTTGCAGCAGCTCCTTCCCTCGTCTTGCGCATTGCGGGGCCCAAAAAGATGTTATCGCTAAATTACGGCAATTTGCATGTAAATGTTGTTTATCAATTTAAACGCTAAATGCTTTAGAACTAATGACGGGTGCTGGCCGAAAAGAATAAAGAAATTTGTTCACCCTCCAGCTCTGGACCGAGACTCACTGGTAACGGTTCACCATACTCTCGGTACTTACCCCAACGAAGACCCAGACACAGTCTCAGTCCCAGTCGACGCAGTCCACGGGTATGGCTGTTGCTGCAACACGATGTGAGGACTACTACGAGTACTTGCGGCTCACATTGTAACAACAATATTAAGGTAATGACGTGTCATTAATTTTATTACAAAATGTGTATGTGAATGAAGGCTGAGGTACACCGCGTAGTCCATGGCCATGTCCAGCTTCGACCATGAATACCCACCCAATATGTACACCATTCAGCCAGTGGCCCATTGGCGTTGTTTTATTGAAATCTTGCTCAATTTTTTTCCCCCGCTCTCTCTTGCAGACTGCTGGTCTTCCGCATTTGATGGTTAGTCAAAAGCCAGCTGAAATTCTCATCTCAACTGATCGGCTCAATCGAAATCGAGCGATCCCCATATCACATGGCGCAGAGGGGGAAATAGTTTACATTGTGATGAAATGCGAGAGTATACTATATGTATCTGTGTGTGTAGATATATTCTATGAACTGTTGACTGCATAACTCACTTTCAGGAGCGGCTATGAGGAGGCGATCCCATGCCGATTGCCTCCTTTTTTTTCATTCTGGGGCAAAGAACAGAGGCAGAGGCAGAAGCATCAGGGCCTGACACTGAAAAATGCAAACAGAAATAAAACAAAAGACTTAAGCAACAAACTGAGTGATTGCAATTGCCTTTGGTATGTGTGTGTGTGTGTGTGTTGGGGCGCTATTTTTAGCCAGCTAAATAGTTGGCATTGGCATTGGCCCAAAGGATGACCATCCGAGGATGTGTACAATACACTGGAGGAGGAGCACCCTACCTACTACTACCACCAGATCCCAGTGCCCAGTCCCTGTCTGCCCTGCCCCTGTCCTGGCCGGGCGCTGTGCCGCGTTGCTATGGCAGCATATTATTTTATAGCCGCGCGCATAAATCTTGCAAACGCAGATAAAAAGAAACGCTTTATAGAAAAATAAAAATAAAAATAAATAAAATGCTCTCCAAAGGGAGAGAGCAACTGGGCAACCGGGCAACCGGATTGCTGCTGCGGCAGCCCTCGCATTGATGGAAACAATTTATGGCAAAATTAATGATAGATTATGGTGCTGCCAATTAAAAACCAACAAACAAGCTCACAGTTTATGGAAGATGGACCCATCCCAATCCCAATCGTAGCCAACATCATCTTGGGACTAGTACTTGGGCGATAGAAATGGTAATGGAAATGGGAATGGGAAGATGAAGTGATGGAGCTGCCACAAAAGAGTAGGTGTTTAGACGGATTGTGTTTATTGGCATTGATTTGCTTTGGTGCTTGTGTCTTCTTGCTGGATGAGTGAGTGACAAATTGCCGCGCCAGATGAGGTGAGGTGACATCATGTTGGACGACATGCCCGCAGCCGTGATTCCAGGTAATTAAAATACAATAAAGGGGGAAAACTCAAGTTGCCTGCTTGATTAATAACCTATAGCCGGAGTCTAACGCACAAGTCTGCTATTAAAATCAGTCAAGCGCAATTAGAACAAAGCCGAACGAGGGGCGAATCCACGGAAATCTACTACATATACTCGTATGTATATATGAGTGTTTCCTTTAAGGGGAAGTCGAAGAAGTTAAGCGGAATTCTGCACGCCTGCTTCTTGCTTCTTTTGGCCAACAATGAGATCACCTGCGGGTGAACACTAACTAACCGCTATCAGAAGCACATACATATATTACAGACTTTAGATATACACTTGGGTTAGCTTTTTGGGTAAATACAAATTGTAATTAAAAAAACGTTTTCTTTCCTCTGTACTATATACTCGTAGTGTCCAACTACTGCTTGGTTGCGAATTAGTGGAGTGTATTAATCTGTTTGTATTTTGATTTTATTTAAATATAATTTCGATGATTTGTAGGTTATACTACAGTGGGAATATACGAAGCGTGGGTGTCAATATCGCGGAGGGTAACGAAATAGCGGGGCGGTAATGAAGATGCGTGCGGTTTAGCTCCACTCTGGACTCAACGCCACAAAAGAAGTCCAGCCCAAAAGGGAATTAGAAGATCACGCGATGCGACGCACCAATACATGAACGCTGCACATCGATGTATTCGTGTGTGCAGCTGCGATTTTTGCTATATGTGTTCGTAAAGTTACAGTTAGGTTCTAGGACACAAGCAATGAGAACGGCTGGCAATACAATACAATAGCGGGCATATGAATAGGGCGACTATATGTATGTATGTACATATGAATGAATATAGAACTCTAATAGTACTGCTGATAAATGAAAGTAAAAGGGTACATGCAATTTGTTCCAACCACCAAGAATGCGTTGTGTTACAATGGTATATTGAAAGAGACCTTTCCACACTTTCAAAATCTTTTTGGGAATCTAAAATGGATTTACCAACATGATAATGCCCCTATACATACGGCCCGGATTGCTAAATCGTATATAGTGAGCAAAAACGTGGGGTTATTAAACTGGCCACCCTATTCACCGGACTTGAATATCATTGAGAACGTGTGGGGATGGCTAACACGTCATGTATGTATATAGATCGGATCAGCAATATTCGAGCGTTCCTGAACTAACTGCAGCTATCAAATTAGCATGGAGCGTTGAATTATTTGATGCATCCCTTCCAGACCAAAAAGTGTGAAGTTTTGGAAAAAAAATGGCTCAACACACTATTAAAAAATTTTTTTTGTTTTAAAACATGTTAAAATTCATAATTTACGTATTATGGTTATTTGAAAAGTATTGAAATATTTTTTAAATATTTTTTTAAAGTTTTGAATAGGACAATTCAAGTGGTGCAAAATGAAAGACTCCACAATTTGTTACTTATTGGTTAGCAATGTTTTTTTTTATATACTTACAATTTTTGAATAGTTTTTTAAATTTTCGTCAAATTACTACATTTAAATAAACTTTATAAGATCACAAAAATTATTTTCCTATATGGCTTGGTTTAGCAGCAATTAACTATAGAAAATCTACTTAAGAGGTGTCCTATTCAAGTGGCGAGCAGTGTACATATGTACTTATGCATATGCGACTGATAAGAATATAGTATATTGTATATTAACGATTGAAGACGCTAGTTGTGCAGCTCCCACACAATAATGTGTCATTGTCTGATAGTGTCCCACTTATTGAATAATTTTACGCTTTTCTTTTCGCTTGTTAATGCGATTAGTATTTTAGCAGATAAGGCAATGACAATTGACAATTGTTACTTGAGTAAAAGGTTGTACTATAAATGTATGAATAATATTTATATATTTTAAATACTATAAGAATGACGGAAAAGCGAAAAAAGAAAAAAAAAAAATTGTCGAATCAATAATATTGTATTTTATTCAGCCAGTCACATTATGCAATGACTTTTTAAGTGGGCAGTCGATGAAGTAATCCAGAACAACAGCGATTGAAAGTTAATTAAGTTGGCTCGTATTTTTTTTTGTTTTTTGTCTTGGGTTCAAAAAACTGGCACACGCTTCTTAGGGCGGAACGTTGCCAAAATTAGAAATCCCAAAAGGCGCCCAAAGTAAGAGTCGACATCAACACCAACAGCGGCCGAGGCTCCATACCATACTCGTACAAGAAGGCTGGCAGACAAAATTAATGAAATCACAACGAAAAAGTCATAATTCTTATTGGAGGGAGCCACAGACGGACACAGACCGACCGCAGGGAATCATTAAAATCGTGTGTAGCGCTCTTGTCAAACACGGCCCAAAGCAAAAGCAAAAGGCAGGGGTGGGTTGGGGGGGTTGGCAAGTGCTCGATCAGCACGCGATTTGTAAGAACAAGATAGCACCGACATGTACATACATTTCAAGAATTTCAAGAATCGAACACGAGGGAGCGGTACAGCAACAGGGACACAGCTCCCACAGTTATGAATCATTATGCAAAAGCCAAGTGCAAAAACTGGAAAAAAATATATGAAATGGAACAACTACAGAAGGCAAAACTTGGGGGTCAGAATCTTTAGATACCCACCCATGCATACTCGTCGTTCGTCTGAGCTATAGGTTTTCATTCAGAAAGAAACGCACTATACATACATTATCTACATACTATAACAAATATGTACATATATGTCTGTCAATGAAATCATTTCGTCATATGTCTATTGATTATCGACTGGGTTCCTCAGTGTCTAGCGTGAATTATCGACTGGGAAGCACTTCAGCTGAATTGTTTTATCACCTCACAGTGGGCACTTCGATATCTAGATGATTAACAATAAAGCGCCAACTTTCTTTGTGATTAGTAATCAATTTGTATTAATCAATAAATCAATTTGTACGTACATATGTATGTACCTTTGGGTGGAATAAAGAGTAATCTATAGTATGTCATAGTTTTTGTGATTCTTTTTTTGGATTTCCATTTTAATACCCGTACCCGAAGAGTAAAAGGGTATATTGAATTTGTGGTAAAAGCGGATGTGTGTAACATAGAGAAGGAATCATTTCCGACCCCATAAAGTATATATATTTTTGATCAGCATCAATAGCCGTGTCGATATAGTCTGTCTGTCTGTCTGTCCTGTCTGTCGTCTGTCCGTCCGTCTGTCCGTTCTTTTTTCACTCATTGCTCAAAGGCTATTGGGGGATAGACCAATCTTATTTTTTTCCAGACTGCTGTGATATCTCACTCCTAGAAAAGTGTTTCAAAAATTGGGCGCCCCGCCCACTTCCGCCCCACAAAAGCGCACATCTGTGGCGTCCACAATTTTAAATATAACAGAAAACTAAAAATGCAGAATCATAGAGAAAAGACCATATCTATCAGTGGTTCAAATCTGAATTCGAATCGGAACATAAGTATAGCCACAATAGAAAACCATTTCGAAAAACATCATTACCTCTCGCTCGCACTCGCACAAAAAAACGAGTCGATTTGGTTTTTGTATTTTGTGTCGCCTGGATCAACCAAACTTTCTGTCCACATTTACCAAATCAAGACAAGTGTATTTCAAAAATTTATGGGCATGATAGTCGCTACAGACTCTCTCTCGCTCACACATTCTGCCTCGTGCAGTGTACGTTTTTTGTTGTTGTGAGAAGTGATGTAGATGATGTAGATGTAGATGACAGATGTAGCAAAAAAATGTAAAATGTAAAAAGTGATAATACATTTGAAAATTCCACATATGTATATCACATGTGTACTGACTGAGTACGGGTATAAAAGTAGAGTCGCGTTCACAGCGACTCCGTACGTTCTTTCTCGTTTTCTTAAAGATAATTGAAATATCTACTTCGTAACACAGACTTTTTGGTGAAAATGGCGGTGCTTCAAACAAAGAACTGGACATTATGCAACACTTAAATCCTAGGACTACACATATACAAAACTATATACATACATAGATATTATACATTGAAACTACATGCCCTGGTCTTTATTATCCATAATTTATTGTACCTTATTTGGATTACTTTACACGAGTATAAAAGAAAAATGTAAGCAAATACTTGTAATTTGGCGACAGCTGAGAAATTGTTTACATGTGAAACATCTTACTATGTTTTGAATATGTATGATCCATATACTTTAAGAATTTAAAAGCAAAAAATATACTGTACAATCACAATATAAATAAATGTATAGCATGTTACATAGAAAGCGGGGAACCACCATGTTATTCGTGGTATATTTGTACATATGTATGTACAATCCAGTCATGTGCATATTCAATTTGATAAGCTTATACAAATTTCGGTCAGTTCATGCCTAAAAGTCAAATTGAACATTTAAAAAATAAAATAAAAAAATTAAATAATATATAAAATTTTTTTTTTTTTTTGTGAAATTTAATGTGTTCAAATAAAAAAATAAAAATAATTAGAAATTAAAGTTTGTTTTATCTTTAAGTAATTCTTGCTTAATTGATTCAATGCCTAGTTTATCATTTTCAGTGCAAAAAAAAAAAAAAATGTGCAGAAATTAGAATCACCCCAGGAGCATGTACGTATGTACATACATATGTGTGTGTTTGTGTATCTAGTAAAAGCTTTTGGGCTCTGATTCAACATTTTTCACTCACTGAAACAACTCAACACAATATTCAGTACTGTTAGCAATCGTCTCCCTCTTATCTAGACAGAAAGAAAGCACACTCAGAGATAGCAAAGCACGATCCAATTTGAGGGAAAGTACAAAATTATTAAAAATTATGGTCTACTAGTATAAAAAAATTGCAAAGAATCGCTGCAGTTTTCATTTATATATTGCGAATCGGTGCGATCGGTCGACTACAATACACAAGAGGGACAAAATGTCTGATTATATGCATATTAAAAGAGTTCTTGTCATCTACACTGGTGGCACCATTGGCATGAAGCCCAACCCAGTTGGTGGTAAGTACATAGAACAAGTGTCTCCTCCAGTTCGGTGATATTAGTGGACAAATTTTAGTATTGGTGCCAGTTCCGAATGCTCTGGAGGAGTATCTCCGGGCGGATGTCAGTCTGCATGACCCCAGTCTACAGGTGGCGGGGGCACTGAATCTCCTGGCACTATCCCCCGTAAAGGGTGAGTCCGTGCGGGTTCTCTACGAAATCCTCGAGTACAATCCATTGCTGGACTCCAGCAACATGGCGGGCAGCGATTGGATGCGCATAGCCACAGACATTGGAGTAAGTATTGAAAGTGATTAGGATCGTTAACTACCAGTGATTGTTAATTCACAGAAAAAGTACAAATTGTACGATGGATTTGTCGTACTCCACGGCACCGATACGATGGCGTACACTGCCTCTGCCCTGTCGTTTATGCTGCTTAATTTGGCTAAACCTGTGGTCGTTACCGGCTCGCAGATACCCATCTACGAGACACGCACCGATGGCAAGGGCAACTTGGTCTCGTCCCTGATCATTGCCGGCTGCCACAAAATACCGGAAGTGTGCGTCGTCTTTGCCAACAAGCTGCTGCGCGGCAATCGAACGGTCAAGGTCAATTGTGACTCTCTGGAAGCCTTCGCCTCGCCCAATGCCCCACCGCTGGGCACAATTGAGGAGGGTGTCATCAATATAAATATAAATATAAATATAAATAAAAAAGGACCTGATACTGCCAGTGCCCACAGTTCAGAAATTCGCTGTGGCAGGCGATTTGGAGATGAATGTGGCCATCTTGAAAATTACTCCGGATATGCCACTGCCACTGATTCGATCGACTCTGGCAAAGCCTATCATGGGCGTTGTCCTGGAGTCCTTTGGCTCTGGCAATATACCCTCGGATAGGAGCGAACTCATTGAACTGCTGCGGAAAGCTGATGAACGCGGAGTTATCATCGTAAACTGCACACAATGCCTGTCCGGCTCCGTGGCCGCCATCTACGATGCTGGCGCAGTGCTGGACAAGGTGGGCGTTCTCTCCGGTTCGGATATGACCTCTGTGGCAGCCCTTACCAAGCTGGCCTATGTCCTGGGCACTAAAGTGTCGCACGATGCCAAAAAAAGGGTAAGTTTTAATTGGTTCCCGAATACACAGAATACCCTTAGTATAACCGAATACATTTCAGCTAATGAGGAACAATTTATGCGGCGAGATAACCATTGCCAAAGTGCGCTAATATGTAGCTGTTGCAATCCAGGGACATCCCCTAAGTTGGAAACATACGCACAACTTTATCCATATCTTATATCTTATACAATATACATATTCGCAAATCTATATCCACAATAAACAATATATTCACAAAGTATAAAGTTATAAAAATATATACATATACTACATATATATATCTTAACCCTATATACAATATATTCACAAATCTATATCCACAATACACAATACATACACAAAGTATAAAGTTATAAAAAAATATATACATATACATATATCTATCAATAAAATCGTTCTTCAATTTTAATCTGGACTATCGTTTTTTTTTTTTTTTGTTTTCCTAATCGAACCAATGACGAATACTCGAAGCATTGCTGTAGGGCTCTTTATGAATCCACTTTGCTTTTTGGCCGTTGGCACAATCAATCGATACATTTTGTCTATAATTTTACCCACTTCTTTGCCCGTTCCCCTACCTGTATTACGCTGCCAAGAGCCCTCAAAGTTTCGGCAAGCGTTTCGAGATCTCAATACTGGCATCTGGCCCAGCTTCTGTTTCGAGTTGGGTTTTTTGCCAAGTGAATCTCTCAGTATTAACTCGTTCGGTTTGTGAATTTTATTAATAGTGTGAGAAACCTATCTCAGGCTGAGGTAGAGTCTATCAGGATTTTTCTAAAAGAAGTGAAGTTACACAAGTGGCCGACACTTGTGTTGTTGTGGGTTTTCAATTTGGAAATCCTTAGCTATGTTTTTATATTGTTCAGTCGGCTAGGTCCGCAAGTTTATGGTCAATGAAAGCGGTGTTAAGTTCTCCACTCGTGCCGACACGGTCATTTCCTCGGTTGCACCGATAAATGAGCTGATTGTAGTTCTTTTGGGGCGTTGGAACTTTGGTCACTGACACGGTTGTACCGAGAAATGAATGAGTTGTGTAACTTGGTGGAACTTTGGAACTTTACAAGGTAAGGTGTACTGTGTTGGTGTTGTTTTGTAGAGAGGTATAACTTTAACTTAGTGCTATTTATATGTTCTCTTAAATACCCAATGTAACGGGTTGGTCCCAGGGTTCTTGTTTAACCATCAGTATTTCTATGTATATATTGGGGAAAAGTAACCTCCTTGGAAGGGAAAACAATTTTTTTTTAAATTTTTTTTATTTTATTCAATGTTCTCTTTTAGGACGAAACCTATTCCCAATTTTGCAATTTTTTTTATCCCGTCCGAATAGTAGTTTTCCTGGGTCTCCAAATACCCTCCGCGGCGTCGTCCTCGCGTGGGTTCAGCCATTAATAACCTAAATAAGAATGGACTACAATCGAAAAAATTTTTATGATACAAGGTATGTGGACTTTTCAGCCCACCTAGTATGATTGCCATTTCATAGAATATACATAATCCAATGCTAATGAAGTCGGGACTTTGATAAGATGCGCCATAGCTATAGCCATATATGCAACCTTTAGCCACGACAGGCAACTGGCAGGCCTTCTGCCCCATGAGGGGGTCTCAAACACGCCACCATCCTATGCGACCCGATGCTTGGCGTGTGTCTAATTAAAAATGTCATCAATATGGCTTTGTACAAACTTAATGCCTTATTAAAACACAACTCGCAAGTAAGCGAGTTGCTTTGCATAAATATTTGCAAAAATCTGTGCAATTCCATCAATGGATAATACCTTCTAGCATATGTTTAACAAACAAATTAACAAATCATCACACCGCACCTTGAAGTTTTGCCAATTTCAGCGAATAACTTATGGAGTCAATGTGGGTATAGAACTTTCAATTGAACGATATGTGAATCACATAGGCATAAAAGTCTAAAAAGTCTATAAACCTTTATTTGAAGATGTTACTGAACTATACTGTCTTATATCTTATATATTGGCCATTTGCCAATTTGTAGAACAAAAAGAGAGAGAAGTAAAACCAATATTTTGTTAGACAATTGTTTATTGAAGGTCTCTTGGCCAGCATGCATGAAATTTGTACATACATATGTACTTGACCATGTTTTTATGTAATTTCCATAAATTTTTGCCATTTGTTTGTTTTGTGTTGAAAGATTTGAATGGCTGTATTCGTCATTTATACATTTCAGAGTGTCCGGGTGTCCTATAATTTTATTGCCTACAAATGTGCTGAGTTTCCTTGTCTTGAATAAATATTTATCCAAGTTACCTGGAGTGCAACAGTACTCAAGTATTCCGTTTTCCAGTAGTTTTATTAACTAACGTTATCATTTTAGTGTTTAACACGAATTTCAAGTTTAGTAAAAGTCATTTTATGGCACACAATATCCACAACATGTAGTTGATTCTACAGGGTATACAAATGCATGTTTGGATGAAACATTGAGTGTAAGTGTAAAACAGGTTGTAACAAACTATAACCGATATAAATATGTATGTTTACATGTTGGTATGTATGTACCTACGTATGCATATGGTAGCCTAATAAGTCTATGGTAAGACCTTCTTGGCAAGAAGCTTTTACTTAAAAGTAAGGGCAGATAGATCCGAACATCTTATATGTAGCGAATTTCAGTTGACATTTCATTTGTGAGATTTCAAATTGAACACACCTTAAAGACAGGCTAACAATGACTTCATACCCTCAGACATTGCTCATTCATGTACCGGCCACTCCAAAATAGATTCAGTATTGATTGAGAATTTCCGTTGATTCGAACATCTGACATTTGTACTCGCATGCGGCACAGTTCGGTACAGTTCAAAAAGGTTTGCCATGCCACACAGCTCATTGATTGCACACACAAGCCCCAAAAGCCGCAACAAATCAATTTGACATCAGCATTTGATCTGTACCAGATTAAGAGCAACCCGACCCCAATGAATTTTGGGAACACTTTGTGGAAAATGGAAAAGTCCATGATATGGAGAAGCACAGCCCCATCAATGGCCTTCCATCATCAGCATCGACTCTAACGATGCTTCAGGCCCCTTGGGTATATATCACTTGGCCGTAATTATCTGTTAATTACCATTTAATGTACGAGTCTGGACTGTTCTGGGTACGAGTGTCAATGATGCACCGCCCCCAACAGCCTCGTCAGGCTTCTTGCTCCGTCAAGGTCGTTTGGTGCGCCGGGTGCGTGTCGATGATGAGCTCATAGTGCCACACATGGTCTAGGCTCTGGGCACTGGGGAAGTGCACCTGCTGCCAGTTGGCTATCAGTTTGATTTAGCATTTCAATTGTCCCACAGCACTGTGGAAATGGCAACCAAAGATGCCCAGAATGGCAGGGAAGCTTAGAAGCTTTCTGCTGCTTAGAAGCTTGTCAAAACTTTTTAGTAACAAAAGTAAGTAGCAGTCCACAGTGCAACAATCGGATTGACTGGCCAGTCATTAAATATATATTCACAAGAGGTGTTTGAAAGTTTTGCAAAAACCTCACAATCGGCATATGACATGGAGCTGCATCATGATGCAGCAAAGAGGCAGGCAGCGACCGGGAGCCGCCCCGTTCCGCTGACTGGCTGGGCAGACGCCTGACACAAGCCAAACGAACTTTACATATTTTATTTAATTGAGTAGTACTTTGGATGGAAAAAACACCCAAACGAAGAAGCTAGCACTGAGCCAGCACTGAACAAGTCACGTTGCAGCATTCAGTGGGGAATGATGTGCATAATGATGACGACATCATCGGGCTGCCATAAGTATTTATGGCTTCTAATCACAAATCAAAACAATAAACACAAATCAAACAATGAATTATGTATTGTCGGAGCGGCTCCAAGTACCAAATATCTCAGCACCGACTAAATTGGCTCCTTCAGTACTAAATATCTAATCACAATCGATGCCCGGATTAGCATTGTGCATTAATTAAATTACCGCACGTTTACAGAGATGTCGAAAATGAATATTTCCAGACCCCCAAAAGGGTATATTCAATTTGGCTTAGTATTTGTTTGCCATTGGAGAACTCTTTTATAAGCAATTAAACAATGTTTATAGATGGTTTCATTGAGTTGTGTTGTCTCTAAGATTTATCGCTACAATAAAATACAAAGTACAATTTGAGTATTAACTCTTTTCATGGGATATTAATACTATTAAATAAACATATTATATCTCACAACCATAAATATGGCTTTACAGGTAATTACTATGTTTACATATGTACATTTGTAAAAAATGTCCAAATTAACTTATCAAATTGATAACCAACTACTGAAAAGTCTAGCAGACACATGTGCAATCTAGAGATAAGAACGGTCTATTAATGATTAATCAAAAGGTTCCTCAAGGTTCCCTTTTTCTGATTGATTTCGTGATTGTAAACTGTTTAAACTCTTTTCTACTGCAGAACTTATTTTGTCTTCTGGTTTTAGGCTGTCCAAATAAAACTCAGTGCTAGCAACAATTCAATCAACTTTCTTTGCCCAAGTCCAAGCATCGATGTGGTAGATGCTAACTTATTTAAGTAGAACAACCAACCCATAGGGCATATCACACAGTGTGTGCTGTGCAAAAGCCCATCCAGAAGTAAGCTTCATCGTGCCCACATGCTTTTTTGAAGTTGCAATTTAATGCCATTAAGAAGATAGATTGTTATTTGCAAAGGCTCAACCCTCAACCAGCCACAAGATGGGGCTGGTTGGCCAGATGGCAGGCACTCACTGCTCAGAGTGGGAGGAGGGAGGCAGGGAGGGATGGAGCGTCATTGATCGGAGCAACACCTCGTTTTCCTAAGCCACTTAACACTTTGACCAGCTGACAGTCCGAGTTGGCTGACGGCTAGGCAAAAGTCGTTAACTTTGACATGTTCATAACAATTGGCCGAAAAAAACAAAAACCCCAACTGACGACCAATTACGGGGGCCTCTGGCACTGAAATTTATGTGCACTCTGCACACAGGTTGCCACAGGTTTTGCCACACTATCAGCCTGATGTACATCTTCCTTTCAAATGATTTCCCCCTTAACCTTAAGGCCAACTATAGAAATAGAAGAGTACTGGCAATGCCATGGCCATGGCCACAGAGACTGGGCAACCGAAAAAAAATAAAACCCGTTTAGCATATTGGTAAATGTATTTTTGATATTTACGAAAACCGACAAACTTCCTTTACCGCCCACTTCAATCAGCCAGTCAGTCAGCCAACATCCATCCCCAAAATAAAACAAAATAAAACCCATGGAAAGAAAAAGACCAACCACATAGTAGTGTATAGAGTATGATGATGATGGCTCAGCGACCTCTCTCTGCCATTCGTGTCGACTCGAACTGGGGCTGGGGCTGGGGCTGGGGCACCCAAAATGTTCAGAATGTTCAACTTTGTGCAGCTGTGGCCCGGGCCCTGGTCCAGGGTACACTTAAGTGGAGTAATGAACTTTTCCTTCGATTGTTGCTGTTGCTTTTTGTGTGTTGTTTGAGGCCATTACGTCAAATGCGCTGCATGCATGCAACTCCACCGTGTCCCACTCTGATCTTCTGATTTTTCAACAAATTTACAAATGCAACGAGCAAGGGGAAGGGGGGAGACAGCAAAGTGCGAGGCTCTGTGCCTCTCTGATTGCAAGTTTAAGGTTAAGGTTTCGATTTTGTTTTTGTTTTTGGTTTGCGGGACCAGACCAGACCCCTTCGAAAACAAGGAAGTAAACTAGTCGCCCACCGTTCGTTGATGGTCAGTCATTCCGGTTTGTTAGCGGGTATATGGGTTTTATCGTTGGTTTCATGCAAATGTATAATGTCGAATCATGGAAGTGCTCTTTAGGAGCTGAAAAAATGTTGTATTACCCTTCAAAAATATTCAAGAATAATTTAAAATATATATAAAAAAGAATAAAGCATTTTAAATTATTGTATCAAGAAGTCTTTGAAATATCCCAGTTATTTTGGAATTATTAACAAAAAAAAGTATTAAAAATTAAAATTATTAAATTTCTTTCTCGTACTTCCATCTATAGTATAGACCGATTGGGTGTCCTAAGCGTTGCCACATCAATGGTAACCATAGTGATTGCTTATTGAAAACATTTCCCTGGCTAACTAGCCGGCAAGTGGAGGAGGATTCTCTCTACCAGGTTTACTGTTAAGAATGCTGCCAAATGCGTTGGCCAGCTCGGAGCTTGGAGCTACAGCCAAGGTAAGTTCGTGTTCCAAGTCTTTGGATTTCGCCTGCGCATCTTTGCATATTTTCAGATAGAATTTTCCCATGCAATTTGCCACTAATTGCTGCACGCAAACCCCCGTAATACTACAAGTGGAAGATTTCTGCTTTCTATCTCGCGCCCCCAAGCACGAACAGAAGTGACCACATTACGTGGCGCAGGCCCAGACCCAGACCCAGGGTCTGCGTCCTAATTCTGCTGCTGCAGCGAATCACTAAGGGAAAAGGGTTTTTGGGTTAAACTTGTTTAGTTTTGATCGAAAATATTTCAAATATTTCGATAGCATTTTATACTAAATTTTGTCTTTAAGATTCCCATTTACACGGAACAAAATAAAATTAAAAGTTTCTTGAATGGCACAGACAATTACTCTGGATCACTCAGTATGCGGTGGCAAAGTCCATGATCCGGTGTGTCTCGTGTCTCTCTGCCAGAACCAGAACCTTGGTGGTCAAAGTTGTCACTGTTCGTGTCCGCCTGGGTCGCCACAGCAAATCAAAGTCCAGGCCATGCAATGCCAACCCAGGCCATGCCAGGCCAGGCAAAGCCAGGCCAGGGGTCTGGACACATGTGACAAGAACCTACCGCGTTGTAACCGTCGAGGAGGAGGAGCTGTATGTAGCATTTGCTACAGTTGCAGCTATTTTAATGGGTTCTTTCGCTTTTTTGTTCGTTGCAACTCGAATAGGTGGATAGGTGGATAGCCATCAAGGAAGCCAGTTTGGAAGTTTGTGGCTGCCTCTGCTTCTGGTGCTGCTTCTGTTTCTCTAACGCTGTCGTTTAAATGGAAATCAACGCGCAGGATGCATAAAGTTAGCCCCGTCTGCGTCTAATGAAAGGGTCAGTTTCCATAGTCTCCACTCCCCGTCCACTCCGCCTGGATGCTATGAATTATATGCGCTTTGTTTTCCTCCTCCTGCAGTTTTGTTGCTGGCTGCTGTTGCTGGCTACTGCTGCACGCGAATTGTTGCAACAGCAAATAATAAAGTGAGAAGAACAATGCCAATACAATGTTCAAAGTCAACGAACCTAAAAAGTCCCATATTTCCCTGGTACGATCGACCACTAGCAGCAGCAGTGGCAGAGGCAAGGCAAACTGCAGCAGCAGCCACAACAGGAGAGGAGTAGAAGGAGACGACTCCATGGTCCAAGTGGGGAGGCTTTGACTTTGTCCAGCTTCAACATTTTTTCGCTCCATTTCATTTTTTCCAAGCATGACGCAAAATTTGTTGCCAACTTTTCCACACACACACACACAGCCGCTATGGCAGCAGCATTTTCCCAACCTTTGCACGTACAGGCAGCTAGCAGCGGCAACAACTGCAGCAGCAACAGCAGCAGCAGAAGCAACAGCAACAGCAGCAGCAGCAGCAACAACGGCAATGGCCCTCCGTGGCATGCACGTAAAAAGTGCAATGGCCTTAAGTGGAAAAAGCAGTAATAGAAAATAAGCATGGACCAGGCATGGCATGGGGCCAAAGCCAAAAGGAAAAGAGAAAAAAAGCAAAGAAAAACCAGAGAGAAGAATTGCAGTCAGGAGAAGAGCAAAGCAGCAGCAGAGGCAGCAAGGCAGAGCTGAGGCTGTGCCAGCAACTAAGCCTGCAACTGACTCCCAGCAAACAGCAACAAAAAAAGTTGCAGATCGGAGGCATGGCTAGCTGGTTGGATGGCTGGCTGGCTGAACGACCTCGCTTGCATCATTAGAAGTGGTGCTGCGCAGACACAACACTGGGAAGAAGCAGCGCAAGTCCATGCTGCAGACAGAGAGAGAGAGAGAGACAGACCAAACCCAAAGTGCTGCTACGTGCCCAGGATTCTGCTGCCTTCTCTGCCATCTTCAATCGAAATAATAAACCCAACAGTTGGACAATTTTCCAGACGTGAGTTCTACTATGCCTATGGCCATGCTGTTTGTTTGTTATGAAAGCCATAGATGTAAAAGATGTCACAGCAGCAGAACGGAACGGCAACAGAACATCATCAGCAGCAGCATCCCCTTACTCATGGAGCCGCTGACAAACCAATTGACCTTTGGCTTTTGGCTCCCCCCAAAAGCCCATGCGCCTTTGACCGTCAAGGTTCAATGCACTCAATCAAGCAATCAATCAATTGTACCATACCAAAATCATTAGTGCCACAGCAGAAAAAAAAATGCCGGCCATGGCTTGACCCACAGCCCACTTAAGGCGAAACTTGTTGGATCAAGCTCTGGATGTGGTAGATGTTGTTTTTGGATGGATCTGTTGCTGTTGTTTTTGTATGTGGATGTTGATGTTGCTGTTGTTGGATGGTTGCTGTTTTGGCTGTGTTGGATTTGGGCAATCAAAGCACAAACACCGCCGCCATCTCCAGAACATGCGCCAGGCGGAATCGGAGACGAATCTCCAACTCCAAACTCCAACTTCAACTCTGACTATGGCCATGGCATTACTCGTATATAGGTGGCTGGGTTAGACCCCAAAGGCTGGGTATACGCCAACGTCTATACACAAAATGTTCGTGAGAAATTCGCACGCTTTTTTATCGCAATTGTTTACTGGCGGCGGCATCTGCAACATACAACAGCAATGTTGCTGCTGCTGATGATGAGGCAACCAACGGCAACAGTCGTCGCCGTCTAGGTTGTTGTCAATGGCAACACACACACACACCAAACAAAGCCCGACCCAAAACCCACTTGGAATGGGCCAACGTGACTTACATATTTGCCACCTTCATCTGCATCTTCCTCGGCGTCCGCCCTGCGATTGTGGGTGACTCCTGGCATGGCATGGCTGATTGCAGTTACCAACCAACCAGCCAGCCAGCCAGCCAGCCATTGTTGGCCAAACTCAACTTGTGGAAATTAGAATTTCTAATGGTTGTTGTGTCTTGACTTTGACTTTGACTCTGCCACTACCTTTACCACTATCTGCCCCGCTCTGCCTCTTACCATTGCTGGCAGTTGTTGCAGCAAGCAATTTGCGCGTGTTAAATGCAAACGCCGCTGCAACATTTAACAGTTAAATGTGCACTTGGATCGGCTACAGACGCAGACAATGGCTGGAAGTACCTTTGGTGCCTTTGCCAGCTCTGAGTGTGCCAAATTATAGTCAATGATTGAATTAAATTTGCAATTGAAAAGAGCTTGGGCAATGCCAATTGTTGCGAGAGTGTGTGGGCGGTGGCTGTTAAACTTTGTTCGTGGCTGGATGTTGGATGTGGCCAAGAAAAGTGCTGGATGTTGCAATTTACAAAGCGCATCATTGTTGTTGTTGGTGTGTTAGTGGTTGGCCATATATATGATGTCATATACGAGTATGCTCTATTGTTGTTGCTGCTGCAACGTTGTCTTGGCACGTGAATGCCCATTTAATTGCATGCAAATTAAACAGAGAAAACAACAACAAAATGCTGGAATTAATAGAAATAGAAAAAACATCTTTTTAATAAGTTGTTTACCCATGTAATGGGCAGCACTACTATTCGTATTCAATGTTGCGGTGTCGGTTTTTACACATCTGTGAAAAGTCACAGCTTGCGGTGAGGGCTACTCCTGGGGTACCCCACCCCCCCTTGTGTGTGTGGCAAGTGCATCGTTAAAGATGCCACGTTGTATGCGAAGGTAAGTCATAAATTATTAAAGCAAATTAAGCAAACACCAGAGCTGGGGAATCTATTTTTAGACGACTGCTTCAACTGGCCCAGAGATGAGCACATCCAGCGGTGTGGGATGGATGATGAGATTCCCTCTGAGAGATGGACAGCCCGTAGGCACGTTCTATTGATGACGTCGTCGATTGTGAAATACTCGTACTCGTACGTGTACGTGTGGCTAGCGGTAATTTATGCAAACGGAACTGCCCATGATTACAGCTGAGTCGCAATTGCAGGCGCGAGAATCGAATCAGGTCCAGAGCCCCAAACGAAGGGCAGACAATGGTCCGAGACTAATTGGCCTGGGACTGAGACTGGGCGGCAAGTCTCAAGCTGCCCCATAAGCCGCTTATTCATAACCAGCCACACCGCCACCAGCTGGCAAAGAGACTCAAAGAGCCGAATCTGTCTCCCCAAAATGCTATCCTGGCCAATAACACTAACAGGGGCTGGGACAGGGGCCCTAATGAACCGTCTTTGCAGGTATTAGTTTTTATGCTAGGGCCGCGAATTACCATTCATGTGCGCCATTAAAAGAGGGGCTCAAGGAACCCAGCCATAAAAGACTCTGTACACGAGCACCATAAAAACGTTGAATTGGCCTGGATTGATCTGGTACCCTGATTGGCTGCTGATTTCAGCTGACTCTCAATGGCCAAATACGAGATTTTTTGGAATAGGAATGAGTACGAATGATCAGACACTCTGCGGATGCACTAGAGCAAGTGTAGTTTCTGACACACTATTAAAAATCTGAGATGTCTACAAGTCTGAGATCACAAATAAGTCATGAGTTAAGAAGTGCATAAAAAATATGCATAAAATAAATGAAAACGAGAAAGAACGTACGGAGTCGCTGTAAACGCGACTCTACTTTTATACCCGTACTCAGTCAGTACACAAGTGATTTATGTGGAATTTTCAAATGTTGTATCAGTTTTTTTGCTTGTTGCTGCTGAAAATTCATTTGATCATTGTGGCTACAATAATAATCCGATCTGAACCAAATTCGGGAATCTGGTAGATATGGTCATTTTCTACCATACTGCATTTTTGATTTTTTTCTATCTTCAAAATTGTGGATTTTCGTCTTTTGGGGGCGGGAGTGGGCGTGGCAAAATTTTTAAAATAAACTTGCACTGAAGCGATATCACAGGAGTCTGGGCAAAAATTTGGTTGCTCTAGCTCTTATAGTCTCTGAGATCGAGGCGCTCATTTGTACGAAAAACCAAATCGACTCGATTTTGTGTGAGTGCGAAAGAGAGGGAGCGAAGTTTTTTCGTATATTGGCCTCTATTGTGGCTATATTAAGGATCCGATCGGATTCAGATTTGGGTCCCTGATAGATAAAGATTTTCTCTATGATACTGCATTTTTAGTTTTTTGTTAAATTCAACGCCACATTGGACGCCACAGATGTGCGCTCTTTGTGGGGGGGGAAGTGGGCGGGGCGAAATTTTAAAAAATTTTTCTAGGAGTGAGATATCACATCAGTCTGGATGAGAAGTTTGGTTGCTCTAGCTCTTATAGCCTTCGAGCAATGGGAGACAAACAAGACGGACGGACGGACGGACGGACAGACGGACAGACGGACGGACAGACAGGGCTATATCGACTCGGCTATTGATGCTGATCAAGAATATATATACTTTATATGGTCGGAAATTACTCCTTCTCTATGTTACACACATCCACTTTTACCACAAATACAATATACCCTTTTACTCTTCGAGTACGGGTATAAAAACTACAGCTTCCTGGTAGATTATTTTCTTTTATTTATTTTCTTCGTGTAAATTGTTGTATTGTTTTTTTTTTCATACATTTCTATAATTTAAATTGAGTATAAAAACTGCATTAAAATATGTTTCGAGAGTATATATTTTTCTAATATAGTAACTTTATATTGGGATGACATATGTCCTTTAAGTACTCAGATCTTTATTTTTCTCCTTTAAGTACTTAGATCTTTAGTTCCTCCTCTAAGTACTTAGATCTTTAGTTCCTCCACTAGTTCAAGCTTAGCTTTAATGGACTTACATACCTTCATTTTAAGCTCTTTTAATAATTTCTGTTATGGGCACAATTTCATAAATTTTTGGTCAGAAAATATCACAAAGTTAATTGAAAATTGCGCTAAAAATACTGAGAAATATATGGGAAGTCTTATGTTCTTAGCTGGTACGTAAAAACCTTTAAATTGTTTTAAAATTTGTATATTAATTACAAAACTTCACCCACTTCGCAGCATTCGTTGTAAATTTCGTAATCGAAAGATTTCTTAATCCACACAATCCTGAAAGTATGCAGAATAAATTTTAAAATTCTGTTTAATATTACAACTAAAATGATATTTCTTTCAGTGTTCTGCTGATGGTCATATGAAGTGGGAATTGAAGTGCCTTGATTAAAGAACTCTAATAGGTAATTAGACAGACTCATACTCAGACAACTTGAAGTCATCAATCTCTGAGTTTAAGCAGGCCCTTAAGTGCCGAGTGAGAGGTTGCTGATAGGGGGTCTGCACTGTTTCCTAGAGCTAATTAAGTGTGTGCCCATAGTTTAAGTATAACTAAGACCCATTCTAAATGTTCTACAGTCGCCACATGAAATTAATTAGGGTTTTGTGTGCACTTCTGGGCATCACTTCTGGTTCACATGTCCGAACGGGATCAACCGAGGGGCCGCCGCTCTTCACTAATTAAAAACGCCAAAAGGCTCAGGCTCTCTCTCCACCTTTAACATGCTGGGCGCTGGGCTCATAAAAGTGCACATTTCTATAATAAGCATGAAATGCAACGGCTATGGTTCACATCCACAAACCAAAACCCCAACACCAACATATGCCAGATGCCCTGCAACGTGGCTTGTTCCCTGTGCCCTGTTCCCTGCTCCCCCCTCCGCTCCCTTTTCCTTGGACCCAAAACTATAAATAACGCCATGTCTCCATGACTATGACCAGCCTCACATGTAGTACTCGTATTGATGTGTGTCCTGTCCACTGCTTTTTAAATCAAATGATAATAAATCACCGCCAGATATCATAAAACATGTTGCTCATAATCATCGGTTTCGGGCCGAAGGGGGGCAACATCAGGACGGAGGAGGAGGAGCAGCACCAGGCCATGACACAAAAAGTTCAGGCCACGAGGCAGGCTCTGCCGTTTGGTGGGAAATTTGCGCCGTTTGCTTAGAAGTGGCCATGGGGATCATTGGCTATGGCTTTGGCATCGGCATCGGCATCAACATCAGCAGCAGCATCAGTCTGGCCCTGGACCTGTGCCTGAACCTGAACCTGGGCTCTGACTCTGACTTTGGGCTCTTTGGTTCTAGAGCTGCAGCTACAGCTCCTTTGGTCTTCCTTCTGAGCCATTGCCGAGTTTCCTAATTTGCATAAATGACAATGAGAGTCATAAAACATGCGTCGTTGTTGTCGTTGCTCGATTGTCTTGCCGCTGCTGCTGCTGCTGGGTATTTTGTTGTTGTTTTTTTTAATAAAAAATATTACTGGCAGGCTGCCGCATTTTCATCATCGTGCAACATGTTGTATGTTGCTTGTACATTGCATAAATTAGATTTCGCGCTGATCTACACTTTTGCTGGCACGACGAAGAAAGTGCAACCCAAACGCGATTTCGCTCTTTGGCTCACTGCTCTCCACTGAAGAAGAAAGAAGGAAGGAGAATCAGAAGCAACAGCAGCAGCAGCAGCAGCAACAGCAACAACTGCAGCAGAGATGCTGAAGAATTTATATCGGCAAAATGACGGTCAAAAATGTTAAGGGCCAAAAGCGTGTCTGGAAGTTCAAATACGAGCAACAAGCAGGAAGCAGAGGCAGTCATGGCATGCCACTCAGACGACTTGGAGTCGCCCCGGCATGGCGAATAGATGGAATGGGATGGGAGCTAGCTCTCCTCTGCCTGCTGGCTACTTGTGCGGCATGGCAAGGTGAGGCCTTCGTCTCCAGCTTTGCTACATGCCACTCCAGCTTCAAGCAATCGTCGCCTCCTCCCTGTACACCACTCCTATCCTGTCCTATCCCGTCCTATCCTATTCCTATCCCTCTCTAAGTCTAACCCATCGTCTTCGTCGTGTGTTTTTGTGGCTAGTGGTAGATGTTGTTGCCCTTTTTGAAATTTATCTAAGCTTCGCTTGACACTTGTCGTCGTCGTTGTCGTCGCATTCGCTGTTGCCGTCATCGGTGCTGTTGCAACCTCCTCATCGGTGTGCCTGGAAATTTCCGCAATCTCGCGCCTTTAAAGTTCCAGCAGTTATCATTAGAGAACCAGCCGGAGCTTCAATTTTCCACCGATTCAACTTAGCCACACACTCCGGTGTCCATGTGTGTTTGTTGCCTTTGTTTCCTTCCCCCAACCCGAATGTTATTGTAACCTGCAGGTCCACATCTGTAGGCGATTCTCCTCCCTTTATTGTTAGTACGAGTAGTTGACGCGCGCCTTTTTTTTTGCGCTTTCAGCCATAACTGGCAATTGCACGAACTATTTGCTGCCTTTACCTTGGCCTCCCCAACAACTGTCGAGGGCTTAAACGTGAGTCCAGAGAATCTAGCATCCCAAGGCTGCGCTACATATGTTGAGGCATATCGGTACATCAAATGAAGAGAAATGCAGTGAAATAAAGGATATAAATGTTAAGCATAAATGCATAAATATAAACTATAAAAAAGTGAAGCAAGCCAACTAAATGATTGTCATGTTTAAAGAGTTTAAAATATTGGAATAAATTCTATTAGATTAGAGTCGATTTCGGAGTAGTGGATTTTCTGGCTTTCTAGCATTAGTTTTTCCATAACTCTGATTTGTTATCGAATGTTACAATTGTATATTAGGCTGCTTTTTGTTTTATTACCCAAATCACCTGTACTAATTGTCAGCTCTATCCCTCTAAGAATTCTATGGCTCTCGAGATCTTTAAAGAACATAATTCTGTCAGTCAATGAATGTTTCTGCCACCTATAAATACTTCTACAACAGAAAATACTTAAAGGTATCGAAAAGTTATCGTAGGGGAATGATTCCTTATCGAATAAACAAACCCACACCATGACTAACTCTAACTCTTTCCCTCATCCACCCTCTACTCTGGTGCAAATCAATTGATCTCCACCACTAAAAGACTGGCAGCAATGTCTATGGGACTTATCACTCTGGTATATCTTATGGACAGCGTATTTACTTTTAATGAAGTGCTGGATGCTGAGTGGCTGTATCCTTCTTCGATACGAATAGTTTGGGGGGTAATTGCTTACCAAAGACTGAAGACTATTGAAACGGTTCTGGAGGCAATTCGCAGTTGCTGGCCAATGGAGCTGTCAATTTGTTGCACCACTTAATAAGCAGCCCATAAATGCAATATGTAACGCATTTCCCTCAGTGCCCAGTGACCAGTGTCAGTGCCAATTTGAGGAACTCAACTCAATTCAGACATAGCTCTGGCCTGGCCTGGCCTGGCCTGGCAGATGCGTTGCGGCAATTTGTTGCGCCCAAATGCATGCCGCATGCCACGCCACATAGAAACCCCCTCCCCATATACGAAAACGGAGATGGGGCAAGCCCTTTTTGGGGGCCCCTGCAAATCATTGCGCACGCTGCTGCGATGCCGAGATTATCTTGTCCGATTGCGTTTACAAGGCATTGGGGGCCTGCAGCTGGAGCTCTGGAGTTGACCAGACTGCGGCCTGTTCTCTCGCCTGGCCATAAACGCAATTAGAAGAACAATTGTTAGACATGCAAAGCGGGGACGTTGCCCAGACGACAGTACAGGGCAGCCCTTTCTGGGCAGCCTCGATTGCCATCTCTGGCTGTGGTCATGGAGACCAGGAATAGGGATGGGATAGGGATTGGGATAGCTGAATGGCATAGTAGGGACAGGCTTAGGGACACCGCCTGTGTGCGTGTTTATAACTCAAATGAGCAATTACCTTACAAAGGATTTGGCGAGAGAGCGCTGTGGTGACTGGACAGACGGACAGACGGACGGATGGACGACGCGTCGTCGTTGTTGTCGTGGCTTTTAATAAACTCCTCACGATGGACACAGCTTGAAGTCCAGAAACGGTGCACAGTGGTGCGGGATACGTGAATAAAGTCAATAGATAAAAGTTGCCACTATACCTAAGCTAACCCCAACAAATACCTGTATTATCTATTCAAACCGTTTCCATCAATCTATTAGATTAATTTGGAACAAAAACTTGTTTAGAATATAATAATAGACTTAGCATTTGATTGATAAATACCCATCGGATGTGTCTCTGATTTATATTTATTTCTACTTAAATATATTCCCCATTAATGGACCCCTTTACCATAGCATGTAGACCACTGTGCAGTGTTAAAGTGTCTCGCGCTTGGCGTTGACTTGTGAGAAAGCTCGACCGGCAGCGGGAGAAATATTTTAGAATTTTCACAACACGTCACACGACAGCAGCAGAGGGGCTGGGGGAGGCATGCATGGGTTTTGGTTCGTCGGGCCCTTGGCCACGTTGAGGGATTAGGAAATGGAGATGGAGCTTGGCCTGGAGATGGAGTTGCAGCTGAAGCTGAAGATGGAGATGGAGAGTTGATGCTGGGAGAGCCGGCACCCGCACGCTCATGGCTTGTATTTGGCTTGTTAACTGCGCTTGTTTACTTTATGTTAAATTAAGTTGAGAATCGTGCAATGCAAATCAGTGCGCAGCAGTACCAGTACCAGTGCCAGTGCCAGTCGGAAAAGTCAGAGTCCCCCAGAGACAACGTAGACGGAGACATAGAAGGAGACCGAAGCTAGAGTCCAAGCTGGAGCCAGCCGCATACAATTTTCCAACTCTTTTTCTAATTGCCAAGACAGAAGAAAGAGCAAATGCGAATGCGAATAGAAGATATCCGAGGATGAGAAGAGTTCACTGATTGCTTTGCATACGAAATGAATTAATGTCATTGAGGAAGAAGATGTTCCCGGTTGCCAGTTGCCAGTTGCCACTGCCACAGCCAGTTGGCAGTTGGCAGTTGCTAGGAGAATTCTGCAGTAGCCACAGACGAACACACAACTCTCGAACTCTGCCAGACTCTGACAGAGAGTCTTCTCTTCTTTTTTTTTGTTTGATACTATGTAATAGAGTAGTGGCAAAGGGGATGTTGTTGTTGTGCAAATTTATGTAACAGGCAAAAGAATAGAGTGCAGCTGACAATGGGGAAGTTTAAGCAACTGGATCACAAAGATTGAAAATATACACTATTATATATACATATAGAATGCAGCCTCTACTGTATCCTTTTCCTTTTCCTATTCCTATTTCTTTTTTTTAAAAGATTCAATTAAATACTACTCGTAGTCGAGTGTCAGGTATCTTATAGTCTTTAGCTTTTTGTTTCTTACTTGTCTGTGGACTGGTACTAATTTGAATTACAGCAGTCTAGCAGCCAAGACTCAAGACTGGCTTCCTTTTCATTATCTAAGGGTCTAAGACTTCATTGCTGGCAGTTATCAAATGCAGCACATCATCAGGCCACAGACACAAAACAGACTCTAAGTCAGAGACACAGTTGGGGTTGAGTTGGAGTCAGAGACAGATGTCTGCATGACTCCTAGAAGAGAACCAACTGCCTGCCCTCTCTTTCTCTTTCTTTCTCTTCTAAGCTGGAGTTCTAGTAGTTGCCGTCACACACAATAATTAAAATCGTTGCCTTTTGCCATGATTGCTCCTACCGCTGAGATAAGTGCAACAGCAACTGTTGCAACTGCAACTTTAGCTTAGATAATGCAAAAGTATTCCGTTCTTATGCAAATTTATGAGTGACTGACTGACTGACTCTGACGGGCAACTGCCACTGGGACTGGGGTTGAGGCTGAGGCTGTTGCTGGTTCCGAGTGAATGGCATGCCATTCAACCTTTCTAAATTGTGTTATAGTTTGGCATACCCCTCCAGAGTGATGATGCTTCCAGTCTTTTGTTTGTCTGGTTCAATGATCTGTATCTGCATATTCGCCACTACTGCGTGTTTGTCACTCAGACACGCCTCTCTCTCTGGAATTGCTACAAAAGTCTCGTTGAAAGCATAATGGTCATGTTGAAATCTTTGTTCTGCCATCTTTGGTTTGTGCCTGCTGCTGGTTATTACAATTGCAGCAATTAGATCTGGTTTAGCATTGAACAAAGCCAACACCAACTAATTTGCATATTTATGCTGCTGTTTGGGATTAATTTATGCCAACAACAAATGAGTTTATTTCACATTTTAGGCACTCCATCGACCATAGACTATGCAAATGCTGGCAAAAATAAGACAAATTTCTAAAAGCATTTACATATGTTTAAAGTTTGCATAAGAGTAAAAGTTATTTATGTGGGGAAACAGCACGAAACAGAGCCATAATGAATGAGAGTCGTGAGCTATTAGATATGTGAATAATATATCACTTTTAATGGGTTCTTGACAGATTTATGTTTATCGTAGTGGGTCAAAACTAAACAAACTTTCAGAACTTCTTTTAGGTATAGAATTTGAAGTACCTCAAAGACCCAAAATATATTTTCCCTCCACCAGTTTCTGGTTAAAAAATAACCAATTTGTTGCATGTGAAGCATGAAAGTGCCACATGTTGCATAATTTTCAAACTGCACGCAATTTATCAACGCGCTTTTTTTTGCTGTTTTTATATTAATTTATATTTTTTTTGGGCGTTTGGATGAACGACTCTGGGGCCCTGAGGCAAATCAATTTCAGTATACACCAAGGGAGGGGGTAGGGAGGGGGTAGGGAGGCATCCACCTCGAAGACGACATTCTTTATAAGAGAAATATGATCGAACAGGCAGGAGCTGGTGGAGGAGCGAGCTGTAGGAATAACTTGTCTCTGTGGCGATTGGATCGGTTCTGGGTTGCGTTTTGTAAATTATGCCGAAAAGAAGGTTTGCCCCAGCGATCGAAAAGTCTTATAAATTATTCCCATTCCAGTCCATCCAGTGCACACAGGGGGAACGGCAGTAGCGTGAAAGCGGGCGGGCGTTTGCCTCCGGTTAATGATGATACCGGATAACCAGCACTTAAAGGATATTTATGCTGCAATGTGAGCCAGTTGGCAATTCCAATGCTCAGGGAGAAAGGAACGCAACGCAATGGAATGGAACAGAATGGAATGGAACGAAGCGTTCGTGTCGATGGCCCCCACTCATCGGGCAGAGTTTATTTTTGCCCGATTTGCTGGGTCAGAGGCGCTGCTCAAAGTCGATGATGACGAGGCTGACTGCGGTGCCTAAGCCTCTCCTCTCCAGAGGCTGCGCATTAAAAGTCCATTAAAAAATAACAACGGGTGGGCAGGCTGGGCCAACGTAGTGTGGCCTGGCGTTTGCTCCACTTTCATGAATATGCAAAACCACAAAACGAAAACCAAAATCAACCTAACAAGACCGAAGATTGGTTGCCCTTACAAACATACTATATAGTATATAATAATGTATGCAAATACTTTGAGTTGGTGTATAAAATGTTGTGGTATAAATAGAAAAAGTAATAGAAAAAAGGGGTCAAGTTATCAAGTAAATATAGAGAAATATATATATAAATATAGATATATTTAAAATAGATTTATTGGATACTCCAGCTGTATGTTTTCTCTAGAAAATTGTGAACTGTCATTCCTTAATGAATCAACATATATTTTATTTTAATATAATATAAAAAGAGTAATACAATGCATTAAAAGAAACATCCCATTTATTTCCCATTCAATACAATGATTCTCCTTTCCGGATGCCCTAATTTCGGGATAATGTTTTTGCACTCAACCCTTTTTTGGGGAAGTGTATAATAAGAATGACATTAAAAAGTTTATTTGCCATTTGGGCAAATTATTCTCGATGAAAATTGATGATTTGTACAGAGCCAAAAATACAAACAAATACAAACAAAATACACTTCAGAGCCGAGAAACTGAGAGACCTGAGAGTATGGATGGGCTTAGCGTGTGTCTGTCTGCCTCGCTATAAAGTGTTATGCAAATAAGTCGCCAGAGCCGCGCATCAAACAAAGAAAGCGGAGAAAGAAAGAAAGAAAGATGCGCGATGCTTATACAAGCGCCAATAAAACATTCATATTTTTAGTTTTATTGAGACTGCGAACTCGAACGAGATCTCGGATCTGAGATCTCGAATCTGAGAGATGGTATAAGTAGCCCACGTTAGGCAAACAATATCGTCACTTTCTTCAGAAGTTTACTCCAGACAAGATGCGTTGTTATTTGGCCCTGCCGCTCCTGCTGCTGGGCTGCAGCCTCGTTTTAGCCCAATACCAATATCAAGTGCCACAGCAGACGCTGGCCCAACAATTTGCCGATGTGGTGGATGTGGTGGAGGATCCAGCTGCCCTCAAGGCTGTGCGACCCGGAAAGCAGCGTAACACATGCACCACCAAGCAGAATTGCTGTAAGTTTGGGAAAGTTTCGCAGCCAACAAAGCATATAATTCTCTTTCGACTTTCTAGTCTGCGGCACGCCCAATGTCAACCGCATTGTGGGTGGCCAGCAGGTGCGCTCGAACAAGTATCCATGGACCGCACAACTGGTCAAGGGTCGCCACTATCCGCGTCTCTTCTGCGGTGGCTCCCTGATCAACGATCGCTATGTGCTGACAGCGGCCCACTGTGTCCATGGCAATCGGGATCAGATCACCATTCGCCTGCTCCAGATCGACAGATCGTCCCGGGACCCTGGCATTGTGCGCAAGGTTGTCCAGACCACGATCCATCCCAACTACGATCCCAACCGTATTGTGAACGATGTGGCCCTGCTGAAGCTGGAGTCGCCAGTGCCACTCACAGGCAATATGCGTCCCGTCTGTCTGCCCGATGCCAATCATAACTTTGATGGAAAGACTGTAAGTAGAAGGAAGATTTCCCGCAGGATGATCTTTTGGATAAACTAATCCTCTCGATGATTCTTTTTAGGCTGTTGTTGCTGGCTGGGGTCTGATCAAGGAGGGTGGCGTCACCTCCAACTATCTGCAGGAGGTCAGTGTGCCGGTTATTAGCAATCAGCAGTGCCGCACCACCCGCTACAAGGACAAGATCGCTGAGGTAATGCTGTGTGCCGGCCTTGTGCAGTCCGGTGGCAAGGATGCCTGCCAGGGCGATAGCGGTGGCCCACTGATCGTCAACGAGGGTCGCTACAAGCTGGCTGGAGTCGTCTCCTTTGGCTATGGTTGTGCCCAGAAGAATGCCCCGGGCGTCTATGCCAGAGTCAGCAAGTTCCTGGACTGGATACAGAAGAACACAGCCGATGGGTGCTATTGCCAGAGCTAAGCAGACTCAGATGAAATGGAATCCATCCATCACTTGCAGACGTCATTCATTCTAAATTATTCTAAATTATTTCAAAAGTAAAAAAATCATCAAATAAAACCATGCATATAGATACGAAATATTCGTTTCTGTTTTAATGTTAAGAAGTTATAGGAGCGACTACCCACAATCCTTAGCGAGTACAAGTTAAATGCCCTAGACTCCTCTGCCTTGGCTGATTCTTATCGGGCACATTCCTGCCAAAGATTTCGGGGTAGAACTCTTTCGAAGTTCCACCCTCGTACTTGTCTCACATGATTAATGCCTCAAAATTGTTGCTGCTGATGGAAATCTTTTTGGCAGCGCTCACATCATAATCGGTCCCCGGCTTCATTTGGCGGCGGCGGCGTCATCTGTGGGCATCCAAGGAACGCTGTCAATCAGCCCCAGACCAGGTCCCAGCCCCTTACTGGAAGCGGCATAATTTGTTTTGACTCATTTTCATGCGCAGATCATAAATTTCCAAGGGAACTGGGATACCAGGAGAGACTGAGACTGAGAGACTAGTAGACTCGTTCCCTGGCTGGAATGATGATGATTATGATGATGATGCATGTGGACAGGACAGGAGGAGGGCATCTTGTTGCATCGCCTTGCATCTGCATAGAGTTTTGCCATTGATTTACTATGTGAACACTTTATGGCTGTTTAAGTTGTTAAATTGAATTAAGATGAAATAAATTCTGCAGCAATTTTTATGTTTGTTAATAAATTTTGCATGCCCTGTGATAATTTGAACCAGCTTCTGCCCCGCTGATCATAAATTGTGGGGCTTTATAGTGGAGAGGCCCCGTCTAAAAATAATGCAGCGTGCAGACACAATCGAAATAAATAATTCATACAAATGCCAGTCCGGCTATCTCTGAGCTCCATGGACATGAACGCACATCCTCAGCGTGGTGCATCGCACTCTCCCTCTCTCTCTGTATCTGTATCTGTATCTGTGGGGCTGGTTGAGTTCGCTTTTTGGCAGCGCCCAAGGGAGCAACTACAAATGGAGTGCACACACAAAAAAAGAGACGCTCTCCACCCAAAGAGACGCACATTGTATGGAGGATGATCGGAGAATCGGTTGGGTTCGGTTTGGATTGGTGTTTGGTGTTTGCATTTTAGATTTTTTCACACCTAAACGTGGCGTGGCGGTGGGTCCCCGTTCAAAGCAGCCGCCGCCGGCAATCGCCTACCAAGGAAATGGCCAACCTGTCCATGTCTTTGGCACTTGATACAAGATTCACTCGCCATTTCCGTCCCCATTGCCATTGCCATTGCAGTTACCGTCTTTTAAAGTTGGGACTTGCACTTGGATCTAGAGTTTTAGTTGTAGTTGTAGTCGAGTCACAGCCTTGCAGTTTATCTAATGCCAGGGCAGCAGCTGTCGGGTCGGTGTCGAGGTCTTACCAAATTTGGCTTTTACTTTAGCTTTGGCTCTGACTTTGGGTTTTGTCCGATGCCTGGCGGCCTGGCGAATTTGTCGTGACTTGTTAATGATACATTTCGCCAGTCCCAGGTACAGCTCTAGCTCTAGGTCCAGGGCCTGGCCAGGAAGAGCTCTCTGGCTGGTTTGGTCAAGTGTTGGCATGTCGCTTAAATGGTAAATGGTGCCATCTTTGGTGTGTCCCAAGTCACAAGTACTAAAGTACCTGCAGAGAGTACTACTTAGGATAGGTCCCAAGTCCATTCCCAATGCTCAGAACCAGGCCCAGGCCCAGACCCATGTTAATCATGACTTGGCCGCTTTGGTGCCCTGGGGCTATCAGTTTTCATTGATTTGAATAGTTTTTCAACTCTTTTTCAATTTGCACGCTGTGCTGCAGAAATATCTATAGTATGTGTTCCCGTACAGACCATAGAAGCAGCCGTCAGCATCATCTTGTTCGTTGCACAATTTACGAGCTCCGAAACGCAGAGCCTTCGGTCCATTCCGGGGGACAGACCAAATCTCGACTTGTGATAATTAAACTGCGGCAGCAACAAGCCAGAACAAGAGTGAAAACAAAATGATTTAGTGGCCCGTACTCTAGTACATCCCAGGGGCCGTGTCAGTGCTCACTTTTATTTTTGGCTTTGGCCATTTTTAATCTCATTTGTCTTAGTCCCACCAGTCCGACACCGAGCAGGCCTACACTGCCGCGGATGCCTCCTAAATAATGACCCTGTAATTATGTCTGCTTAAGCGGCAGCTGCTGCTCTTAACTAGCCTCCAGTTTTAGTTCCAGCTACAGAGCACATTCCACTTTCATTATTCTTTGCATATTAGTAGCCATAGTAGCCATAGTATCCCTTTGTACCCATAGTTCCCATACCCATAGTACCCACAGTCTGTGGATACTGGATACCCATACCAACCATCCTACCCATAGTTCCCATAAGAACATCAAACTGACTGCCTGCCATGAGGGTTCCGTCTTCATCCCTGAGACCGAATGGAACCCATTAGCCGTTCCGTTTTATAGAACTCTCTTCGCGCGCACAAATGGAAGTGGAATGGATTGGAATGGAATGCAAGTGCTTTCGGTTTTATGATCTTGCTGCAGAGGTGTGAAAAGCTTCTTGGGGTTCAATGTACCCACAGTTCGAAAGAACTTTTGCCGCTGGCATATAACTTGAAACTCCAAATCATATTTTAGCTCCATAAAATGGTATCGAATGGTGAATGTGTTGAGGATGTGTTAAGGCCGTTAATGTCTAGGCCACAAAAAGAGGTTATTAAAAAATTAGTCTGAAATTGGATTACAACGAGAATGAGCAAGTATTGAGAAGAGCAAAACTCTGGCTAAAAGTTGGTTTCGAAATCAAAATATTTTATTCGAAATTCGTGTTGCATTTTTAACATTTAATTTTAACTTTTTTCATTGCTTTCAATCATTTTTTTAGTTATATAATAAAAGTGAAATTAAAATCATCAAAAATTTCAATAACGAATATTATTTTCATATATTTTTTACATATTTTAAGTACATTTTTTTTTTATAAGATAAACGTCTGACGTTGATTTCAGTCAAAATTTTACTTTCGCCTACAATCCGTTTGTGTTGATCACGTACACTACGCGACATTCTCATAAGCATAAATCAATTTTTGTGTGGCTTTTTGCTTCTCGTTGTTGTTGTTGTGTTTTTTTGTATTGCGTTTTTTTTTTTGGGTGAAGAACACGTTCCGTTTTTACTTTCGGTTGGGGTCTGGGTTGGCATTTTTGCACGTTGCATATTATATTTTAATTTCTGGCTGATCTCTTAGCAAATAGGCCCCAGCCATAGCCCCAGCCTAGCACGATGCACGATGAGTTGTGGGGTTTTGGGATCTCTGGCTTATGTAGATAATCTCAGAGATGAGATGTACTGGGGGCCGAGGCTGCGAACCTGTGACTGGACAGGAGTGGACGGTGGACGGTGGACAGGAGTGGGGTGTGGCTGGCACTGGGGGGATTGCTCGAGCTGCTGCAAACTGCTCATTAGTTTATTAATTAAGTTGTGCAGCGCGATCGGCATGCAGTCCGGCATCAGCTTCAGTTTCAGTTTCAACTTAAGAGCTTCAGTTTTTAGTTCCCAGGAGATGGGCGGACGGACGGACGGACGGACAGGCGCTGTGCAGCTGCGACGCCACTTGCAGATTTATTTCTGTCCATTATGAAAATTGTCTATGGCAGCAGCGCCGTTGCTGGGGCCAGCAGCTTCTTCTTAACATTATTATGCTAGTTGCTGTAGTTATTTTAAATTGTTTTGTCTTGCCTAATGATACCCTAGACGGGCAACAGGGCAGCGGCACTTTAATCGACAGTAGTTGGGCTTTAACGCCCGGCCCTCATATTTCAGGGGTCTTAACTTGGCCCCGAGCTGGATTCGGTGTTGGGTTGCCGGTTTAGGGCTGGAGACTGGGGACTAGCGGGAGCCCGTTGCTAAGTGGAAGGTGTTGAGAAAATGCACAAAAATTAATCATTTTATAATTGCTAAATTGCCAGCGGCCATTCAATTGCTCAAAAGCAAAATGCTCCCTACTCTGGGAACTTTAGGCTCATAAATTAGAAATTTGATGAGGCGCTAAACCCAGAATAGAATATACATTAACAAATGGCCAGCGTGGGCAACATCATCATCATCATCAACATTATCATCATCTTGTTTCTCTTCATGGTTCAGGTTCAACAACTTCTGAGGCCTCTGTTTGCCATATAGGAAAAGCTTGACAAATTAGCTACAAGTTTTGAATTGATAAATGCTGTCTGGAATCAAAATCGATTGAGCATTCTGACTGTATTTGGAAGAAAGACAATTTCCACTAATTTCTGGCCTGAACCATGACGTCATCCCCAGCGACCTTGGTAGAGTGGAGTGCATGCGAGTGTGAGTGAAGTTAACAAGAAGCGAGAGATGGCAGGCAGGCAGGCAGGCAGAGTTTCACAGAGATCTGCCAGAGATCTCTCTCTCTCTCTCTCCCTCTGAACATTGCCTGACATGCTGTCTGTTGCATATAGTATTTTTTTTCTCGCTTCACTTTTAATTTTTGCACGCGTTCGAGCGGGTTTTATTCTGTGTCCATTCTGATGAGTTTGTTTAGTTTGAAATATGTTTTCTATACGTGCGTCATGTTTGGAGCCTGGCCGCAGTCCTTGGTCGGGGGGCACAGGCACTATAATTAAAGGTATTGGTAGGCGTTACTATTAACTCAGGTTGCTGCCCATGGAACAGGCAGATGGGGCTTGGACATTGCATAAGTCCTCGTAGATCTACAAAGAATTAGCCGCCCCCAACAAACAGTTATGCAAGTTTCCTGGTTTTTTCAGCATATAAAGTTCATAGGAAATTCACATTAGCCAAGCTTCAGTTTTGGCCTAAGACTGGCAGTTAATTACCAACATCAATCGAGTGGCAGCCGCAGCCGACGCGTCGGATGTTGGTCTACAATTTGCGGCTCTGCTCCCCCACCCCAACGCCACGGATTTGCTCTGCTCTCTGAATTAATTAGCACTTTTGCTTTAAAATTAATTACTGCAAATAACAAGTTACACTTGGCAGACTTGCACCGACAGTCAGCCAGCCAGCTCCCTGCTTGGACTTCGACTCGGACTCTGGTTCTGGCCATCTTTAGATGCTCTGCTCCTCGGACTCGCCAGCTTGATGATTTCGAAAGCGAAAATTGTACCAAGAATTCCGTATAAATCGCCAAAGCAAGAACTAAATGCAAAATGATTTACATTTTAATTTGTTTATTATGCACAGTTGTTGCACAAATGGATGGATGTTGCCAAATGTGGCACAAGGCTTGAAAGTAGGGTGCGCAAATTGGGTTACAAATGACTGAGTGAATGATCTGTAATTAAATGGTTGTAGTATCTTGTAGCAAGTTACATCGTATGGGAGCAGGTTTGTACTATATGTGCATAATCATTCTCTTATTTATCATAATATTATTCTTTTGTAACTTTGTATGTTTAGCTCTTTTAGTAGTGTTTAGCTCTAAGTTTAGTCTACCAACT